>CM062614.1:47291860-47398718 GCA_025617555.3 Puccinia polysora
AAAATTTGTTAACACTGTTGGTCCTTCAAGATCTTGGGGTGGGAAAATGTGGGAAATTGGATGGCAAAAATAGTTGCACCCTTCTGAACTATTTGGAAAATATTTGATGAAAGATTCTGTCAAATCATCCCCTAAAGAGTATTATTTTTTGAACCTTAGGTCTGACAAGGTCTCTCAAATATTGGGCCAAATTTTTCAAAAATTAGCCAAAATTGCATTTGATTCCAACAGTGCAGCTATGATTGACAACACTATCCCTTCCTTCTACTCATTGGAATTTGGATTGGACCTCACTCCTTTTGACTGCTCCCCTCACATCACCTTCACCTCAGACTCCTTCTACAACTCACCCCTTATTGACAAAGGTGATGTCTCCTCCTATAACATTTTAATGGTGGTCTGTTGAGATTTCACGTCTCTGCTCCCCCGCATGTCTTAGATTTCACACCATCTACTTTCCCGCGCGCCTTCTCTCTCACCGAACGCGCGCCCCAGAGCCGCCCATCTCTCCCAACCTGACCTCTTTGACACTCCCGCTTTCCTCCAGGATCCGGGGGACCAACTTCTGGTTATCTTTTCTTTTCTAGTTTCTACAACCTCTTTTTCTTTTCCTCCTCTTTGTGTCTCTCATTTCTCATTTCCTCTACTGTTCTCCATCATCTCATCTACTTGCCTCAAATACCTCGGCTACCGTCCGTCACCAACTGTCTCCCACCTCTTCCGTGTCTCGTGCCTCAACTTCTGCCAACTAGCCAACTCTGCCTGGTAAGACTTGCCAACTCTGCCTGCCTGCCTCAACCTGCAACTCAAGTTCTCCCAAAGACATCTACCTCAAACTCTGCCGCTCATCCTCACTCAACTCCTTGGCTTCTGGCGTAGGATTCTTTCTCATTATTCTCTTCTGCGTCATTCTGGTTATCTCTATTTTGTTCCTGTTTCTTATGTCATTTGCTTTGTCTCAGTCTGCTGGTTTTATGTCATAAAGAAATTTAGCCAATCTTAGCACGGTTAAAAGCCAAAAGCCAACAACCCAACCAACGAGCCATGAATGAACCAGCAGGAGCCGCCGATTACTTCCACCAAGTGGCACTTAAGGCCTTGGTCGACGCCATTCCTCCCTTGAACAAAGAAAACTACTCAATATGGCGCAACAAGATGTTAATGTTGTTTGATCTCAAAGATATCAAAGATGCCATTATTTGGAACGCCGGCCAGATGTCCGTCAAACAGGATAGGGAAATCAGAGCAATCATCCTCTCCAAACTAGATAGCACGACCCACGCAAACGTTGTTAACTCCACCAATATAACCTCATCAAAGCTTCTCTGGGCCAAAATCACTTGAAGATTTGCATTTTCTGAAACTGCAAATTGAGCTCAAGTGTTCAACCATTTTCTTCACTCAATCTTTAATGAACATGCTATCAAGGGGTTTGTTACGGAAATGCGGAAATCCATCACTTGAATGGCGGATGTAGGCATTGAGCTCCCCAAAGACACTCTTGCTTATCTCTTACTTTTCAAATTTCCGCCTGTCCTCAAGAACCTTAAGCAGCAGATCATGCACGTAGAGAAATCTCTGACGGTTGACGTTGTCTTCAATCATCTTATCCAATATAACAACAAAAGGATGGCCCAGAGCAAGACAAACAAAACATCAACTTATCTCTCTCTTGTGTCGACAAAGTCTAAATCTAATAAAGATGAAAAAAATACAAGATCAAATGCAGAGAAGGCTACCACAATCCCAAATCTTCATGTTTCCATTTACATCCACAAGCCGCGCCAGATTGGTGGATTGAACAGCAGAACAAATGGAAGAATAAAATAAAGAAAAATCCATCAATCAACTACCATGCACTACTAACTCTTTGGATCAATTCAGATGACACCCCCAACCTAATACTGGACTCCGGGGCTAACATGCATATTTTCAACGACTTAAAATTCTTCTCATCTATCGATTTACAAGAAGACCTAGACGAGATCAAGACAGGGAAATTAGAGGCCAAGCTCAAAGTTTGAGAGATGGGTACCGTTCAATTAGAGTGGAAAGAATCGGTTGCTACACTTGAGGGCTGCGTGTATGTTCCGGATATTGTTGTGAATTTGATCAGTCCTCGGCTCCTGGCCCAGAAAGGATGTACACTCACCCAAATTCAAGATAACTTCATGGTTACCCGCGGAAATTGAACCGTTCTCAAGGGCTTAATTCGAGATAGTCTATTTGTTATCAAGAAACCACAAACGGCAGGCAGTGGTCAAGTGGTAAATCTGTCAAATCAATAATCCACTTCATCTGTGCAAGAATCTCTCTCTCTAATGGACCTACACAAAATATACGGACACGCTTCGACCTCCACGCTGAAACCTCTCCTAAAAAACCTCTTCACAAACAAGGAGCTCAATCAATTCCAGTGCAAAAGTTGTGTGCGTTGCAAAATTACCAGGTCCCCATTCTCTAGTGTCTCCTCTCCGGCTTCAAAATCTCTCAAACAAATCCACCTGGACTTGATCGGTCCTATTACTCCCCAATCCAAGGCCGGCCACCACTATATCCTCACGCTGGTGGACAACTTCTCTGGCTACCTTGCAGCCTTTCCTCTCAACTCTAAAGACAAAACTCCTGAAGTCATCATAGAGATACTCAAAACGGAATATAAACGATTAGGGTATTACCCCTTGGAAATATTCTCAGACAAGGGCACGGAGTTCACTAACTCTACTCTCAAGGACTTTGCGAAGGCAAAGCACATCAAATTACAAACATCCAAACCCTACCATTTGCAACACAATGGACAAGCTGAGAGGGAAAATAGGACCATAATCAAATCGGCTCGCGCCACCTTCTCCTTGTCAAGACTACCTAAAAATTATTGGCACGTCATAATGAGAAGCTGCTGCTTCATGCTCAACCAGGTCCCCAGAGAAGGTAAAAACCTATCTCCCTGGGAACTCATGTTTGGTAAGAAACTCCCTGCTGATTACTTGAAACCTGTAGGGTCTGCTGTAATCTATCTTGCAAATCGTATCCAAAAAGGGAGAAAATTTGACAAAAAGGGGCTTGAAGGTGTTTTGATTGGGTTCAATCCCACCTTCCACTCTTGTTTAATTCTCAACTCCCTGGGCGCAATCGTCAAAACCAAACATGTCAAGTTTCTCAAGTCCCAGCTCCACAATTTTCCTATCTTTGAATCACCTGGCCTCAATATCTTTTTGCAGCCCAACACAAACTACAAAGATTCCGACTTCTCTACAAAGGAAAAAAAATATCTGTCCAGAGAGAACAACTCAGATCCTTCTGACTCAAACTCTGACATTGAAGATCTCGATCCACCTTCTTCTCCTTCTCCTCCGCCGGAACTTCCCGTCTCAGCCCCAGAACCTAGTACATCAATTCTCTACTCAAGGCCCAGGCGAGAAACTCGAAAGCCTCAAAGATACGGATTCCACCACTATTACAAACCGCCATCTTACAAAGCTGCTTGTAAATGTCCTGAGTGGCCAAAGTGGAAGAAAGCCTCCAAGGACAAACTAAATTCTATAGAATCTCAAGATGTTTGGGAAGATTACTAAAATACTCCAAACAACATCCTGAATACAACCTGGGTGTTTAAAGTCAAAGAAAACTGTCATGGTGAACCAGTGAAATACAAGGCCAGACTGTGCGTCCAAGGCTTTGATCAGGTCCATGGGGTCGACTTTGAAGAAACCTGGGCCCCAACAGGAAAACTTGGCTCTTTACGACTTGCACTGATCTACGGCCTGGAGAACAAGATGAATTTCACCCAGTTTGACGTAAAGGGGGCATTTCTCCATGCTCCGTTGAACAAAACTGTAATCATCAAAACGCCAGAAGGCTCAAACAGAAAATCACCGTACCTGAAACTAAAGAAGTCGCTATACTGTCTTTGCCAGTCCCCAAAGAACTGGTACAAAAAACTCACTAACTGGATTAAATCCCAAGGATTCTACGAATCAACTAGCAATCCATGTCTCTACCTCAACTCCAAATCACAAGAGATTTTGTATTTCCATGTGGATGATCTCATCCATGTTGGTAGAACTAATTCTTTTGCTAACAATTTCTTAAATTGGTTTCTTAATTCCTCTTGTCATCCTCCTAATACTATCCTTGGCATGCTCATGGAATTCAAAGATGACGCCATCCTCTTGAGCCAACCTAATCACATTGACCACGGTTTAGAAGAACTCGCACTCGCAAATTGCAAAGATATCCACTCGCGGCTGACCCAGAATCTACACCTTGAACCTGCAACCAATGAAGACCATAATGAATTTTGACAACTGAATATCAACTACCGTTCCGCTGTTGGACTCCTCAATCACCTATCTCAATACACTAGGCCGGATATCTCCTTTGCTGTGTCTAGCCTTGCAAGGTTCAATACTAAGCCTGGCATGACCCACTGGAGAGAAGTAAGAAAGGTCTGGAAGTACCTCAAAACCACCAGGGATCTCAAGTTAACAATCAAGTTTGATCCATCTCAAGATATGATTTCCGGCTACAGCAATGCCACGTGGGGCAAGGACCCAGTCTTCCGAAAATCCCAGACCGGCTATATTGTCCTTCACTATGGCAGCCCGATAGTTTGGAACTCATCCAGGCAAAGAAACATTACGTATTCCTCCACTGAATCTGAACTGAAACCCCTACTTGACTGCTACCTGGAACTTAAATGGATCTCTCATCTAGTTGGTGAAATATATCGCGCTCCTGAAATAAAACCAAGAATTTTCATCAAAAACAAAGGTCTAGAAGATAAAATAAAAAGATTTGGCTCAAACTCAAAATCACGTCACATCAATATCAAAACTAAGGGATTACAAGAAGACTTCAATCTATCTCTGTTCAATCTCACCCTAATCTCTACCGAGGAAATGATAGCCAACTCCTTGACTAAATCCTCTTTGATCTCCTGCCTCAAATTGCTCCAAGACAAGATTTTCTCTAAACCTTCATCCAAATACTCAGTATCCTCTCCTCTTCCCAGTCACAAGGGGTGTTGAGATTTCATGTCTCTGCTCCCCCGCACGTCTTAGATTTCACACCATCTACTTTCCCGCGCGCCTTCTCTCTCACCAAACGCGCGCCCCAGAGCCGCCCATCTCTCCCAACCTGACCTCTTTGACACTCCTGCTTTCCTCCAGGATCCGGGGGACCAACTTCTGGTTATCTTTTCTTTTCTAGTTTCTACAACCTCTTTTTCTTTTCCTCCTCTTCGTGTCTCTCATTTCTCATTTCCTCTACTGTTCTCCATCATCTCATCTACTCGCCTCAAATACCTTGGCTACCATCCGTCACCAAATGTCTCCCACCTCTTCCGTTTCATGTGCCTCAACTTCTGCCGACTAGCCAACTCTACCTGGTAAGACTTGCCAACTCTGCCTGCCTGCCTCAACCTGCAACTCAAGTTCTCCCAAAGACATCTACCTCAAACTCTGCCGCTCATCCTCACTCAACTCCTTGGCTTCTGGCGTAGGATTCTTTCTCATTATTCTCTTCTGCTTCATTCTGGTTATCTCTATTTTGTTCCTGTTTCTTATGTCATTTGCTTTGTCTCAGTCTGCTGGTTTTATGTCATAAAGAAATTTAGCAAATCTTAGCCAACCAAAAAATTGAATGGACAAATTATCAACAACAAGGATGAAAATCAAGTATCCAATGGAAAATTTGTGTTCCCAGAATTGGGTTTTGGGATTGATTTCAAACAAAAGGGCATGTTCAAAATAGTTTGGGCAGCAAACAAGTACAAGCACTGTACTTTTCCTGCAGTGGATACTGCTACCCATACTAGGATATCCATGTCTATGCAAAGTAACAAAACAACAAAAAACACAAGCAAGGACTTGAAAAGTGGAAAAATATATTCTAGAAAAAAAATATATAGATAAAAATAGAAAAAAAATTTCATTTGTGGGGTTAAAAATAGGCTCAAACATTCTTGTATTTGAAAATAATTTTTTTTTTTATTTTTAAAATTTTTATCAAAGTTAATATATTTACAAGCCAAGCAATCAAGTAATGTCCTTTAGAGTGATGAAGCAACAAGAGTGATGAAGTGATGAGAGTCATGAATTGATGAGGATAGGGATGAAGCAATGGAATCAATGAGAGTAATGAAGTGATGAGGATAGAAATGAAGCAATGGAAGCAATGAGAGTGAAGAAGTGATGAGGATAGAAATGAAGAAATGAGAGTGATGAAGTGTTCCAATGAGGTTGGAGGATGATGCCAGGGGTGATGATTTGGAATGATGCGTGGTTGAGCTGGTGAAGGTCTTTATATACTTTAATTGAAAAAACCCACTTATTTCATGTTAACTTTGACACGTCTGATCTGAAATAAGTGTTTTTTATTTTATTTTTGATGGTGGGTTTGCTTAACCTTGATACCCCCTATTGGATTTATTTTAAAATATTATGTGAGAATAGTTTTCACTTGGGTTAAGCTTTGAAGAACTTCATCCAGGGCTTCATCTGGCTCAAAAAAAACTGTTGATGTTAGGAAGATCAATATCAAACCTATACCTGCACATATTTCAAGATTCATGTGGGGAGTTGGTACTTTTCTAAAGGATAAACATTGTAAGGTGCAACCCAGGAATTATGAATGAGGAAGTTTTCATGATTCCTCCTCAGTGAAATGGTAGTTTGATTCTGGTGTTTTCCATATATGGGATAACTGCTTTAACCACCAATTGTAAAGAACTTGTAGCAAATGTGGAACCACAAAGTAAGGGAAGGAGGACATTCTTCTATGTAATGAATTTAGAAAGTGATGTGAGAAAAACTGAAGTGTGTTAATTTATGGGTTGAGGGGGAAGTGCATCAAAACCAGGTGGGATGGAAGGGAGTCTGTATAAATTTTCAATGTTCCAAATAAATTTCAATTTTCAATGTCCAAAAAAAGCTTGAACCAAGTGAGGAATTAGTGTTTACTACATGTGTTTTCAATGTACTATTTTACAGTCCTTGGTGACATGTGTTGGCCTTGGTTACATGTGTTGTCCTTGGTTACATGTGTTGTCCTTGGTTACATGTGTTGTCCTTTGTTACATGAGTATTGTGGTATCCTTGATCATTTCAATGTCCAATGTTCAAAAAAAAAGCTTGAACCAAGTGAGGAATGAATGTTCATTAAATGTGTTGTCAATGCCCTCTCTTACATTCCTTGCGTCCTTGTCACATTTTTTGGCCCAGTTACATTCCTGTCCTTGCTACATTTTATGGACCTCTTACATGAATTGACCCTGTATGTGTGTGATATTACAAAATAAACCTAATATATACATACAAAGAGGTAGTTGAAAAGCATTAAAAATCAAAAAACACAAACCTTACATATGTACATACATCACACAAACCTAAATACATACAAAGAGGTTGTTGAAAAATATTAAATCTTACAATATATGTAAAAAAATTAGTTTGTGTGTGAATTCCTTTTGAAAAAATCATGCTGAAAAAAAAGTAGGCAGAAAAAAAATACAGAGAAAAAAAAATTCACTGAAAAAAAAGCAGTGTGGTGGTTATTTATAGACACAGAGGCAAGTAGGCTCAGCACCGGACATTTGACTTGGAGCGGCTCAGCTGTGGTTGGAAGTCCACAGCAAAATAGGCCCAGAGAAGCAGGTTGGCAGACTGTCTATTCCAGAGCTCATTAGCTAAGGGCTCAGCATTGGTGCGGTGCGCGCTTTTTGCGGGAAAAATGACAAGAATGGGCCGGAGTTTTTGCCTTTTGCGGACATTGCGTGGTCAAACATAACTTTCCCTCTGTGGATGTGGGTTTACTAATGCAGAAGCAAGTGATAGAAGCTAAGTAGTATGGATTAAGCCGATTATGGGATATGCACTGAGATTGCGGAGAGATGTGGGGCAATGAACGCTAAAGTTGAGGAGGCAGCATGCAGGTTGTTGGGGATTGGGAGTGATCCGCTAGGGAAGATTGAAAAGGATCTGTTGTTTGTTGTGCATTGGCACAACTCAACTGTTAGGGTGAATTGGCAACAGGATCATTGAATCTAATGAAGATCATTGGATCCGGTAAGGATTGGACTATTAGTAAGGAGGATCAGTGAAGATTGCATGGAGGTGGTGGGAAAAGGAGTATTTCATTAGCAGTTTACATTCCTTTGTTATTTTTTGTATATATAAGGAAGATTTACTTTTATGAGGGGAGGGGGTACACCATCAGAGGGGGAGATTATCACATCATCATTATTGGAGATTATCACAGAAAATTAAAGCTAGATTCTTTTCTTCTGTTAATTTGGAGTGTAATTAACAGCAAGAGTTCTTGGAGGTCATATTGAGGGAAATAGTTCAAGCGCAGAGCTGATTGGGGAGTATGTCTTGTTTATTTACTATTATTTCATTGCAAGTTAGCTTTAGTGGTTTCCAGCTTGTGTGTGGAGGTGGAGTTTGATTAGGAATTGCAGAGGTACAGGAGTGTGACTCAAGGGCTAGTGGGCTTTCCAGAACTTGGAGCAAGATTGCTGCGGAGAATTTTATGTTGTTGCGGGGAATTTTACCAAACACAAAATCTCTTTCCACAAATTGGGGGTCTGGCCGGGAAAGTCCTTTCTCTTTTATAATACCTGGTACTGTCTGCGGAGATATACCTTCTTTTTAGTTTTTATTTTATTTTTATATATAAGATTTAGGGGGATGGTGAAGCTCAGATCACTGGAGCAGCATGGAAGGTCTAGTCTTAGAGGCCTTTGTCTGGGGCGGTCAAGATCCCTTAGCTGATATGTATTTGCGGAGTTTGGAGTTTTTATTTAGTTATTCTTTGTCTCAGGTGCCTCAGTTTTATTTGTCACATTCTCAGGTATGGAGGGGTTCTCACTAGGGGTTGCGGATTTTTTTTTGTCTCATTTTGTAGGATTGTGCAGGGAATCAAGAGTATTCCTTTCTGGGGCAGGCCAGGCATCATATCTATTTCAAGAGGTATATACAAGATTTAGGGGTGGAGCCGCAATAATTTAAGAGGGGGGGAGAAATATAAGGAAGGAAGATGGCGCAGCAGAGTTCACCACTGGCACAATCATGCTTGCAGAGTAGCTTGTCAAGCTCTGCAACTGGGATCCCAACCAAATGCTGGAGGATGGCCAGTATTTGTTCATCTGATTTGCGGAGGTACCACTTGATTTTGGCCTCCTCAATTCCTTGGCCACCTTCTTTGTTGTTTCTTTGGATGGCCGTGTGGTACAGAGATGTTGCTTTGGATGGCCGTGTGGTACAGAGAGACCAGGCGGAATTGGGTTGACCTAGAAGGGAGGGAGTTGGAGGATTGAAAGGAGAATCAAGGTGATGGGGTCCAGAACGGAGATGAGCAACATAGAGATCTTTGGACCAGCAATGGAGGCAAAGGTGACTCAATGAGAGGCGTGGGAGCTGTGTGAAGATATGGAGGGGTCAGACAAGAAAATAACCCATGGGGTACAGGCAGAAAATTGGAGCTAATCATGATGATCAAGCGCCGGGACTCAACCTGTGCAGGAGGTGTTGTGGTTGGAGTGGTGGATGTTGGAGGAGTGGGTGATGGTGGATGGAAAAGGGGGAAGTTGGGCGCTGCTGGCGGGGGTATTGGAGGCATAGCCACTTGAACAAAGACAGGAGCTGTTTTGGGCCCATGTGGTACCTGGCCGAGTCCAACATTCAGGTTGTGGCGTTGGCCCCAGGCTCAGGTGGCATCTCCCCAGGCGGCAGCAGTGGGGTAGTCCGCGTGTTGAGGAGGGGGGGAACGGCGGTCTGTGGCCTCTGCCACAGGCAAAAAAGAGGCGGTGCGGTCTGGCTCCTGAGTCCAGTCTTTGGTCTCAATGGGTTTGTCATCATCCACCACAAAGTTGGCCATTGGTCTGCAGTGGCAATGCTTGCAGCAGGGACCGGAGGTAGAGCAAGGACGGGGCGGAGGAAAATTCTGCAAGGATCCAGGGGTTGAAGAAACAAACAAACAACAGCAGTGGCCTAGATTGCAGGCTAGGCGACCAGCGGTTAGGGTGCATGTCCTCTGCATTTTTTCACAGTACTTGCACGTTTCCATGGCGGGGGGTTTCTTTCTTTCTTTTGGAGTTTGGAGTGTGACTGCAAGTTGGGGGTTGAGGGTCTTTGTGGATGCTCTGGCATTGCGGAGCATGGGAATCCTGGGGACAGAATTCAAGTTGTGGGGGGATTTGGTGGTTATTCATAGACACGGAGGCAAGTAGGCTCAGCACTGAAAATTTGACTTGGAGCGGCTCAGCTGTGGTTGGAAGTCCGCAGCATAATAGGTTCAGAGAAGTGCATTGGCAGACTGTCTATTCCAGAGTTCATTAGCTAAGGGCTCAGAATTGGTGTGGCGTGCACTTTTTGTGGGCAAAATGAAAAGAATGGGCCGAATTTTCTGCCTTTTGCAGACATTGTGTGGTCAAACATAATGTTCCCTCCACAGATGTGGGTTTACTAATGTGGAAGCAAGTGATCAAAGCTAAGTAGTACGGATTAGGCCAATTCTGGGATATGCACTGAGATTTTGGAGCGCTGTGGGGGAATGAACGCTAAAGTTGAGGAGGCGGCAAGCGGGTTGTTGGTGATCCGTAGTTATACTGCATGCGGGATTGAGAGTGATACGCTAGGGAAGATTGACAAGGTTCTGTCATTAGTTATGCATTGGCTCAACTCAACTGTTAGGGGGAATTGGCAACAGGATCATTTAATCTACTGCAGATCATTGGATTGGGTAAGGATTGGACTATTAGTAAGGAGGATCACTGCGGATTTCACGGAGGTGGTGGGAAAAGGAGTCTTTCATTAGAAGTTTACATTCCTTTGTTATTTTTTGTATATATAAGGAAGATTTACTTTTATGAGGGGAGGGGGTACACCATCAGAGGGGGAGATTATCACATCATCATTATTGGAGATTATCACAGCAAATTATAGCTAGATTCTTTTCTTCTGTTAATTTGGAGTGTAATTAACAGCAAGAGTTCTTGGAGGTCATATTGAGGGAAATAGTTCAAGCGCAGAGCTGATTGGGGAGTATGTCTTGTTTATTTACTATTATTTCATTGCAAGTTAGCTTTAGTGGTTTCCAGCTTGGGTGCGGAGGTGGATTTTGATTAGGAATTTCACAGGTAAAGGAGTGTGAATCAAGGGCTAGTGGGCTTTCCAGAACTTGGCACAAGATTGCTGCGGAGAATTTTATATTTTTGCGGGGAATTTTACCAAACACACAATCTCTTTCCACAGTGGACAGAAAAAAAAGCAAACCAAAAAAAAGAGGACTGAACTGGATGCAAGAGGTGCAGCATGAATTTCTTTTGAAAAAAGTGGACTGAAAAAAAATTAGGCAGAAAAAAAAATCCAGAGAAAACACATTGACTGAAAAAAAAGCAGACAGAGAAAAAACAAAGTGGACAGAGAAAAAAAAGGAAAAAAAAGAAAAGAGGGATTAACTGGATGCATGAGGTGCATACACAACAACCTCAACAAATGAATGCCAACCCAAGGAACTTGATGCCAGGTGGGGCGTGTGAGGTTTTTCAATATTTTTTAATTGATCTGATTAAAGAAATGAATACTAAGTTAGTTTTCATGATAGGAACCAAACATGAAATACCTTAATAAAATACCCAAGAAATTACATAAGTTCTTTGGTGAGGTTTGGAATCCAATTGGAGATGGGAATTGCATATTTAGAGTCATTGATAAATCTCTTGGTTATGAAGAACATGGTTGGTTTAAAGTTAGGAAGGAAATGATTGAAACATTAGAGAAACATAAAGCATGCTAAATTAAGATGCTTGGTGGTTCAAAGGAGGTTGAAAAGATTAAACAAAGACTTGATGTTGAAGACAAAAATGGAATGATTCACTCCTCAAAATGGCTGGCTAACTTAGCTATGGGCCAAATCATAGCAGACACATATTCCAGACCTTTATGTTTGATTTCATTGGAGTCATGTGATACTTATACTCCCATGAAAAATTGTTTTACTGATCAATCAGATCCAATGTTCATTTCCTTTGTAAACAATAACCACTGGGTTCTATTAGTAATTGAGGGAGAAATGATTCCAATCCCGCCCATTGTAGCAAAAAAATGTTCCTTTATTTATAAAAAAGCCTCTGGTTGGTTTAATCATCTCAAAGATCAACTGAAAATTTATTCTAGATTATAGAGATTATAGACTTTGACTTCATTTCATCATTGGGTTTCATATAAATTGTAATTCTAATGCAGCTAACAAGTTCTATTAATATAAAGGGTTATCACATTTTGAACATCATTATGTTGAGTGTTTTGAGTTAAAATCATTATATTGAGTGTTTTGAATGAGAGTTTAATGGTAAGTCAGTTCAACTTGTGTTGGGATGATTCCATCACAAGCTCAACTTATGTTAAGCTTGGGATGGGATCAGCTTAACACAAGTTGAACTTGTTTTTTTTGTTGTTTTTAATTTAGGGCTGGTCAAAAGACTTGTATTTCTTTTGGCACTTTTACTTTAGGGCTGGTCAAGTGACTTCTTTTATTTTTTGCCTGGTCAAAAGATTGGTATTTTTTTGGAACTTTTACTTTAGGACTGGTCAAAAAAATTCTTTAATTTTGGGGCCCTTTCAATTTAGGGCTAGTCAAGTTGAACTTACTTTAGGTCTTGTCAAGTTACTTTTTTTTTTTGGTGTTTTTTCTTTAGGGATTGTCATGTTACTTGTTTTTTTTTTTTGGTTTTTTTACTTTAGGGCTTGTCAAGTTACTTGTATTTTTTTTTGGTTTTTTTAGTTTAGGGCTAGTCCAGTTACTTGTGTTTTTTTGGGTCTTTTTACTTTAGGGCTAGTCCATTGGATAGTCCCAGTTTTTTGTTTTTATTTATTTATTTATATTTTGTTTTTTTTAACCAAAAAATCAAGTTTTTTTGATTTCTTTGATTTTTTTGGTTGATTCCTTTCTTTTGGAAGGCTTATGTGATTCATCGGTTATGTTAGTGCCCTTTCATTCCATTATTTTTGGCTCATTGCGGTCCGGTGGCGTGTGGGCTGCCACACGACTACATTTGAGCTGTGTACAACTCCACATGGCTTGAATGTAGTTGTGTGGAATCCAACACACTGGTGGACCAGGCTGGGTTGGCCATGTGGCTCTTTGAGCCGTGGGGGGTTGTACATGGCTTGGATTGGACCATGTGGTGTTCCACACGGCCCCTTTTGAACCGTGTGCATGGCTCAATGAGCCGTGTATTTAACGTTTCCCTTATTTAATTTAAAAAAAGTAGTTCTTAAAGGGAGATTGAAAGATAATCTTTTAGCTTTCAATTCAGGAAATGCAAATTCAATGCTCTTGACCACCACCAAAACTCCACTGATTCCTATGCATAAATACATTGGATTTGCTAGTATATGACGCCTATCTTAAAAAAAACTTTAAAAAAGCATCAGAAAAGGTTTTCTTTGCAAAAAATTTTCCCTATAAAAGATAAATAAAATAAAAAATCAAGGATATTCAAAGAAATTCAAAAAATTTCAATGATTTTTTGCACCTGGAGATAATGGGAACAATAAGCCTGGAAAAAAGAGGAGGAAAACACTACATAATTTTACCATAGTGGAAGAATTCTCAGGGTATCTAATTAATCTGCCTCTGAGATCAAATTTTTTGAAAAAAATCAAACTTCTTTTTCTTCTTGAAAATAAAACAAAACAACCAAGATATTCCCTTAATAGCATTTTTTGTATTTGTGGTTTAGGATTTTTAAAAAACAAAACAGAAAAATTTCTCAAAAGAAAATTCATAAACCAATCTGTATCTGAACTGTATAACTCCCTGCACAATGGAAGATAAGAAAGAGTAAAAAAAATCACAGAAGAAGTTCAATTTCTTCATTTTTTTGGGCTCCAGGATAGCAACAATCTACTAGAACCAGGTCAATTAAGGATGTGTGCTTTCCCTGAATCAAATCACTAGAGAAAAAGGAGAAAAATGCTCCTATGATAAAAATTTTCAGGAAAACTATTCCCACAGACTATTCAGAGAAACTAAGGATATTTTGTTTTATCTAAAATCACCAAAGAGGATGAACTAAGATTATCCAAAAACAGAAATGAGCCAACTCTTTCAAATTTTCAACCAAGAATTAAACCATACAGAATGATATAAAAAACTGGACAGAGCATTGAGACAAAATTTTTTGAAATGGAATTCAATCAAAGAAAAATTCAAAATATCAATCTGAATTTACCAGAAGGGGCAAATGAAGATGCCTTCATATTGAAACCAACAGTATCCAAGCATAAATAGAAGATTCTCAAAATAATATTTATATGGCCTAAAAAAAGCTCCACTCAACTGGTAGAAAATTCTAAGTAAGTGCATATTGGAGAAAGCCTACAAAAATTATGAATGAAACCCTTGCCTCTACTTAGAAGAGGATGAAAATCAAGTTGTTTTTTTTCATTTCAATCACTAGGAGAAAAATAGAGGCACATGCTATCATGTGCTGTTGTCTGAAAATTTTCAAACTTGGTTAAAACTGGGTTTTGACTCTGTCCTGATTCAGGTGATCAATCCTAACAAAAAAAACATAACCAAAAAGAAATTCTTTGTAAAATATTATATAAACTTTTTTTAATCATATGTTATTCATTCTTGAAATTAATCAAAAATATAAGCAAAAATTTCTGGAAAATCTTTGAAATATTTTAGTAATTTATGATTGGAAATCAGTATTATATAATTGAAACACATTTCTGGTATTATATTTTTTTTCAATTTTTTTAATGAAAAAAATATATATTCAGTAACATCCAAAATAACTTGGAAATTTTGATCCACTGATCCATCTTGGGAGATTCTTACTGCTTTGCATTGTGAAATTATTATTTTTACCACATTAAAAATTTAGCTGATTTATTTTTTATTCAACAGAATCATTCATTGGTTACTTTGGCTCCATTTGATGTGTAAATTATTATGATCATGAAGACTTTCCAGAATTAACATGAATGTTCTTATGAGAAAAATACACTGTCAAAAAAACAATGATCAACTGATTAAAAGTGACATAGAAGGGCACAAAGGGCCCCTTTGTCTGCAGTCATGCCACTTTAAATTAAGTTATCATTTTTTTTCATGGTGATAGAACTCCAATTTTATTTATTAAATTTATTAAAATATTGGGCAAAAAAATTTCAGAGCTTAATCAACAATCATTTTCAAATGAAAGGGGATTTTTCAAGTATCAAAAATTTTTGAGGGGCATTGGAGGCTTTTTTTTCTGTGAGAGTAAATAAAACCATTTCCATTTATGCTTATTGAATTTAATTTTAAGGAATTTTAAAAAAAATCTCCAAAAGGTTGGCCCATTAAAGGCACAGATTGACAGAACTCCCAAATTTTATTTTTAGAAAGACTTGTTAAAAGAGAAAGATATTTTGAGATTCCTAACTAATTTGTTTATTTCTCACTTCTTTCCTTACTAAAAAAAGCAGAATAATCAGAATCACAGAACCTGAAACAGATTTGCATCAAAATAATAAGGGATTCATTAGATCAAACCCAACCTGAAACTTGGTCTGTTTTTGATTCTCCTTGATGATATTAGGGCGTATCAGAGTTAAAATTTTTAAAAACTTAAAAATCTTATTTCAGGAAAAATATCAATTTTTCAAAAAATATTTTTTTTATCAAAATAAACAATGAATCCATGGTTTTAACCGCAAAAAAAAAATTGAAAAAAATGGATAGGCCTGAAATCAGCCATTTAATTTTTTAAAAGTTTTAACTCTGATACACCCTATTCCAGTGTGGTGATAAAATTAGAGCACATTCAGATATTATGATAAATCAAATGATTCAATTATTAATTTGAAGGCCTCCATTTCCCAAGAGCTTCCTAGGTTAGATATTTGGTGATTTTAGAGTGAAATCTGATCTTGATTTTTTTATACAGAAAATTCACCAAATTCTTCTAAATGAATAAATTTTTAAATAAATTTCAAACAGTTTTTCAAGAACATTGCATTAAAAATGCCTCAAAAAACTGCATATCACTCTTAAAATATCTTTAAAAGCTTTCTCCTACCTTCAAAAAAGCCTTCAAGAATACCTCTTTAAATTTTGAATTTTCTAGAAGATTTCATCAGTGAAAGATTGTTGGTATTTAAGGTATGAAGAATATTTATTGACTGGTCTATTAACTGATTTGAATGTGTGAATAATGCAAAAAAATAAAAAATAAAAATCTTTCTACTAGAAATGGGAATTCACAGGTCCATTTTATTTAGAATTGGGTTGGTTTAGTTGCAGCACCTTCAAAGCATAACTGCAACATGTTTCCAATAGAGTTTTCCATTATGAATTCATGGAAGTTGGTTCTTTTGAAAAACTATTGAAATGCATTTGTGCTCCATGAATGGGAAAAAATGAAAATTTGTGTCCCCTTGACCTTTGGGAAAAGATCTGGGGTAAATTATATGAATTTAGTATCAAAAATAATTAATAAAAACTTTATTATTTGAGGAATGCAATGGAGGAAGCTGGTGGTACTTAGAATTGGAGGAATCATCATCATTTTGATTTTTAGAAAAAAATAGTGGAGATAATTCAAGGTGTAATTAAAGACTCATTACCACCCTTGGGGATGATTTCACAAATTCATTTCAGGTTATTCAAAAACACCAACTCTTGATAATTGAAGATGTTATGTTCTGCATAGATTGCTTCAAATTGTAAAAGGACACCAATAATATCCTCCAACTCACCAAAATATCTGAACCACTTAGTCTCAAGCTATTTTTTGAAGGCATTCTTTGGGATACAAAGATTTTAAAAGCAAAAAACCTTGCAATTTCCTTCCCTTTATTATTGATTTGGGAGAGTTAATAATAATTGATAATTTAAATTATTCCACTCTGAAAGAGAAAATTGAGATATTTGGAATGATTTCTTTGAGAGTTGGATTGATTTTTTAAAAAATTTCAATCAGGCCAATCATTTGGAGCCATGGTGAATTTAGTGTTTTGAGGAATCTCTCTCCAGTGAGCTCAATTCTAAAATTTAATTTGAGTTGAATTGGATTATTTTTAATAATTTTTAATTTAGATTCTGAAAAAATTGCAGTTGAATTTTAGTTTCATCCAAATAGTTACATAATTTATTGGAGGATATTCATCAGAATTATCATATTGAATAATTGATCAATTTTATAATCAAATTTTAATTTAAAAAGTCTTTTATCTTTTATTTAGTCATCAAAACATAACTAAAGATCATGATTAGTTCCTTAATTGTGAATAAGAATTGAAAAGAAATTCTTTTTGTGGTTTCAAGGATGGTTTTTTTATTGAAAATTGAATGAGAATCAGGGAAAAATCTTCTTTGATTAAAATATAAAAATCACATGTTAATTGATTGATGTTATGATTTTTGATGGAAATTTTTATCAAAGATTTTTTTATCAGATATTTAAATTTAATATTTTTAAAATTCAAAATAGAATCAAGGATGAAATTGATGAAAATTGTTTCAAAAATAATAAATATTTTTCTAAAAAAAGAGGCAATAAGATTTATTTTCAATTCAGGTAAACATGAGTTTAAATTTAGCTACACCTGGGATGCATTTTATTTTTATCTAAATTGGAGACAAAGTTAAATTTGGTAAGGAAAGAGTTACATAGTATTAACGGCTGAAATATATTTTGATGAATTCTCAGTTAAACCAGAGTTATTTACCTCATTAAAGAAAACTTTGCATGGAGGCTAGCATGTGCATCCACTTTCCCCCTGGTGAATCCATCAATAGTTTCATGAAATTTCAAAAATTTACAGAATATTTTCCCAAAAATATTCAAAGAATTGGCTTTTGATAAACAAAATACACTAATAGGAATGAAAAAGCATCATTGGCATAATGGTATCAAGCTCTCCTTACCGCTCCACATGTAAAATGGTGCACAGAAGCTTTGGATTGAAAAATTTTATCCTTATTCACTCCTATGACTCTGAATTTCAATCTTAACCCTGCCTCCAATGACAAGCACAATGAATTATGTCTCCTGGTACAGAACTTTCTTGAATTAATTTTATGGCTGAAATATATAGTTTCCTTGGACAGGAAATACATAATTTTTTCTTTTTTGAGTTGAGAAAGACACTCAGAGAAACAATTCAAAGAATACTAGAGGGATTTTGTGAAAGTGTGGCACTGAATTTATTACACAAAATCCCACAATCTCAAAATTGGTTTAAAATATCCCCAAATAGGAATATAATGCTACAGGAATGAAGCATGGGAGCAAAAAGAAATCAAAAGGAAATAACAGACTGGATTAATTTTTTTTCAAAGGCTCCCCTTTTTTCTGCAACAGTTTATGTAAAAAAAGGGAAGAATTGGAATGCAATGCAATAAAAAACTTTCAATGGGAAGCTTTATTTCTATTCCACCTGCTTGTGGAAATATGGAGAACAAAAATTTATGCAGTAAATTTATAATATATAATAAATCAATGGACAAAAAGGTTATAAAATTTGTATCAAATTGAAAAAAAAAATGTTGATCTGAAGAAAAGAGGTCTTGGATAGTATCTATCAAATGGAAAGATAGAAATTTTTCTATAAACTCAAATGGTTTTCAATTCTTTAAAATATCCATGAGACTGGGTTCCATAGAAAGATTGAGTCAACACCTTTTTTTATGTAAAATTAAATGTTGAAGAGGTATGTTTAGATAAATCACTTGATTTATTGACTTTATAGTTTTTTATATATAAATCTTCATATGATGATAGATACACTATTTTTTCTCTAACTAATGGCTCCTAAATCTTAAATTCAATCATATTTAATCAATTTCAATCTCTTGTGATATTTATTCCTTTCATAATAACAGATTGAATCTCTACTAAAACCCTGCATTTGTGTAATTTGAACTTTCTTCTATAATCAATCCTTTGATTTTTTTGAACTAGTGGTGAATAACACCAATCCACTTCAAACACTCAAATATGTTGGGCTAATACTATTATATAAATCCCCAATATCAAGAATTAAAATATTTTTCAACTTTTAAGTCCTTTAAACCTTATTTTGATAATTGTTTTAAAACTGAATCTCCTCTTTTTGGTTAAACCTTGTTGGTTAAAAATTCATGAACAAATTGATTTTTTTCTGAATTAATTTCTTTTGTGTATTATTGGGGTTCTGTTTTTCTTGAAACTCAGATTTTCTCAGTAAAATTATGGAAATTAAAATTTATATTGATCTTAAAAAGCCATTATATTCACCATGACTATTGATGAGAGTTTTTCACAGAATCAGAAACAAGCTTAGGCCTTTTATCATATTAAGACCATATCCAAAAACAAATTCTACCTCCTAGTGATTGGTAAAAACTTTATTTCAGTCATTTAAATTGATTTAATAGAATTCAAAAAAATAAGTAAGCATAACTTAACAAATCAAAATCCATAATTTGAGGATGCCTAAATTTTCAAACTACTGATTTGAAAGTTTCAAAAATTGAATCCAAAGGGAAATAAAATATAGTTGAAAAAACATACTTCAATCCATAATATTATTAAATATTCTTTCAAATAACTCTATGTGTTGCCTCTGATTAATAATTAATTAATACCAGATTATCAAATTGAATTAAGTGATATTCTTGTTTTGCGCTCAAATTATCCAAATAAGAGTATAAATTAATGGAAATAGTGTATCAATTGAGCCAAGTGAAAATTTACAAGGAGAGGTCTAAGGGTACCTCCCCGTGGGAGGTAAAATTTTGGAGGCAAACAGTAAAATTAAGATTTTCACCACAGGTTTTGCCTCCCCAAACTGCTGCACCAAAATCTGCTGGGAGGTATAAGCATGTGATTCCCTGCAACCCAGACCAAACAATTGAGCTGTTTGGGGGGGGGGAAGTGGAAACTTTTGGGGAAGGCAGACATCAAGATTTCCAGTGGGAATTTTGCAAATTGCAGATAGATTTTATTGGATATCAAGGATATCATGGGGGCTGGAGGTTTGCCAGATGTTGCACCCTAACCTGCTGATTTACCTCCCAAGTTTAAATGACTTTGCAAATAGCACCCCTGGTTCAGGTAATTTTTGGTTTTTTGGGAGGTAAATTAGCTTTAGCTTTTCCATTTACCTCTTGCTTGAGATATTTCCTAAGGATGATGAGATGGGGATTGATTGATTGAGATTGGTGTGCCAGATCCTGGTTGGGATCAAGTAGGGTCTAAGAGATATATATGCCATGGTTTTTTGAACAGAGAGGCACATTAGGGATTGCAAAAAAGGACCAAATGGACCAGCCTTGGCCACTGAGTGAGAGTGGATGCTAGTACTGAGGACAATGTGGTTTGAAATTGAGAACCAGTGTTAGCTTGCTACTATTGCAGAGAAAGCTGCAAAAGTAACAAAAATAACATAAAAATAATAATATTAAAATTAAGTTAAGAAGGAGTAGGGAATCCATAAATATTATTAAAGAAATGGATTCTACACCCAAAATTAGGTAGGGTCACTCAGTGACTCCCCCTTGAAATCCAACTCCTTATATTTTTAATAATTAAAGATAGAAAAGACCAAAATACCACAGAACCACTATGGGACTTTTTTGGAAAATAAAATATTTCACATGCATTGTCACGTATAGGTTTCACACCTAAAATTCAGTCAGAATTGAGGTGTTGTGTATAATTTAGGAGTTACACATGGAAATGTGTTCTGTCACAATTCCCGCACGCAGCCGTGGCAATCAATACACCCGCGCGCAGCTGAGCAGCAGCACTGCCACCCTGTCAGCCTACCATGACAAGCCATTTACGCAGCCCTGGGCCTCTGAAAAGTATTCAGCCACGGTACTACGGGCTGACAGAGTGACAGGCAGCCTGAGAAGCTCAGGTACCACGTAAATATGCTACAACCTACATGGGGACATTCTACATATGTAATAAATGTCCTCGTGGATAGTAGATAATCTAAAAATACATAAAAATACATAAAAATACATAAAAATATATAAAAATACCTAAATAACCTTTACAGGTATTTTTATTAAATATAATTAAAAATACCAAAAATGTCGAAAATAAGAGAACTACTATTTGCAAAAATTTATTAAAATACTTCAATATAAAATTGTGAGAACTTCAAGGCATCAGTATTTTTGTGACATACTAAGAAAAGTAATGATGTAAAAAATATTACATGAATTCTCATGAATTATATTTTCAAGTAATTATTTTTAGTAAATCAACTGAATTTCAAAAATAAGGAGTAAAATCAACATCATGATTTTACTCCAATCAGTTAATACATAATGAGAAAACACTTGACATCAGATTATCCGTAGGAATTTCTATTAAAAGAATTATTAAAATACTGGGAACATTTACTAAGGATAATTAATTAAATAATAAATAATATGGGCAGATTAGTGTCATTCACACGTCCAAAACATCAATTAAAAAGTAGAATAATTCCCATACCCTGTGGAATTGGATATTACCCGTGCAACAGAAACTAGAACACGTAAGAGGCTACCACTGTCAACCCTGCTAGACTTAGTGTCCATCCCTTTGAGCCACTTTATCCCTCAGGAGGACAATATTGGGACTCAAAGAGCTATAAATAAGGAACTCTTTTAAGGATATTGATGCCCAGAGACCCAGTTATATTTACATCCAGACACCATACCAAGGTAATCAAATACTTATAAGAGATAAGTAAGTGATTTATGGCTTTATTCTGATCAATATTATCTGTCCCCAACCCTTTTTTCAATTTAAACTTCTGAACAACCTTTTAACCCCAGTAACAGGTTTAACCCATCAGTGCACGTCCCAAACAGGTACCCAAAGGATTAATTAATATACCAGTGAGTCTAATTACCCTTTTTCTGTTGTGGAAGCTTGGTTACAAAGCCCTGAAACTCCACCATGTATTTTATATACATTTTATCTTTGGGCAATATATCCTCTAAGAATATAAACTAAAGGTTCCAAAGTAACCAGGTCTATGTGTTTTCAAAGTGAATTCCTTGAAGAGAGGTGTTAAAGATCCCCAATATTATTGTGGCCCCTCTATTAATTTATTTAATAATCAACTTATTAATATTGATTTAAAAACCATAAACCAAACCAATTAACCTTGCAATAGCTATATCCAAATATTGTATGGATTTTTGCTGCATTTATTGAATAGGTTGATGTTATATTCACTTCTCCAACCGTGTGGTAGTCGTGTAGGGCCCTAAATGGCTCAAATGAGTTGTGGGGGCCCCAAGACAACTACAAAGGGCCATTTTAAACACGCATGACCCCCAGGGGGTCGAGTAGGAGCCGTGTAACCCCCAAACACAGCTCATTTGAGCCCTGTACCCCCGTACACGGTTCATTTGAGCCGTGTACCCCCGTACATGGTTCATTTGAGCCATGTACCCCCGTAAACGACTCAAATCAGCCTTGTTTGGGGGTGCAAGACCCCCCAGAATTTGTGCCAGAATTTTGGGCACCCCCTGGACCACACTTGGGTTCTGTCTACCCAAATTTGGGATTAAGGCATACTTTTTGGGACTGTTGTTCCACAACTAGCAATCCCAAAGAGACATTAAAGTGAAACCCAAGTGAAATTAAAGTGAAAACTCAAATCATAAATCATATGAAAATCTTCAAACAATTCTTTCTCAACTCAAAAGTGAGAAAACTTTGTTTGATCAATTGAAATTTGGATTGAATACTGAAGTATACCATTGCATTTTTTTGCATGGGAACAGTGGAAAGCCCTACTTCTTCTGACATGGCTGGGTGGAAGGTCTACATTGATAGTGCCATCAACAAAGCTTTGGAAACAGAAAAGAAGGATTTGGGTAATGAAACATTGGAAGCCACAATTGAATCCTCATCAAGGGTGACAATTGAGGAAAAAAATGATTCACAAATGGACATGACCACTGGTGTTGAGTAACATTTTATGTTACTGGTCTTTGCCATATTTAATGAGGTGTATCAAAGTTAGCAAACCCGCCATTTTTTTTGACTAAAACAGCCATTTTTAATGGCAGGTTTCTGAAATACACATACCCCCTAACTGGTGTATTTTGAAATGGCGGGTTTCATGAAAATGGTGGATTTCAAACATCAAAACCGCCATTAAACCCGCCATGTATGCATCATCATCCATCCACCATGATGGCATGCAAAACACCCATCCACACCTCCACATCAGCCAATTCATCCCAATCCCATCCCCATTGCTTCACACACACCTCACCCCCTTTTCCTGGACTGCCAATTCTTCTTCCACAACCCTCAAATGTTATAAAAAAGTTTTGAATCCCTTCTTAATCCTCACCCCAATCTAAGTATATGATTGGGAGGGAACAAGATGGGAGGAGATGATTTGGCAAACAACCTAGCTAAGAAGTCTCTGATTGGTAACAATCTTGTGGTGATTGTCTTTAACAATTTGGGACAAGAATATTGGTTCAATTGTCTCAAGAGTGAATTTAACTTTATCACCATCATCATTGAAACCAATACACCAATCCACTCTAGCTTAAACCTTCACGCTGGATCCCAAAAGGAGCTCAAGTTCTTCAAGATTAGTCTTCAGAGGAGACCAGGTTTACCTAAGATTGGTGGTCCAATTGCTGAGAACTTTAAGATGATCTCCAACTTATGCATCTCAGAGTTTGTCAGGAGTTTATCCTTACACTCCAACAACTTCTCCCACATCTACCTAGCCTGTGTGGGTACTGAGACTCAAAGGACAAGTACCACTCATTTGGGCTCTAAACCTCCGGTTGGTGATCATCAACTCTTATCAGCCCCACCAGCCCACAATGATCATCCTCAAAGAAAGTTTGAGTACGTGAGTAATTGGCAAGCAAGGTTGAGGGAGATCAAATGATTGAAGGATTGGATCCAAAAGCTTGAGACCCCCTTGGTGATTTCAAATCCAATGATTTTTCATGCTAGTTGAAACTTGTTCATTGACAGAAGCAATTGAATTGATGACATCCTGTGAGAATTAGAGCTAAAAACAAGGACAAGTGTGTTATAATTATGGCCAGCAATTAGCTTAGGCAAATGAGCAGTAATTAAAGAAAAAGAAATGCTTGACACCTTGTTTAAATAATTGCTTGATGGGCTCTCACAATGGGGAAACACGTTGGATGATATCATTGATGAATTTGATTGGATGATGAATGGATGGATGGAAAACAGCAGGGAGAAGATCTCCTTAAGTACAAAAGATTTGCCTCTTGTGAGCCCATGATACAAAAAGCCACAAGGCAAATTTTCCGCCCCAAAAGAGCTCTACAGTCTCTACAGGCCTTGTTACTTGGTTTGGGTGACATCAGCCCACATTGCATCAGTCCCTGAACCTTTAAAACCAGCCCATTCTGGTCTATTATGGTGTTTCCACCCTTATGGGGCTGACCCAGCCCCTGTGCTGTTCAATCCCTGGGCCAGTTGTCTGTTACAACTAGTCCTATTGCCTCAAAAACTGGCTGGTTGCCACATGCAGCCAGCCCCTGGCCATAAAAATGGCCAGGTGGGACCCAGGACACACCTGGGTCCGGTCTCAGACTCACATGGGGGGGGGGTGACCAGCAAACATGCTGTCCCCCCCCTCTTTCTCTCAGATCCCTGGAAGGGGCGGTCAATTCCCCCTACAAGGGGCCCTGGGGGTCAATACCCCCAGGGCGTTGTCAATGGAAGTAGGCTGGGGGGTGGTCAAATCCCCTCAGCCCCGTTGCTCCCCCCCCCTTGGTAAAGGCGGGGGGAGAGCGCCCCTGGTCTCTGCTTTGCTTTGATGGTGGAGGGGTGATCAGATCCCCCCCACTGCCGGTTGCTCTCCTTGCAGCCAGCCTTGTCATCCTTTGGGCAAGGGGGTGATGAAATCCCCCCTGCCCTAACCAACCGCCTTGTTGCGGTTGGTTGCTGGCTGGTTCAACCCAGCCAGCCACCCCCTCCCCCTTGCAATGGAAAGCAAGGGGAGGGGGAGGGAGCCAGGGCCGCTGGCCCTTGCTCCTGCAACAGTGGCTGTTGTTTGCGACCGGCCGGGCCTGCGCAGCGTTGCACCGCGCGGGATCCCTCAGCCGCCACAACAGCCCCGCGCGGGCCTTTGGGCCCCGCGTGGGCCAAACCAAGGGATACAAGCGGCCCCAAGGGGGCCGCAGCATGGGCTGCAACACAGGAGGCGGCCCCAAGCCCCAAACCTGAGACAAAAACACTTTGGCCGGCCAGCCCGTCTGGCCAAGTATTTCCAAAATAAACCTTGGGCCCAATTATGCCCATACAAGCCCATCTGGCTGTATCTGCCCATATCCCCCACCGGGCCCGTTAGGGCCCGTGTACCAATGAGCCTGTTTCACACATTTTGAGGCCAGTTTGCCCAAATCAGTGACATCCACACAGGCCCGTATGGTCCGTGTGAGTGTCCAATGGGCCGGAGAGGCCCATATGTGCATCCCAATTGGATTAAACTTATACATAGCACACACGTCAGTGCATATGTATTTTAACACAGTGGGCTTTGAAGGCTTGAGGCCTAGGAATGTTGTTGAGTTGTGGTTGAGATTTGATGAGGAGACATGGAGACTGAGGTAATGGTGAGACTTAATAAGATGAGGAGGTGATGATCAAGTTTGATGAGTTTAAAGGAAACAGGACTTGAGTCAATATTGGATGTTTGGGTCATCTGGAAATCTTGGTGTTGCTTGAGTATTGAGGTGTTTGATTGTGTTGAGAGGTTGGACAGTGTTGAGAGGTTGTCCGTATGAGTGAATAAGAATAAATGAAAAGGAATGAAATGGAAAGAAAAATTAAAAGGATGGAAATGAGAATCATAAAATAAGAATCCGCCGGTTGATTGTCTTCTGTGATCCAATGAGAACAAGGGATGAGTGGTACTCTATTAGTGAAGTTTTCACAGTGGTCTAGTACTCTTATTCTTCTTACACCCCCCCTTGGTTGGAGATCAGGTCAAGTTGTGACCTGTTTGACTTGGCATTCTAGTGAGTATTTGGTGGCTGTTTTGGTGAGAGCTTTGGCTACCATCAGGTCAGACATGATTAGCTGAAGTTTGATCTGGCCTAGCTTGAGATCCTCCCTGATGCCCTTGGTTTTCAGGTTGATGAACTTGGTCTTTGAGTTGGTCCCAAACTTGATCACTTTATCTTCCAGACCTTTGTTGTCAATGAGGTGAATGCTGGGTGCCATGTGATGTGAGTCTATTCTCCAGATCTCACCTATTATGTTTGATCCATTGAAATTTGAGTTTTCCATCATTTAAGGTGTTGCATTCCGCTTTGGTGGACAAATATGTGATGTTTCTTTGCTTTTAACTAGTCCAGAATAAAGGGGCCCTGTATAGTGAACACAGGATGCCAGTTTGGAATTTTTGAGTGGATGGATCATTGCTCCATGTGGCATCACTGTAACAGATGAGGTTAGGACAATCATTCTTCTTCAATATTCTCAATTTTACTTCTTTTGTAGCATTGAGATATCTCCACATTTGTAAAACTTTGTTCTGGTGATTGATTCCGGGTCTCTCTGAGTATTGAGCAAGACTTGAGACAGAAAATTAGATGTCAGGTCTCGCCAGTCTGGCAATGAAGTTGAGCTTTCCAACATGAGATTGGTAGTTGATATTCAAGGCCAAGAATGAGAAGTGCTCCTCTTTGGATTCCGGGAGAATATGTATTCCTGGGGTGCAAGGAGTTGAGATGGGCTTGCTGTTGGTCACTTTAAGGTCTTCAAGACCCAGGAAATGTGTAATGGCAGAGAAAGGGAGATTGAATCTTGTTTGCGATCCACTTTCATGCCAAGAATTGTGCTGGGTTTGTGGCTGGTTGAGTTAGTAAACGTTTTTAGGAATTGTTCTTTGAATTCTTTTGCATTGCCAACTACCAATAGGGTGTCCACATGGAATAACAGAGAAGAGGTTGTACTAGTGTGATTGTAGAGGCATGGATCAGATTTGGAAGGTTGATATCCTAGAGATTTGATCCATTGGCTGAGCGTTCTGTACCAGTTTCTGGGTGCCTTCTTGAGACCGTAGAGCAACCTTTTTAGCTTCAGAATAGAAGTTTTTCTATTGCTTCCTTTGGGCCTTCAAATGTAAACTTCCTCATCTATCTTTTCATGTAGGAAAGGGCCCTTGACATCCAGTTGAAGTATTGGAAGTTTCTTATCAAGAGAAAATAAGAGAAGAGCTTGAAGAGAGGTGGTCTTACCGGTCAGTGCGTAGGTCTTGAAGTAGTCTATGCCAAATTTTTGGTTGAATCCTTGCACAAAGAGGCGAGTCTTGCAGATTGGAGGTTTGCCATGGGAATTCTCCTTGATCTTGAAGACATAAGTTGTGTTCAGTACATTAGCTGGTGTGGGTCCAAAGTGATCTTCCCAAACCTGTAAGTCCTTGCAGGTGTTGAGTTCTGTGTTCAAAGAGGTTGCCCATGGTGGAGAGCTTAGAGATTCTTCAATGCTTTGGGGCAAAAACGTTGTGGTGCTCCAAAACCTAACCTATAGCCATCAGGCTAACTTTTCTAGTATAAGGACAGATCAAATCATCAAAAAGACCTCAAAACTGGATTCTAAACCTAAAATAACCCCTAGTAACTCAGCCAAAGTACCCCTCTATCTCTCATGGTTTAGAAGATACAGCCCAAATCAACCCTGGCCTACCCATACCCCTACCAGATGTCACAGACCAGTGAGAGTCATGGACATACCCTGGATTCCTCCAAGTACATACCACATACAGCAACAACCATACATAATTAGTATATGCAATACCCTGCATGCAGCACAAAACAAACCTGAAGCAGTATACATAATAAATATATGCAAGACCCTGAATGCAGCACCAAACAAACCTGCAGCAGTAAACATAATTTATATATGCAAGACCCTGCATGCAGCACCACCAAACCTGCAGCAGTATACAAAATTAATATATGCAAGATCCTGCATGCAGCACCAAACAAAAGGCTGTATACAGAAGAAATATATGCAAGTCAATGCATGAAGGACCAAACAAATGACCAAAAACCACTATACAGAAGTAATTCATGCAGGGGGCACCTGTATCAATGCAGCACAGCAATGCATGCAAGGGTGTACATGCATGTAGATCCTGCACAGCCTACTCCTCTGAAAAGCAAAAATGCCTCATGAAATGTATTCACTGTACCAGGGAGACCCTCAGGGGAAGCCCTGAGGGCAGGATTTTCTATAAATAGAGGGCCTCTCTCCCCATCCAGGTCCCAATCATCAGTTCCCCCCATCCTCCCCTCCAGGGGATCACCATGCCTCCTAGGCACCCTTAACACATACTTTTACTACTCTCAACTATTATCGCATAACTCATACTATCATCATAACCAATCTCATATCCCATACCATCACCATCACCATCACCATCAACCACCACCATTACCCTGGATCCTCCACCATCATCAGAAAATAGTTTTGACCATGACCCAAACCAGTAACCCATACTTTTGACCATCCACCACCACTATTATTTATGTCAAATCATCCACTGAGCAGCTCTCTGCGCAGCCCGCCCAATCCTGATACGTAGTAACCCGCGCGTCCCCAGACAAACTTGACTACACAAATACACCGGGGGATTCCCCCTCACCTGATTACTCCAGTCATCTGAACCTCACCGGGGCAGACTTCCTCTAAGCTTTCTTCATCCAACTCCCATCTCAGTTCCTTCTGATTCTTTAATTTATCTTTACTTCTGTTTCTTTTCCCTTATTCTCAAAGTCTCTTTCTTATTTTCCGTCTCCTTTTTCTCTACTCTATAACTCAACACTACCACATCCTCAACGTTGCCTAATCACTTTCAACGACTTAACCACAACCTGACTCAATTCAAGTTCACTCCTCAAGTTTTTGGCTGTCTGGTATGATTTCAATTTTATCTCATTCAATCTCCTAATTGTTCTTCATCTCTCCTTTTGTTATCTTTTCATTCTTCAACTCACGCTGTGTTGTTATTCAGTCTGTTCCTTGAGAAGTTTAGAGGCTAAAAAGAATTTGAATTGAGATCATCAGACAGAAAATCAACACATGCAGAAACAGCTGAAAAGAAAGAGGAGAAGAAAATGAACCTAAAAAGAACCAAAAGAGTGGCAGCCAGATGAAAGGTCAAAACAGGAGACAAAGAAAGATCACGGAGTAGTGGGCTCGAGAAAAGACTAGTGGAGTCGCTGGAGGTTGCTGAAAGAATAGGCCAATCGTCATGGAGGACTTGAGTGTCCTGAGGGCAAACACAGAGACTACATTGAGCAATACAAATAGTGAGGAGTTGCAGCAGAACTGGAGTTTCTACACTGCGTGGGGCATTTCAGAAGTGAAGCGTGTGAAGACATGCGCGCAGGGTCACTCGTGTATGAAAAAGAAAAAGGAAATAAAAGAAATGAAATGACAGAAATGACATTCAAAGACAAAAATGAATATGAATAAAAGGAAATTCAAAGACAAATGAAATGAATTCATTTAGAATTCCAAAAACCTCCCTGGCTTTGAATTTACCTTAAGTTCAAGAAACTCAAACAATTTAAGAGCGGAATCCTTGAAAGGGCCTTTGTGAGGAAGTCGGCACAGTTATCTTTTGACAACGTCTTCTGCAATTGAATTCTTCCTTTTTCAAGTTCTTCTTGAATGAAATGGTGCCGTAAGTCAAGATGTTTTGACCTGAAGCCTGTTTGATTCGCCTGCTGCAGGGCTAACTTAATGCAGCCTTCATTATCTTTGTAAATCACAGTAGGAGTGTTGAAATTACAACCTACTACTTCGCTTAGGAAGGTTTGCATCCACAGGACCTCCTTCACTCCATCACCCACGGACTTATATTCCGCCTTGGTGGTTGACAGAGAGACAGTCGCCTGCTTTCTGGACTTCCACGTGATTAGATTACCGAACCAGGTTAAAATGATCCCGGAGATAGAGCGTCAAGTTGTGGGGCAGGTGGCCCAGTCAGCATCCACGTAGGCAGTGAGAGGAGCGGATGAGTTAGTGGTGTACTCAATCCCCTTGTTCGCAGTATGGGCCAGATAACTGAGGACCTTAAGAGCAGCGTTGTAGTGTACCACACCCGGAGCATTGAGGAATTGCGCCAGGTAGTTTGCCGCAAAGGTAATATTGGGCCTGGTGTTGACGCTAATGTAGTTGAGTTCGCCGATAAGCTTGCGGTAGTTGAGGCCTGACCTAGCGAATTTGGCTGATTCCACGTCGGTGGCAGGAAACAACTTGCTGTGAGGAGCGAATGGAACTGAGTGTTCTTTATGCTTGGGGAGGGGATATTCTGCCGCCGTGGAAAGAATGTAAGACTCTTGCGAAAGCTTGACTACACCCGGGGCTTGATGGATATTAATGCCAAGGAGGAGTTTGGATTCGTGAAGATATTTCACGTTGAATCTGCTGCTGATGAGCGTAACAAAATCCTCGGGGTGCTTACTGAATATCGCAATGTTGTCCACATGTATGTAGAGCCAGGTGGTTTTGGAGAAGAAGACGCAGTGATCACTGCTACATCTCTTGAAGCCAGAGTCCAGGAGCCATTGACTCAGAGTAACGTACCAGGCCTGCGGGGCCTGTTTAAGTCCATACAGGGCCTTTTTCAGACGTAAGATTTTTCCTTGTTGGACCGTCACGTTTGGGGGGGTTGAGATATGAATCCTTTCAGCCAATGGGGCGTTCAGGAAAGCTGCCTTGACATCCAATTGATGAAATTTAAGATTGTTTCAAAGAGCGTGAGAAATGAGAAGTCGAAGAGAGCTTTTGTCACCTGTAGGGGCGAAAGTGTTAACAAAGTCCACTCCCTCGACTTGGTTGAAGCCTTGTGCACAGAGTCTTGCCTTAAATTTGATAATTTCATTTTGTTCGTTTTGTTTGGTTCTGAATACCCATATGCATTTGATTTTAGTCTTATTGCCTACATCATCCACTTCCTCCCATACATCATATCTGTTAATTTTGTCCACTTCTTTTTCCATTGCATGTATCCATTCCAACCTGTATTTACTATTTAGCGCTTGCTTCAAGGTTTTGGGGTCTTCGTAATGGATATCAACTAGATAGAGTTGGGAGTTAGGTCTCCGGGGATGATTCAAGATATTGTTGGTGGAAATTTCGAAATCTAGGCTTTCTCTATCAGAGGTGGGTGGAGTACTGGGAGAGTTTGGCGAATGATTCAAGGGAGTAGTGTCATTTGTCTCCGTTAGTTGAATAGGCAGAGTCTTGTCCTCACGATTGATTTCTTCAGATGTGGAAAAAGAGTCAATTTCGGGAAGCAGATCTGATGAGTTGAGTTTGGAGGACTCGGTGCCGTCAAAGACGTCTTCCAGAAAACAAATGTTGGCTGAGATGACTATTTTGTTGGTCAATGGATTGAACACCCGATAGTTGGAGAAGTCATTGGCAAAGCCAACAAGCACCCCTTTGAAGCCGGTTTGAGTAAGCTTTGATCTTCTGAGGTGTTTTGGGATCAACACGATGGAAGCACAACCGAATGGCTTCAGAAATTGATAGTTGACAGATCGCTTGTGCCAAACTTTGTAGGGAATCAAGTTGTTGTTGGAAGAGATGGGAAGCAGGTTAAGAAGATTGACTGCCGTGTTGACAGCTTCACCCCACAATCTACTTGTTACTTTGGCTTGCAGCATAAGGCAGCGAGTCTTTTCAAGAATAGATTGATTTGCACGTTCTGCAAGTCCGTTTTGTTGCGGAGTGTATGGTGGTGAAAGGAGATGATTAATCCCAGCATCTTTGCAAAAGAGCTTGAAATCCTGGCCAATGAACTCACCTCCGTTGTCAGTCAGGATATTCACTATTTTGGCATTGTGTAATCGTTTGACTTTCTTCACGTAGGTTTTGAAGGCATCCAGGGTTTTGTCTTTCGATTTTAAAAGAGCTACAGACTTGAATCTTGAGAACTGATTGACAATAGTGAGGAAGTATTTGCTTCCACCAAGAGAGTGTACCGCGAACGGTCCAACCAGGTCCATGTGGACAGTTTCCAGAACTCGAGAGACTGGTTTGAAGCTGCTGTTGAACGGTGTAGAGATCATCTTCCCCACATGGCAAGTTTTGCACTTTGAGGTGTCCTGTAGGTTGGAGTCAGGGAAGAGGATCTTGAGTTTGGCATCACTTGCGTGACCGAGTTTGATGTGCATGTTAGGAGGCGCAGGAGCTGAGCAAAGTGCTTCAATCTTTTCATGTTCAAATCGGATCCTGCACAGTTCAAGCAGATTGTTCGAGGTTGACCCAATCAATTAAAAATCGTCCAAGGAGATGGAGGATCCAGAGAATCCCACCTTCTTGATGACGACCTTCTTCGATTTGAGTTGAGACAGAGAGATTAGGCATTGGTTTATTTTCGGGACTAATAACACATTCTCCAACTTGACACAAATTCCATCATGGTTGATCAGAAATGCTTCACCAATTGCAGTAGCTTCAAGAGCATTCTCGTCATTACCTGTGCCTATCTTGATGGCAGTCTTTCTGGGATTTCAAAGCCATTGGGGATCATTGATGATGTGGTGTGAGGCTCCTGAGTCCAATACTGGAAGCAAAGGAAGTGACTGAGGCGTATTGTTTTGTAGATAGATTTGCGCACTGAAGTAGGCTGAGGGTTCTTGGGAGGCTCCATTGGCAGGTTGGGAAGAAGCAGCTGTGTTGGTGAGATGAGCAGATCCTTGATGATTACTGGTGGGTCTGAGATGGGGATGAACCATCCAGCAGCGATTTTCGGGATGGTCGGCAAGTGGATTGTGTTTACCTTTTGAGCAGGGATGTTTGGGATGTCTTTTTGACTTGCTATTGGAAGACTTGTAGAGAGCAGTGGAGGAGGAGGAGTCTTCATGTGTTGGTGTTTTGTCCAATCTGGTGGACTCAAGATGAGTAACCTCTCAAAGTTTATTCAGAACTTTGGTGGGAAACTTCAGTAAGTTATTGTTCAATAGGATGGAATCGACTACGTGATAGAATTGAGAAGGAAGTTTGGCGAGAATAGTATAACTAAGAATGTTGTCAGGGACTTCGAGTTGGACTGTCGCAAGTTTGTTCATGAGTTTGCGGCATTCTTGGATGTAAGCAGTGAGATCTCCAGTGAACTGGTATCGTATGAAAGAAAGCCAGATTCTGCCTTGATTAGTGGTAGAAAGCAAGGCGTATCTTTCCAAGATTGCGTTCCAGATGGAGATAGGATCGGATTGGTTAGTGGGATTAATGACAGCATCAAAAGCTGTGTCTCCTAGATGTTGTATTAAGATGTCGGCAGCCTTGTAGCTTTTTCTTTTTTGAGCAGCAGTAATTGGTACAACAGGATCTTTCCCTTCCTCTCCTTTGGTATACTCAAGAAGTCCTTTACGGCGCAAATAGCTTTGGATACGTAATGCCCAGGAAGAGTAATTTGTCTTGTTTAGGACTGGGAGATTGCTTTGTTTCGAACTGTCTTCATCGTCGGACATGGCGGAATCTTTTGGTTCTTTTGAGTCGGATTAGAGAAGCCTTGGGACTGTAAATCTGAGAAGTTTAGAGGCTAAAAAGAATTTGAATTGAGATCATCAGACAGAAAATCGACACACGCAGAAACAGCTGAAAAGAAAGAGGAGAAGAAAATGAACCTAAAAAGAACCAAATGAGTGGCGGCCAGATGAAAGGTCAAAACAGGAGACAAAGAAAGATCACGGAGTAGTGGGCTTGAGAAAAGACTAGTGGAGTCGCTGGAGGTTGCTGAAAGAATAGGCCAATTGTCATGGAGGACTTGAGTGTGCTGAGGGCAAACACAGAGACTACATCGAGCAATACAAATAGTGAGGAGTTGCAGCAGAACTGGAGTTTCTACACTGCGTGGGGCATTTCAGAAGTGAAGCGTGTGAAGACATGCGCGCAGGGTCACTCGTGTATGAAAAAGAAAAAGGAAATAAAAGAAATGAAATGACAGAAATGACATTCAAAGACAAAAATGAATATGAATAAAAGGAAATTCAAAGACAAATGAAATGAATTCATTTAGAATTCCAACATTCCTAGTCCCTTCAATATGATGATTTTCATCAACTTTTACCCATTCAATTCACACGGTTAAAATCCAAATTGCACAACTACCTAACCGCTCAATACTATGAAGGGACCTGGAAACATGGATGGCTTCCAACCAATCATGCTCAAGGCTGCTCTCAAAGCCGTCCCAAATCTGACAGACAAAAACTATTCAATTTCAAAGACAAGATAACCATTCTACTAAAACTTAAAGGTACCAAACAAATCCTCAATGACAACACTAAAAATCTCAGCCCCACCGATGATCTTGAAACTTGAGTAACCATTCTTTCTAAAATTGACACCATCACACACAAAAATGTAGTGAACCCTGACAACATCAATTTGGCTAAAGGCCTATGGAAAACAATCAAGGAAAGATTTGCGTCTTCTAAAACCGCAAACCAAGCTTGAGTCTTCAACAAATTTCTATACCATCCTTTCAAAACCAAAGCAATCACATCCTTTATCACAGAAATCAAGATTTTTCTCAAGAAAATGCTTGACGTTGGTATTGAACTTCCTTCAGACATCTTGGCGTACCTAGTCCTTTTCAAATTTCCCAATTCAATTAACTCGCTTTGCCAGAAAATTATGCACTCAGACAAGGAGATCACGGTTGATCTAGTTCTAAATCATTTGACGCAGCTCAACAACAAATCCAAATCAAAACTCACCAAGACTCCTGTCAGGGAAACCGCACTCATAACTATCAGTTCCAAAAATCCTACCTCCAAACTTCAACGATTTCAACAAGGATACCATAATCCCAATGTTATCAATCATCCCAAGGAACAATGCTGGCACAAGCACAAGTGCTTAGCTCCAGACTGGTGGAAAGAAGCTCAAGCCAAATGGAGAGCTCAGAAGAAGCCCAAGAGCAACAAAGTCACCCAATACCATGCCCTCTTAACCACTTGGATCAACAAGGTAAATGCCAACCATTGCATCATCCTTGACTCTGGAGCTTCATGCCACATGTTCAACTCCACTCAATACTTCACTTCCCTAAAAGAATGCAACGGAGAAAACATCAGCACTGGAAAAGATGGAGCTAACCTCCCTATCAAAGGAAAAGGCAAAGTGGTTCTTGCCTGGAGAAATTCCCTCATTCAACTCTCCAACTGTCTCTTTGTCCCCAATCTTGTCATCAATCTCATTAGTCCTGGAGTCCTGTTTTGGAAAAACAATGCTTGGTTTCAGCTCATGGCAACTCCTTCAAATCTCACCACAATGGAACTCTTGCTTTTGAAGGCTTCATCCGAGACAACCTCTTTGCTCTAAACCTCCCTCACTCCATTGGAAAAAATTCAAAGATCAGTTATCTCACACAAAAAACCATAAATTAAAACAAACTACTCTATCTTCATCAATCCCTTGGTCACGCTGTGGAGAATCCTTTGGGATTGGGTTAGGTTTAGCAAATAGCTTGCTGGCAGTCACTTGAGGGGGAATTTAGTATTGCAACTACAAATGAGATAGAGGAATACTAAGGGTGGTTTTGAATTGCCTGCCCCTCTGAGTACTATAGTAATCTCACAACAATAAAAGAAAAGAGAGATTGTTGCTGATTTTCAAATAGAGTTGCTACTATAGTAGTCTCTATCAGACCTAGGATCAATTTATTCAAGCTTGATAAGGAAGAAATGGTGAAACAGATAGGTGGCCTGGTGGATAGAAGCTGAGTAAGGGAAGAATCCTTTCTCTAGTCTTATCCTTTATATATTTTTTTATATTTATTTTATTGGTTACTGATTGATACTCCTTTGGTGATACAGGTGATGATTTGAATAAAGGTTGAAATGGTTAAGCCTATAGTTGATGACTAATGGTGATGGAGGTGGATGATGATAGATGATGATGATGATGATGATTGATGATGGTCAAGGTAGGTGAAGATGATAGTTGATGGTGGTGATGGTGGATGATGATGGTGGTGGGTGATGATGATGACTGATGATGGTCAAGGTAGGTGATGATGATAATGGCAAGTGATGATGATGATGGATGATGATGATGACTGATGATGGTGATGGTAGGTGATGATGACTGAGGATGATGATGGTAGGTGATGATGATGTTTGGGTTATGGGTACATGGTGGTGATGTTCAAAGGTATGGGGTATCGAGTAAATAATGGTGGTGGTGGATGGTCAAAATTATGGGTTATTGGATTGGGTCATGGTCAAAAGTATGTGTTGATGATGGTAATGGTGATGGTGATGGTTGATGATGATGATGATGGTGATGGTGATGGTGATGGTATGGGATATGGGATTGGTGATGATGATAGTATGGGTTATGGGATAATGGTTGAGAGTAGTAAGAGTATGGGTTAAAGGTGCCTAGGAGGCATGGTGATCCCCTGGAGGGAAGGATGGGGGGAATTGATGATTGGGACCTGGATGGGGAGAGAGGCCCTCTATTTATAGAAAATCCTGCCCTCAGGGCTTCCCCTGAGGGTCTCCCTGGTACAGTGAATACAGTTCATGAGGCATTTTTGCTTGTCAGAGGAGGAGGCTGTGCAGGATCTACATGCATGTACACCCTTGCATGCATAGCTGTGCTGCATTGATACAGGTGCCCCCTGCATAGATTACTTCTGTATAGTGTCCTGTATGATGCTGTACAGCCTCTGCATGCAGTGTCTTGCATATATTGCTGTGTATACAGGTGATTTGTTTGGTTCTTCATGCAGTGCCTTGCATATATTGCTTCTGTATTATGTCCTGTATGATGCTGTACAGCCTCTGCATGCAGTGTCTTGCATATATTGCTGTGTATACAGGTGATTTGTTTGGTTCTTCATGCAGTGTCTTGCATATATTAATTATGTATACTGCTGCAGGTTTGTTTGGTGCTGTATGGTTGTACTGTATGGGGTATGTACTTGGAGGCATCCAGGGTATGTCCATGAACCTTCACTGGTCTGTGACACCTGGTAGGGGTATGGGTAGGCCAGGGTTGATTTAAGCTGTATCTTCTAAACCATGAGAGATAGAGGGGTACTTTGGCTGAGTGACTAGGGGTTATTTTTGGTGTAGAATCCACTTTTGAGGTATTTTTGACGATTGGAGCTGTCCTTATACTAGAAAAGTGAGTCTGATGGCTATAGGTTAGGTTTTGGAGCACCACAATGCTAGTCCTCACCAACTGAGAAATGTGTATCCTGAAATTCCCCACTCCCTGATTGACAACTTCCAATGCTTGGACTGTGTCTTCTCAAAGATCACCAAAACCCCTTTCAACACTAAAGCAAACCCGGCCTTCAAACATTTTGAGAAGCTTCACATTGATCTGATGGGTCCAATTAATCCGGAATCCCGCAACGGGATGAGGTATATCATGACCATCATTGATAGCCATTCTGGGTATCTGTCTGCTATTCCTCTCAGTTCCAAATCTGAAGCTTGTCCTCAAATTCTATCCATTCTTAGATTTGAGAAACAAAAACAAGGCTTCTTTCCCGCCACCATCTGTACTGATGGTGGAGGAGAATTCAACTCCCAAGAACTGTACTCCTTCTTTCAAGAAAATTCCATCCAACATAGCGTATCAGAACCTTACCATCATGAACACAATGGAAGATTCAAACGTGCCAATTGGACCGTTGCGGAATCTATCAGAACTATCCTTTGATCTTCAAGACTACCGTTCAATCTCTGGGCCAAAGTATTCAAGGCATCCACTCTCATGCTCAATCAAATTCCAAAACACGTGAACAAGAAATCCCCCTACAAAATCTTCACAAACAAGACTCTACCCTTGGATTATTTCCATCCCTTAGGCTCTAAGGTGGCATACTTAAATTTGAAGATGGCTTGCGGGGATAAGCTCAAAGAATGCAGACTAGAGGGAACTCTTGTAGGATTCAATCCCGATTTCCTGTCGTATTGCATCCTCAAGCCAGACAACTCAATAATTTCCTCCAAGCACATCAAAATAATCAAGTCTCTTCCTTACACTCCCATCGCAGAAAGCCCTCCGGAAATAAACCCTCCTCTCAAAATTAATCTTCCCTTCTTAGACTCCAAACTGGCTCAGAGCACCTCCCCAGTTACAACCACCAACCCTCAACCAGTCAATCAAAGTCTACCCTCAGCAGAAGCCGTTGAGTCTGCTGATGATCAATCATCTCATTTGTCGCAGGAGGTTGCTGACAAACTGATTCTGTCTTGAATTCTATGTGATTGTTCAACGCTCAATCCACCTGATTGTTACAGATATCACCACTATTTTGTCCAAAAATTTTTTGAACAGGCCAAGAAATGCAAAGACCACAAAAATTGGGACCTGTCAATGGACGCGGAACTGGGTGGCATTGAAAAGAAGGAAGTTTTGGAAGACTACACCGGTCCTGAGCCCGCAAATTCTCTCAACACAACTTGGGTCTACCGCCTCAAGGACAATTGTCCGGAGATCCACTAGTTTACAAAAGTCAACTGTGCGTACAAGGATTCAATCAGATCTAGGGCCTAGATTACCAAGATACCTTCTCTCCAACCGGCAAGGCAGCTTCTCTCAGAATTTCCATGCTCTACAGCCTGTATCATTTGCTTCCCATTAATAAATTCAACGTGAAGAGCGCTTTCCTGCACGCTCCCCTCAAGGAACTCGTCATTATTAAAACTCCAAAAGGATCAAAGAGAAAGTCAAAATAACTAAAGATCAAAAAGTCCCTATACGGGCTCAAGCAAGCTCCTCTAAACTGGTTCAACACTCTCACTCCCTGGCTCTCCAGCCAGGGGTTCCACCAGTCAACTTCCGACCCCTTTCTTTACCTGAATCCTTGATTTCAATCCATGATCTTCTTCCACATCAATGATCTTATTCTAGTAGGTCTTGGCAATAACTTCAAGGAAAAATTTCTGCAACGCTTTCCAAATTCATCTGCTCACAATCCCAACACCATCCTAGGGATGAAATACTCAAAAGTTGACAACAAAATTTTTCTCTCTCAACCCAACCACATCAATCACGGGCTTGAATAGCTCAAACGTACTGATTGCTATCCTTCTTCCATACCACTGACCTTGAACTTCAATTTACAACCCGCCACGGCTGAAGAACACGAGGAATTCAAAGCGCTCAACATCAACTACAGATTGGCCATGTTCTTGATGAACTACATTTCATGCCTGACTTGACCAGACATCAGTTATGCTGTCTCAAGCTTAGCTCAATTCTGCAAAAGGCCCGGGATAAATCACTGGCGCAAAGTGAAACGTTGCTGGAAGTACCTGAAAGCCACCAAGTCTCTCTCCCTAGTTCTGGAGGTGAAACATCAAGATACCCAACTTCAATGCTTCAGCAACGCCACCTGGAACAATGAACTTGAAACCAGGCACTCCCAGTCTGGGCATCTGACTCTACTATTTGGATCCCCTGTTGCGTGGAGCAGCTACCGCCAAAGAAAACTCACTCACTCAACCACTGAGGCGGAACTCAATCCTCTTGTTGAATCTTTCCTTGAGGCCATTTGGATGAGAGGCCTTTTATCAGAAATGTGGACAAAACCCACTCAACCAAGAATACATCACATTGACAACAAAGGTTTGGACGACAAGTTAAAAAAATTTGGCTGAAACTCCAAAACCGGTCACATTGACATAAAAACAAAGGCGATTAGGGAGGAACTGCAAGCTAACAACCTCGAGATCAAACTCATACCATCGGAAAGCATGATAGCTGATGGACTAACAAAAGTGCTACCCCAAAATCAACTTTCCAAACTCCTCCAAGTCATCAATCCTCACTTCAATTACCTCAAAATCCTACCAGCCACGAGGGGTTTCAAATCATCCACTGAGCGGCTCTCTTTGCAGCCCGCCCAATCCTCATACGTAGTAACCCACGCATCCCCAGACAAACTTGACTACACAAATACACCGGGGTATTCCCCTTCACCCAATTACTCCAGTCATCTGAAACTCACCGGGGCGGACTGCCTCTAAGCTTTCTTCATCCAACTCCCATCTCAGTTTCTTCCAATTCCTTACTTTATCTTTACTTCTGTTTCTTTTCCCTTATTCTCAACGTCTCTTTCTTATTTTCCGTCTCCTTGTTCTCTACTCTATAACTCAACACTAACACATCCTCAACGTTGCCAAATCACTGTCAACAAATTAACCACAACCTGACTCAATTCAAGTTCACTCCTCAAGTTTTTGACTGTCTGGTATGATTTCAATCTTATCTCATTCAATCTCCTAATTTTTCTTCATCTCTCATTTTGTTATCTTTTCATTATTCAACTCACACCGTGTTGTTATTCAGTCTGTTCCTAGTCCCTTCAATATGATGATTTTGATCAACTTTTACCCATTCAATTCACAATTTACTCCATACCCATACCTTTGAACATCACCACCATGTGCCCATAACCTGAACATCATCACCTACCATCATCATCATCAGTCATCATCATCACCTACCATCATCTTCATCAGTGATCATCATCATCACCTACCACCATCATCATCATCTATCCTCATCATCACTTACCATCATTGTCTCATCAGCATCACCTACCTCATCCATCATCATCCATCATCATCACCACCTACCTTGACCATCATCAGTCTTCAGAATCACCTACCTCATCCATCATCATCACCTACTTCATCAATCATCAAATATAGTCCCAACCATTTCAACCTTTATTCAAATCATCACCTGTATCACCAAAGGAGTATCAATCAGTAACCAATAAAATAAATATAAAAAAAATATATAAAGGATAAGAATAGAGAAAAAATTCTTCCCTCACTCAGCTTCTATCCACTAGGTCACCTATCTGTTCCACCATTTCTTCCTTATCAAGCTTGAATACATTGATCCTAGGTCTGATAGAGACTACTATATTAGAAACTCTATTTGAAAATCAGCCACCATTTCTCTTTTGTTTTATTGTTGTGAGACTACTATATTACTCAGAGGGGCAGGCAATTCAAAACCACCCTTAGTATTCCTCTATCTTATTTGAAGTTTTAATACTAAATTCCCCCTCAAGTGACTGCCAGCAAGCTATTTGCTAAACTTTACCCAATCCCAAAGGAGTCTCCACAACGTAGGAACAAAGCCAAATCAATTGTGTTTCTTAAGGCTGTTCCTGTTTCTGAGAGAACGACTGTTGCTGGAGCTGGTCAGAATTTCATTGATCTGTTCCTCATCATTTTATTCATCAGACAACATGAGAGAAGTTGAGGTCTCTTTGGTTTTTATTGTGGTACTGTTTTTGTCAAACTCAGGTTCTTGTTCAGGTTTATCGGTGTCCAGTCTGAGAGTTTGACCTCCTAGAGTAGGGTTTGATTGGAATGTCTCTTTGATGACGTCAACTTTGTCAGAGTTTGATTTTACAGAGGTATCCATGCTTTTGCAGAACTTGACATTTTTGGATTGGATGATTGCTCCCCGAGTTGTTGATGATTTTGTAGGATGATAAGCGTGGTATGTACCCAATGATTTTTCCAGAAATCCCTTTTTTGTTGAATTTTTGGAGGACACGTTTTTCTTTTAAATTCAGGTAAAATACAGGAGTTCCCAGTGGTTGAAGATAGTTTTTAGGTAGAAGTACTAAAGAGCATCCTTTTATGGTTTTGTGCCATAGGTTCAGGGTTAACTTGGAGGTTGAATGAGTTGCACGCATGGGTTCTGCAATTTTTCTATTTGCTCTTTCAGCGCGTCCATTGTGTTCAGGGTGATAGGGTTCAGAGGATATTCTTTGTATGCTGTTTTCCTCAAGAAAGTTGGTCAAGGCCTGATTGATGAACTCCCCTCCTCCATTTCAACCAAATTCTTTTGGGTAGTAGCCTTGCTTCTGGTGTTTGTTGTTGATGATGAATTTGATCACATTGAAAGCGTCATTCTTAGCGCGCAAGGGGAACACAGAAATATAGGAGGAGTAGTTATCTACCAGAGTAAGAGAGAAACAATGATTAACTTTTGAAATGGGAGAGATTGGTCCCATGAGGTCAACATGGATTTGCTTGAATACCTTGGATGCAGTGGTGGCTTGTTGAGTGAAGGGGGATTGCACAATCTTGCTGAGGTTGCATCCAAAGCAGGAAAATTTCTCTTTGACTTTTACATTGATCAATTCGCCAAGGTACTTTTCAATTTGTACCATACTAGCGTGACCCAACTTTCAATGTAGGATTTCTACCTCTTCCAAACTCATGAGATACATTCACTCCTTTTCAGGGGTATTCAGAACAAGTAGATTGTTTAGGATCAATCCATGTAGTAAAGGTTTTTTGTGCCATCTTATTGTGAATTGAGGAGGTTGTGAGGAGTTGTTCATGGAGATCCAAAAATCATCCTGAAGGAACTTCCCAAAAGAGAGCAGACTCAGTGTGGCTTCTGGTAAGTAGTAGGCATTGGACAGCTTGAGACTGATTTTTCCAAATTTGAGGAGAGTTATTCCTCTGCCTAATATCCTTAGTCCTGCACCAGGTTTTCCAGTTTTTATGTTTTCTGAACCTTTGAGTGTCTCTAGTTGGGTGAAGTATTTCTTTGAGTTGAGGAGATGAACTGAGAACCCCAAATCAAGGATGAAAGAAGACTTTGTAAGAGGGTTGGTTGTGCTAGCCCCACAATAGAAGGTAAATAAGTGAGCAAGTTCATTTTCTTTCTTCTCTACTTTCTTCCCTTTTTGGTTGGTAGTTCTGAGATGAGGGAATTCTGCCCAACAATGTTTGCTTTTATGGTTCTTCACTCTTTCATTATGCACTCTGTTTGCACATTGAGGATAGGAGACATTTACTAAGCTGAGATTGGTCTTTGATTCTTCTTAAACCGCTTGAACTTTGTTCTTGTGCTGTATCAGATGGTTGAGGACATAGTCAACAGTGATGGTTTGGCTTCTGTGCATGATTTGGGATTGCATTGATTTAAGTTATGAAGGAAACTTGAACAGGAACTGGTAGGCTAAGATGTCCAAAGGTAGCTCTATTCCCACTTCTGAGAGTTTGTTCAGGTGAATTTGAATGGTGGTTACAAATTTTTCAATCTGCTATTTGTTGAACAAGAGGTACAGAAAATTTTTGAACAATTGAGCTCAATTAGCAGACTGAGATGAAGCAAAGTGCGTTTTAGCCGCAATCCAGATCCCACAAGCACTATTTCTGTTCTCTAATGTGATGATGTTGGAGTGTGTGGCTGCCTCTATTCTAGAGAGTAATTAAGAAGTAATCTTTTGGTTGAGCTCCTCATCAAGTTCCACAGTCTCATCTTCTAGGTTCATGATAGTCATTATTTTGCGCAATCAGAATAAGTTTTGGAATTAAGAACGCCAGATTGAGTAGTTATCTTCATTGAGAAGAGGGATGGATTTGTAGATTCCGTTGAGAGCCAAAGCCTTGGAAGATTCTCCTGCCGGTCCTGGTGTTGAAGAAGCCATCTTGCAGTCTGGTTGATGGAGCTTTGGCTTTTAACCGTGTGAGAATTAGAGCTAAAAACCAGGACCAGTGGGCGTTGAAGGCTTGAGGCCTAGGAATCTTGTTTAGTTGTGGTTGAGAATTGATGAGGAGACATGGAGACTGAGGTAATGGTGAGACTTAATAAGATGACAAGGTGATGACCGAGTCTGATGAGATCAAAGAAAACAGGACTTGAGTCAATATTGGAGGTTTGGGTCATCTGGACATCTTGGTGTTGCTTGAGTATTGAGGTGTTTGATTGTGTTGAGAGGTTTTCTGGTGTTGAGAGGTTGGCCTTATGAGTGAATAAGAATAAATGAAAATGAATGAAATGGAAAGAAAAATAAAAAGGATGGAAATGAGAATCCTAAAATAAGAATCCGCCGGTTGATTGTCTTCTGTGATCCAAGGAGAAGGAGGGACGGGCTTTACTCTATTAGTGAAGTGTTCACAGTGGTCTAGTACTCTTATTCTTCTTGCACATCCTACTGGATAGGCAGGCCCAACTTGGAAAATATTGGCTTACCCAGTCAAGATTTGGTTTGAAAATCAATTTTCAAGCCCAAACTCATTGAAATCATGCATGCTTCTCTGGAATATTTATTTTCTGAATGTAGGATGGAGGATGATGCTCAATTTGATCTTGAAGGCAGAGGGGTTGACCAAACAGATCTTTTCAAAGGATTGGTTTGAAGTTGCACCCAAGCTTGCATTGTTATTGATCATCTAGATTTTATCTTTGACAATATGTTTGAGCAGTATCAAGAGCATGGAATTCAAAACATCTTTTTTCTTCAAATTGAACTATTCATCTTTCAGTCGGAGCTCAGTACCACCCCCAACTTTGATCACTCAGGGAATCATTAGTCTCCATGAAGAACATAAGGATTGATCTGATTGAAAAAGTCATTCATCATGTTTATCCAGCCTCTCTGGGCATCAATCAGTTTTTGGCCATTTGTTTGCAAGAGTCCTTGAACAATTCCTTGGTCTATGTTTACACTGAAGCAATGAATGAATTTTCTGGGCCTATTTTCAAATTCTTAAACTTGATTAAGACAATTCACACTAGCTGTCAAAGGGTTCAGCAGTATTGCAAAGATTTGAGTATGATTCATGAAGAGTTGGTCATCAAAAATATGCAAATGACCAAGGATGGGATTGAGAGATTGGTCCCAATTGCTTATAAAATTTTTCCTTATCTCTCTGCTGTCTTGAGTGGACTATAATATCCTAATAAGATCAAATACAACTATTCCAGGGCCTCAAGAGCAAGATTTGAAGTATATCAATTCATATTTTCTGGTAAATCAATGCATTGGCCTCAGCCAGATGGAAAATTAGTCATGAAAACTAACAAGGGGAAATCATTTGACCAATGAATCAAGTAGATCTTTGCAACCCCATCTCCTACTCAATCTTCTCCATTGATCTTATATATCCCTGCAAGAGAATGTAAAGATCTTTAAGGATTCAACTCTGAGATGGTTTTTTTTCATGATTTTCTCTTTCCCCCTCTTATAACCCCCGTAACAGTAACTAAAAACAATCCAAGTCAGATCAACCTTGAACCAATTTTTGATGGTGGTAGCGGTAGTCAAACATGTGGAGTGATGACCAAAAGTCAATCTACCATCATCAAGAGAACTGACAACTCATCCAGTGGGGGTCATCATCATCAATACCCAAACCTTGTAGCACCAGTATCCTCATCTCACTCCCTCCCACCATCAACCCAACCTGCTTTCAATCCAAGGACCACCACCACGACCAGTTCTTTGAGCCATCTGGTTCAGAACATGGGTTTGAGCTCAAGGAGTAGTACGAATACAAGTACAAGTACAACTACTACTACTACTAGTCAACCCCACCACTACCCTCAACTTGGTTTGGATCATCATGGCTTAAGCACAATGATCCCAACAAGCTTGAGTACTTGGAAAGTCAATCATCTGAGCCTCAGTTAGCAGTTTGACATCAATAGAATTTTTTTGAACTTTAAATTTAGCACCTGGACCAATTAATCTTTCCTTTCCCCTTGTTCTTCTCTTCAAACTCCCCCCCGCTTTTTTTTTTTTTTTTTTTTGAACACACAGAATGGAATAAATTGACCGCATTCTCTTCAGTCCATCATTCCAAGAGATAGAATGTAATGAGGGGAGGTCCATTTCAACATCACTCACATCCATTGTTTGGGATACATGTATATATCTTTTTCCTACTTGTCTTTTCTCAGATGGGAGCATTCTTGAATGAGAAGCAAAGACAAGTGTTGCACTTGAGGTTCAACAAGTTATTGTCCAATCAACTGCTCAATCAATTCATTGATTTTCTCCATCAACAGAGCAATACCATCTTGGAACTGATTTTTCCACTTGATTGATCATTGATTTGAGCTATTAAATCTTCCCTATCCACAAGTCATCTCTTGTTTCTTTCCTGGATAAATCCAACTTGCCTCCAACCAAGCTTGGTCTTATTTTGTCAACTATACCTCTAGCCCACTGCTGACATCAAGAATTCTTTCAATTGGATTCAAAACCCTCACAGTGCATCCAAAAGGATAATTTTGATTTGATTGTTCAGAAGAACCTCAGTGGAGATTGTACACTGGAAGACTTTTTATCAAATTATTTAACCTATGTGTTAGCTGTTGAATTTGAGGACAACCCTCCAGTTGTGCCCAGATATTCATCTGGAAGACCATATCAAAACCATTCTGGTACCCCATTCAATCATGATTCTCCTCTTGAACATCTACAAGTAACAGGTGGTGGTGGTTTGAGTTGATGAGACCTCAATCTCAATCAGTTTGTTTTCTGTTTTCTGTTCTCTGTTTTTTTTTTTTTTTTTTTTTTTTTTTTTTTTTTTTTTTTTTTTTTTTTTTTTGTATTTAAGTGTAGTTTGAATCATCCAATTGATCTCAATGGTTTTTGTTTATTTCAAGAGATTGAGAGAGAACAAAGATGATCAGATCACTCTGGTTCCCTTAGCCCCCCCCCATTCAGGTCCAGGGTCTGAGCATGTGCAACTCAATTGGTCTGGCCATGATTCAATCTTGTTCAGCATGACCAACAAGAGAAAGAAAGAGAGAAGACCCCATCTTTTCAAGCTTACTTACCTACTTTGATCTTCTACACGGATGAAAAGCTGAAGACGTGAGGATGGAGAAGTTTTTTGGGAGTCTGGGATAGGCACACACAGCCACATGTTTTTTTTTTGCATTGCATTGGATTGCATTGGATTAGATTTTAGGATGTTTATTGTCATGAAACCATGGTTGGTGATGATGATGAAGATGGTGGATCAGAAACCATTGGAGTAAGCCCTTAAGACAGTTGTCCCAACCCATCCCTGGGACAGACCACACCCTTGAAAGCGCCAATTCCATTGTGATAGTTAGCTGGATGTGATGAAAGCAATAAACAGATGAGAGCAATAAAGTGATAAGGAAAGTGATCCAATGGGAGTTAGCTAGATTTGTTGAAAGCAATAAACAGATGAGAGCAATGAAGTGATAAGGATAGTGATCCAATGAGAGTTAGCTGGATGTGATGAAAGCAATAAACAGATGAGAGTAATGAACTGATCAGGATAGTGATCTGATGAGAGTTAGCTGGTTGTGATCAAAGCAATAAAGTGATGAGAGTGAGGAGGTGATGAGGATAGTGATGAAGAGATGAAGAGCAATCAATCAAATTTTTTTCCAATGAGGTTGGAGGTAGAAGGAGATGGGAAGCAAGGGGTGGATGACGTGGACAGGTTGCAGAAGCTTTTAAATACTTTATTTGAAAAAAACCACTTATTTCATGTTAAATTTGACAATTCTGATGTGAAATAAGTGGGTTTTTTGATTTTTAATGGGGGGTTTTAAATGGAAGATTTGGGTTGAAAACCATCATTAAAAAATGGCGGGTTTGGTTAAATTTGATACGCCCTAATTTGATTGAAACTGATGGGTGCATGTAACTATGAAACTATGACTTAACCAATGAATTTTTACTACATCCACTTGACCCACCTCCCTTGAGATATTTTCCTACTAGGGAAGAGGCACAAAACTATTGTCAAACATGGGAAATGAAGCATGGTTACACTTTAATAGTTTTCAACTCAAAGCATGACCAATATGTGGATTTAGCCTGTGATAGACATGGTTCCTATTCAGGAAATCTTCTTACCAAACGGTCTAGAAAAACTCACACAAGGAAGGTTTGGTGCAAGCTTTTAATCCATGCAAGTCACACAAAGGCAGACCCCTTGTGGCTCCTCTCCTACAAAGAAGCCCAACATAACCATCAACCATCTGAACATCCATCTGTGCATCCTCAACTGAGGAGAACCTAGGGGTTGGCCTTTGAAAATCTAGTAGAAGGCATGAATGATGGGATCAATATGTTACAACTGAAGAGAGAATTGAGCAAGATTTATGGGCAGGATTATGTTGATGACCAAACAATCTATAACACTAAATGGAAGGTCAGACTTGCAGAACTAAAGGGAAAAAGTGTTATGGAGGTACTATATGAACAGCTTGAAGAAAAAAGTTGGATTCACTGGTCAAAGTTCAGTGGAGAGGGTCACTTGGAGGCCCTGTACTTAGCACATCCAGGGGCAGTAAAGCTTTCAAAAAATTCCATAATATTGCTATGTTGGATTGTAATTATAAAACAAATAAGTACAAAACCCCACTATTGCATGTTGTAGGAATGACAGCCAATTGCAAAACTTTCACAAAAGCTCTTGTTTTTAAAACAAAAAGAAACGTTTGAGTTCTACAGTTGGTCTGTAAATGAATTAAAAGAGTTGGCTTATGATCCTGAGAGAATTCCAAAAGTCTTTGTGACAGACCCTGAAAAAGCTCTGATTTGTGCAATTGAAACTAGTTTCCCAGAGTCATCAAGACAATGTTGCACTTGGAACTTGTCTAAAAACATACAAGCAAACTGTAAAGTGCGCTTTGTTAATGAAATTGAAGGATGGAAAAGCTTTCTGAATCTGTGGGAAAATTATGGAACCTCAAAGACCAAGGAGGAGGCGGAGGTCAATAATGCGGAACCCAGAGTAGGTCCAAATCACTGCTTCTTATTCTTCCTAGTTTTGGGTTCTGACCTTTTGACTTGTATAGTGTTTCTTGAAAGACTATGAGGATGTAATTGAGTATATGGAAAATAACATTTTCCCTATCAAAGAGACATTTGTAACAGCGTAGACTTGTCTAAACCCAGATTTTGGAAACAAAAAAACATCTTGGGTTTTAGGGGCCCATGCAACTCTCAAACAATTCCTTGCAAACTCTTTGGGAAACCTGATGGATGTTTGGAAAAGCCTTGATGGAACAGTTTTGAATCAAATTAGATCAGTTCATGCATCACTTTATAACTCTCAAATTAAGTTAGGGACAGTCCTTCCTCCTGAACTGTTACCATTGGTTTAAAAGTTGTCTTTGGAGGCAATCCATCTTGTTAGGGAACAATTTGAGAAGTTCAAACGTGATCATGATGTCAAAGTCTGCACCAAGTCATATTTCAATACTATGGGTTTGCCCTGTTCCCACCAACTAGGTGACTGTCTAGCATTCAGAGGATCCGTGGTAACCAAAGATTTTCATCCTCAGTGGAGGTTGGACTATGACCCTTGCAGTTCTTGTTCTGTAAATTTTCTTCAGTTGGATTGTTCAAATAACTATGTGATTAATGCTTTTTGATTAATGAATCCTAAATCACTAATGGTTGATCCTTTTAAATTTTTCCAGTGCAATTTTGATGAAATGCTAAGAATTACTCAGTTACATGAAAATGTCAATGCAATGATCTTGGAATCTCCAGATCATGAGCAAAGAGGACTATTGAAATATATCATTCAGAAGATTACAAAATATCAATTGAAGCCACAACTTGAATCTAAAGTTTTACAATCAAGTAGGGGCCGGCTAAAATGGACAGATATGGGGCAAGAACTATCTCAGTCTGAGTCTGTTGAAAAACAACTCAAGGGGGAAAGAAGAACTAGAAGGGCTCCAAACAATGAAAGACGAAAGATTGTAAGTCTTTTCTTTTGGGATATGTTCATTTTTTTGGTTTAACAAACTTATTTACTAACTAATGATTAATTGTTAGTCAAAGTTGGCAGGATCTGAATCTGAATTTCATAGTTCAGAGGAAGAGACTGAAATTGAATCAGGATCACTTGATTTAGAATCAGAATCCTCTTCAGAGGAAGAGAACATGTAGCAAAGCTCAACCAGAAGCTCATCTTTGGTGGGTATTTATTTCATTGATCCAATTAAAGAAATGAATACTAAGTTAGTTTTAATGATAGAAACCAAACGTGAAATTCCTCAATCAAATAACCAAGAAATTCCATAAGTTCTTGGGTGAGGTTTGAGATCCAACTGGAGATGGGAGTTGCGGATTTAGAGTCATTTCTAAATCTCTTGGTTATGGAGAACATGGTTGGTTGAAAGTTAGGAAGGAAATGATTGAAACATTAGAGAAACATGAAGCATGCTACATTAAGATGCTTGGTGGTTCAAAGGAGGTTGAAAAGATTAAACAAAGACTTGATGTTGAAGACATCAATGAAAAGATTCCCTCCTCAAAATGGCTTGCTAAATTAGAAATGGGTCAAATTATAGCAGACACATATTCCAAACCTATTTGTTTCATTTCATTGGGGTCATGTGATACTTATAATCCAATAAAAAATAATTTTACTGATCAATCAGATATAATGTTCATTTCCTTTCTAAAAAATAACCACTGGGTTCTATTAGTAATTGGGGGAGAAATGATTCCAATCCCACCCATTGTAGCAAAACCACATTCCTTGATTTATAAAAAGCCTCTGGTTGGGATGATCATCTGAAAGATCAACTGCAAATGTATTTTAGATTTTAATAGAATTTGAATTCATTTCATCATTGGGTTTCATATAAATTGTAATTCTAGTGCAGCTGACAAGTTTTATTAATATAAAGGGTTATCACATTTTGAACATCATTATGTTGAGTGTTTTGAGTTAAAATTATTATATTGAGTGTTTTGAATGAGATTTTAATGGTAATTAAGTTCAACTTGTGTTGGGATGATTCCATCAAAAGCTTAACTTATGTTAAAATTGGGATGGTATCAGCTTAACACAAGTTGAACTTTTTTTTTGGTGTTTTTACTTTAGGCCTGGTCAAAAGACTTGTATTTTTTTGGGCACTTTGAATTTAGGGCTGGTCAAAATACTTCTTTAATTTTCGGGAACTTTTACTTTAAGGCTAGTCAAGTTGAACTTACTTTAGGGCTTGTTAATTTAGTTGTATTTTTTTCATGTTTTTACTTTAGGGCTTGTCAATTTACTTGTCTTTTTTTTGGTGTTTTTACATTAGGGCTAGTCCAGTTACTTTTGTTTTTTTGGTTCTTTTTAATTTAGGTCTAGTTCATTGGATAGTACCATTTTTTTTTGATTTATTTATTTGTTTTTTTTTAACCAAAAAATGATCATTCTTTGATTCTTTGGTTGATATCTGATTTTTTGGAAGGACTACACTTGAGCCGTGTACAACTCCACATGGCTTGAATGTAGTCATGTGGAAGTCCACAGGGTGGCGGACTGGGCTGGGTGGGCTGCACGACTCCGTGAGCCATGGGAGGTTGTGCACGGCCAAAATTGGACCGTGTGGCATGCCACACGGCCCCTTTTAAACCTTGTGCATGGCTCAATGAGCTGTGAATTTAACATTAACCTATTGAATAATATATTTATTATTTATTCTATCACCTCTGGTAGCTGAAGGAAAGCAAGGTTCTTGGCATCCAGGAGGCTGAAAACCAGTGAGGATCTGGGTGGATGGAAGAAGGGATGTAAAAATTTATTACAATGATGATATAAAATTTTCATGGGGGGTTGTGAATTATTTGGTATTGAAGAGATGAAAATTTTGAGTTGGGAATCATTGTTTTCATTGTTTTTGAATTTGTAAAGTTTTAGATTCTTGAGTATATGATTAAAATTGAGTAGATTTTTTGATTGATTTCATCAAGTTAGAAGAAGTTTTGGTGGATCAAATGAGGGAGATACAAATCATCTTCAGAAGGATAGAGAAAGACAAGGATTTTGATTGGGGAGGAGGAGGATGATTATATTAAAAGATGATTGATAGAATTAAGCATTTTAAAATGGAGTGCAATGATGAATGGGGACTTAAGATGATTGATGATGGTTTAAATTGGATGTTGGTCTTGGAGATGGCGAAGTAAAATTGTGGTGGGATGTGGTTACCTGTTTGATTATTTACTTTATGTACTATATTTTCAGAAAATCCCTTATTTGTTGGGTAAATCTAAAACCCCTTTTTTGAAATGAGTGGTTTTTTTAGTTTCTTAGTTGAAAGTTTGAAATGGTATATTTGGTTTGAAGCCCTCAATTTAAAAAATGATGAGTTTGCTAACTCTGATACACCCTATTGATTATTGAAAAAAAAAATCAACTTTCAACATTTCCTTTATCATTCATGCACTTGATGGAGTTTATTTTTAATTTTGAATGATTTTTGAATTCCTCACGGAATAGATTCATTTGGAAATTTTTTCTATTTTTTATTTTTTGTAAAGATTTCTACATTCAATCACAAATATCAATTCTTATTCAAAGGAACCAATTTTTGATTTCATTATTCTCATTATGTTATTCAATGAATTATTTTTTGGAATATCTCAAAATATTTGAACCCAACTCAGATTCTATTTATCCATAGCCTTTTTTGTTTCATTTTATTTTTGTGGTAAGGTATTCAAATTTCAATTGAAATTCAAATTCTTATTTAAAGAGATAAATTTCCTGCATATGGTGTTTTTAATTTGTACTTGATGAAAATTCTGTTGAAATATCTCAACATAGCTTGGTTCTTCTTGTGGCATATATTATCTAGTATTTTTCTATTATTTTTATGCCTGGTACAGAAGTATGTAAATTACATCATAAATCTTGAATTTTCTTCAAAGAAGTGCATTGCAAATACTTTTTATAATTGATTATGTACTGGATGATATTTTTGTTTGAATATTTTTAAATATCTAAATTTGAAGAAAGAAATAGGTCTATTGAGAATCTTGTTTTGTGTTTTTATATTTTTTACCAAGGAATTTTTTTTTCCACCATAAATATATTTTATGTGAATAAAATGAAGTATTAATATTTTTCTTATTCTTCTTACATTTGATGAAGTTGTTCTTCAAATGTGAGGTCAGATTTTGATTCCCTGAAAAAAAAATGTTGATTTATTTCATTTAAAAATATTGAATTTACTGAATTGTTGTCCATATTTCAATTATTCAAAACAATCTACCCCAGAAAGACCCCATAGGGGTTCTGGAGGCCTTTATTTCGCCACCCAGGGCCTCAGTTAATTCTTACAGCCCTTTGGGGGGCCAAAATGCCATCCAAATGTGTTCTCCCACCCCAGGCACCCGTTTAAACCTTAAAAAGGCTGCACTCTTTCCTGGAGTGGGAAAGCATGCCAAAAGGCGTCATTTGTGTGATATTAGTAATTTTATTGGCGTGATTTTAGCCTTTGTATATTCTAGCTGTTGACACAATAGAATTTAGTAAAAAAATTACATATTTTTTCTAAAAGACCCCATCAGTTCTACAAATTGAAAAAATAAAAATAAAACTGGATGGATGACGAATATTCTATTTTTTAGTAATCATCAGTTCAAAAATTTCCCAGAATAAATTTTTTAAATTCAAATCAACAAATTAAAACATTCTTTAATGAAAAAAAGCAAAAAATCAGAACTTCTTCAAATTGATCCTGAAAAATGTCAAATGATCTCTTTATGCCTATGAATGGGTTTGAAAAAACCAGAAAGACCTCAAATCCTTAATTTAATTGGAAAGGGAATCAAAAAAATTGAAAAAGGTTTGAAATGAGATTTATGTCACTTTCTAACCCAGAGAAAGTAATTAGAATCCCCCTTTAAACAGCTTTCAGGGGTTTAGTCAGACATCTCTTTCATGATTCAGAACTCAAGTTCTATTCTCTGAAAGAAATAACTTACATATGAATCCTTAAACTCAGTATCTATTTTTGAAACTAATCAAAAGCACTCCAACTATTCAGTAGATTATGTTTACTACTTTCAACTCTATAAGAAAAGGAAAACTTGATCAATACTAATCAGTCATTACTTGAAATAAATCTTTTAATCTTTCATTCCAAATTTGACTCATGTCATCAATTTTTGAAACCATTTTTTTTCCCTTTTGTTTTTTCAAATAATTAACCATGAACTTTCAAATCAGACAATAAATAGTCTTCCTCTTCCCTAGATTCATGAAAATTTTTTCTGTCTACCTTCAAAATATTATTGTTTGCCTTTCATTTCCCATCCATAATAAATTGATTAACAGAAACATTTGGTCATTCCCGCTATCTAATCCTTTACCCTGTTAACTTGCACTTAAAATTCATCTTTTACACCTCATTCAAAATAAACTCTATCCAAAATTAATATATTATTCCTAAATTGTTTGCATTTCAATTATCCTTTTCTTTGATGATTGAATTCATTTCAACCTTGCATTTCTTTGTGAATTACTTATGAAATCCATTAAATTCAAAATAGAGTATGAATTCCTCATGCTGTCTCTCATCAATAGACTAGGCTTTAGGTTAATGTGAAATAACAAATATTTTACCTGTATATTTTTCCTCAATTATTGAATTTCATAAGTTTCTCACACTATGAAAAAGATCTATTACATTTAAATTGTTCCTTCTTACCTATCAAGACCCTTACCTCAACCGTGAAGTATAACTTGAAGAATAAGGTTTTAAATTTAAAAATAACTTAAAACTTTATTGTATTAATCTCTTAACTTTTTTTTCCAGTTCCATATGATTACCTTTCCCCCAATAGGTTCATGGGCTAGGTTTGAGACTTTAAATCAACTAGCCAAAAAATAAAAAAAACCTCAGGAAAAATTGCATTTGCAACCAGCTATTCCCTATCAATTTTTTTACTTGGTAGAATGGGAATTCTCACCTTTCCCCTTATAAATATATTTTTATAGGTTAGAGAGAAATATTAATTAAAATTAACAGAAAAAATCATATCCTGTTCCATCAATAACTTGAAATTCAGTAGAGCCAATCAAAATCCTTTAGCACATAGTTGCAAATCTATAAATTCTTATGAAAATATATTAGAGCCAATTTCAAGGTAACCAGAAACCAGTTACCCAATGAGCGGAATATATCTGACTTGAAGAAATCTTCATGAAAAAAAAAAATTCAGCAAAAAACTTCTGACTAGATTTGTCAAAGCTCTCAACAAAAATGCCTCAAGGCCATGAAATGGTAGTTTCAATTTTTGAACTGCTGGTATGAATCATCACTTCAAAGCAGGAAAATCTAAAAAATAATGAAATAATTTTCAATGTTTTAAAATAATGTTTTTTAAAACCCCAATAGCTTCAGGAAAAACTGAAATAATCTTATTCATGCATCTTCATTTTTATGTGGTAGGACCTTGAGGTTTTTTGATCCAAATATAGAACAACTAAAAAACATTGTTTCCTAAGATTTTTCAAAATATTAGAAAAATTATGAAAAGCAGAAATTTAGCACCATAAAAAATTTGATTTCACTTGCTAGCAAGTTCTATAAAGGAATCTCTGGTTGGAGCCCTATCCAATCTATGGCTGAAGCTAACTCCATTCTTAAACCAAGTGTCTGGTTCCCAGTCCATGTTTACAATGCACAGTTACTGTGTGGTGGAGCTTGGTTAAATCTTTATCTGAGCTTGGTTGGAGATTTTCCTGAGCTTGATCATATATTTGGCCTGAGCTCATTGATAGCACTTTCTAGCAACTTCCATCAGTTTCTTTGTGGTTGAAATTTTTCTAAAACACTAAAAAAGTTCAGAATTCAAAGTAAAAACTCAAGAACTTGGTCATGAAGTATAATGATGGTGACTTGAATTATATTTTTGAATTTTGAACCATGAATTCTTGAATCAAAAATAACAAGGAAACACTTTTATTTGATTTGTGGAATTTTTTACCAGCTTGCTTGGCAAAACAAATTTCAGTTGCTGGTCCCAGAATTTTTGAATTCAAAACTGCTAGTTCTTCAATTAATTGAGATTCATAATGGTTTTTGCAGAAGGAATTCATATTGATTTAATTTTTCAAAAAATTCTTCAAAAATAAATGAATCTTTTAAGCAAGAATAAAAAAGTTCAAAGCAGTCCAGTAGAAAGGCTTCAACTTCAAAACCTGGCTGAAAAAAGGATGGGTCACCAATTGGAACTTTGAGTTTCCTGGACAAGAAAATTGGTTTCTGCAAGGGTAAAAAAAAGTTTAAGATTCAAAATATTTTGTTTTGTAATGTTTGTTTCCAGAAATATTTCCTTTTTTTTTTTGAAAACCCAGACAGAATAATGGAAAAAACCAAATGCACAAGGGAAGAATTGATTACCTAAATTTTAATGTGACAGGTTGCCTGTATCAGTTTTTTCTCAAACCAGTCAGGAGGCCTCAACCCTACCCTTCACATTTTTGTAATTACTTTTTTTCACTAAATTGAGAATAAGAAAATGCCTGTCTTCCAAAATTGAAATGTTAGCAGAAAAATTGACAAAAGAAAACAAAAACAATAAAAAGGAGGAAATGATCTTTTGAATCACAGGACAAGATTTTTTAACTTCAGGGGAAAAAAATAAAATATAGGACAAAAAAATTGAAATTATTACAAAAACTTGAAAAACAAGGACAAAAAAATCCAAACATTCAAAAAAACTCTAAAAAAGGAAAAAAATTGATTAAAAACAAGGAAGGTTTTCTGTAAATGCATAGTATTTACTTTGGAGGAAAACCCAACATAAATAATTGTTCTAATTGTGAAGATTTTCACTGTTTTAGGCTCCTGATGAGATAAATTAAAGGGAGAGACAATTGTTAAATTAAGAATAAAAGAGCTGGAGATAAAATCAAGGAGAACTCATAAAGGATGAGAGGATGAAAATATTGATTTATTTCCACAAGGAAAACCCCATTCCATAAATAGAATGAGTAAAAGAAGGGCTGAAAGGTGGTTGGAAAGATCAATAATAATGAATAAAATAATTGGAAAATTCAATGGTGTGGTTAAAAAGTCTGCAACAGATGGAGAACTGGGTCACAAAATTAAAAATATTAAAATTACAGAAAGAAAAATTTAAAAATTATTTATTATTATAAAGAAACATGACCAGATAAGCAGATTATAAATCAATTTCTAGGAACTGGTCTTCATGAGACCTAATATAAGATCAAGTATAAAATTCTCAATAAAATTAAATGAACTCAAGCATTGAGAATCAACATCTCACAACTTAAATTAAAATTCATGCCAATTAGCCTGTGAAATGGCAAAGTCAAAATTATAGCTTTTAGTTTTTTTGTAACTTGGAAAAAAGAATACAGATTATATAAAGGGCTTGGATATTTTCAATCCAAAAAATTACTTATGGAAAACCAATTTCCTGGTGCAGGTACCCAACATTTCAATAATGGGTGCACAGTTCTACATTCCATTTAATAAAAACTAGAACTTCCAATAATTGCATGTGGAACCATAAATGCCCATGAGTATTGAGTGCAGAGAATCACATGCTAGATATGCCTGCCATTAATGGCCTTTTTCATTTCACCTGCTATTGGTAATTGGTGTTTTGGATTTAATATGCTGGTTTTTTTTGTGTTTTTTGGGCACATGCAAGCCCTCATTCCAGGATTTGGCCATTGGTTGCAGGTGCCAAAATAAATGGCATCTGGGGTTCCACATAACAGCTTAAATTGGAGTGTGCAAGAGAAAACTCCAATTATAGGCTTTCTGCATGCAACTCTTTTTGGCATGTGGTGTACACACTCCAAGAAAACTGGTGTAACATGACCATGCACCAGTTCTTGTAATGTTTTATCATGTAACAACAAAATAAAGAGTTGTACCCACAACTGTTGGTTGAATTTATAAGTCAACCAAAAACAGCATTGTGAAAACAAGGCCACTATCCAGTGCAGGGAGTGTTGGTTTTTTAACTTTCAAGGTTCAAGGTGTGCCTGAATCTATTCAAATTATTGAGGGTTGCATGGCTGGAGTTTTTCAGGTAAGTGCAAGCTTCTTTCCTGGTAATATGGTTCACTGGTGGGGGCAGGATTTCAGGTGAACCCTTCATACCAGTTCTTTTCTTTTACCCTGTAGCTGTATTGTTATCATTGAAGATCAAGAATTAGTGGAAAAATCAATCCAGGTCTTCTGGAAACTTTTTTCAAAAAGAAATCATAAATTCATGAAAAAATGTGAGTTTTTTGTCTTTCATGTATTTTCAAAAATTTGTGAAATTTATTGAACTAAATAAGAAAAAAAAACAATATAAATAAAGCAATTTTTTTAAAAAAAAAAATTAAAATGGCATTCAATTCAAATATATCAAAAAAATGAGAAATAAAAAAATATATATATATATAAATTAAGCAGACAAAAATGTTCAAAGATATAAAATAAAATTCAAGTCTTCATTTTTTATTTTATAGGCACATTATAAGAATTAAATTTTTTTCACAAATCCCCTACAGTACAAAGCATTATTAGGGCGTATCAGAGTTAAAATTTTCAAAAAACTAAATGGCTGATTTCAGGCTTATAATTTTTTTTTTTCAAAATTTCATTTTTTTCAGTAAAAACCATTGATTCTTTTTTTTTTTAATAAAAAAATATTTTTGAAAAATTGATATTTTTCCTGAAATAAGCTAGTTAAATTTTTCAAAATTTTAGCTCTGATACGCCCTATTAAGGGTTTATTTGTGGCTGGGTATATAGGGTGTAATTTATTGGAATCCATTAATTGTCTTCATATCAATCAAATAAAAATGGGACTTTTTAATGTGAAGATAGCTGGGGTTGGTGTACATGAATTCAGAGGGAAAAGAAGTGATAGGTATGAAGGAATATCAGGAAGAAGTAATTAATGAAAGAAATGAAAAATAAAGAAATCAAAAGAAACTCTTGTATCTGTTGGAAATGGCTTTGCCATGGTTTTTGTAAATGGTCCATTTTGAAAACTGAATTTTGAATTAGATTTTGTAAACCTTGATGATTTAAATAATATTTCAATATTCCCCTTCTCCTCCCAGAATTTTCTGTTACAATGTTATGATTTATTCAAGTTTTTTGAAACACTCTTGTCTCACCTGGAACCAGCCATTATCTTCATCATTAACTAGAACTTTAGCCAAAAACCTAAGGCCAAAATTCCCATCACCCTTTGGATCATAGATAGAATAAATGGGGAATGAATGTATTCAGGAAAATTGAAAGACTTTCAGGAAAAATGAAATATCATAATTTGAATTAATATATTAAGTCACATAATTGAAGATATGCCTACTTAAATTTCCTTTGGTGTTTCCATTTTTTCCTCCTCTTACTTATCACTGTCTTGATGATCTTCTTCTTTTCATTCTTCAAAATTGTTTCCCTTCACTAAAAATATCTCTTGATATTCCATTCCATCTGCTACAATATTCAATTAAGGGATGACCTTGTCTTTATTCATAGGCTTGGTACTGGAATATTTTGATGGCATCTTGATTTTGGATTTAATTTTAAATTTGTTTTTATCTTACAAATTATTTCCAATAATTTCAAAATCTGAAGGAATTGTTTTTTTTAAGACTGGTATTTCTTCATATTTTTCCTTCCCCTTTTTTCCCTCACCTCCCCAGGTTCCAATATTATTACCACATCATGCTTTCATTGAAGAATTTGGTGAAATCTGGAAAATAAAATTGAAATTCATTTAGTTATGAAATAACTCAATTTTGAGGTTAAATCACTGGCTACATAATCCAGTTAAAATTATTCTTCTTCTTCCTGTAAACAATACTAAATAGATTCAGAAAAATGCACCCCCAAAAATAAAACTTGAAGTAAGTGGTGCTTGGCTTCCAGGTTTAATTTAAACTGTAACTCCCCCCCCCGCCCGCCAAATTGAAGTTACAGGGATTTATAAGGGCTTAGGGTTACAGTTACACAGTTTTGGGCGTTTGAAAAGCATTTTAACCCATCAAGTGCAAGTTTTGCAGAAGTTACACTCCCACTCTGCCCCCACAAAAAAATGTAGCAGTAATTTACATGGTTTTGAACTTGTAACTAGCTGTAAACTTCTCCTTTCCTGCCCATTCTTGACGGCTACAACTAAAAATCAGCGGGATTTTTGGCTGCTGGGCCCTGGGAACTCATCAAAATTTACAGTTACAGTTACTCACAGCAGCCAAAAACAGCCTTACCCAAAGTTTCCTTGCGGCGCCATTGAAGTTGAAATTCATTTGGGTTAAGTTTCCTAGTAGCTTGAATCATTCAACTTAACTTATTATATCAAGAAATTCCTGCACCAGTATAAAACTTTCCAGGAAATATTTTAATATTTTCTTTCTTCATTTTTAAAAAATGAACCGGGGATTTCTTTATTTCAAAAGTGGAGAATTTTTAAAGTAGCAGAAAGAAAGTGTCTTAGGAAATTTTTAAGTTTTTGATGGTCTGATGGGAAATTTTTGGTGAATTTTTGAGAGCTTGGGGTCTATTGAATTTCCCATTTTCTGATATTTTTCCAATAAATCACAAGGATAGTTTGCCAATTTGAAATTTAAGTAAGTGTGGCTGGATTTGACCCTGGAAGTGTTTGTGTTTCCAGGATGGGGATTGTGAGCACCTCAATTCTAGATGATTTTTTCTCTGAAAGGAAACAGGTTACACTTGAGGTAATCCTTGAATTAAGAAGATAAATAGATTATAAAAATGATAAATTCTTTCCAAATATGCCAGAATTTCCATGGCTTCTTGAATTGATAACTACATTCTGCATTTTCTTCAAAGAGTACCAGGTATCTTGATTCTGGCTGTAAAAGTATTTATAGAATTTTTTTTGTATTTTTGGAAATATCAAAGGCACAGACTTGCATTTGAGAATATGGGAATATTTATTCTAGTTTTTTCTTAAATTCAGGTTCACAGTAATTCAGAAAGACTTTGGGAATTCAATATTTATGCCAGAAATTCTTGAGATTTTGAAGAGACCAGAGGTAAGATTCCTGGTTTTCTTTTGAAATCAAGCAGAAGGAAATGTTAACTGTCTGATTTTCTAAGGATTGAGAGATTCAATGAAATAAATGAATTTTGATTTTTTTTTGTCCAATAATTGTAGTCAATGAGACAGATGTACTCATTTATCTTGGACAAGTGAAGTAATTCATGATGAGCAAAAAGAACTTGAGTGATATTTCCCAAGAAATTCAATTGAGAATTGTGGTTAAAATTCATGCTATGAGGAGAGAAAATAGTTCATATATTGGATTTCTACCAGCCAGATTTTATTTCTGATTTGTCAAAGTGGATTGTAGATTTTTTTGGTATTGGCCAAAATTCCAGTTCCAGTTGTTTGAGAATCTTGGATGGGTGGATGCTTACCTTTGCTAGCATTCTGAATTCTCCTGACTAATATTTATCCAATATACAGTGGAAGTGGTGAGCTGAGATTGTGTCTGAGGGGGGGCGGTGGTCATTGGGTGATGAGTTGATTGAAGACATAGAATAAATTCCAGATTGAGAATTTTTATTAAATTTCAAATTTTTTCCTTTGATATTGAATGGTTTTCCAACTTTAAAATTTGAGTAGTCCTTGGATAATGCAGTGTTGTGATCTCCAGAAAAGAATCCAAGGTGGTCACATCCTAGGCAGATGTTTTTAACTTTATTTGAATTAAAGATTGTGATGGAACATCTATGGGAATTTTACCAATTATTTCACAAATTTGTAAAATCTTCATAACAGGAGATTTAAGGTTGGGAGGAGGCAGTAAAGGAGCTAGTAATCAGTCAAGGAAAAGGCAATCAGCAAAGTATGATTTTTCTTTGGGGGGGGGTGAGGTAAAGATTTTAAATCAAGTAGATTAAAAATAAAAATAAAAATATACTAGTTTTAGTATAGTCATAATCTTGAACATTTAATAAAATTTCATCAAATCAAGGTCCCAATGTGACAGTAGCCACAGTTCTAGGGGTCCCAAATGCGATTTAAGTTTATTAAATAGTTCCAGGAGCATCCATGCAACTTTTAGTGGTGTGATCTACTGCAGAAAGGCCTTCATAAAAAGAGAGGGAGACTGGTTTTCTGAACTTTTTTTTTTATTACTTTGGTTGTTTGATTATTAGGTTGGGTACACTGGTTATTTCTGAGGATGTTTTTAACAATGAGGCAGCTATGGCTGGATTTTGGGCTGGCTGGGGAGCTGAGAGTGGGTCCATGTTGAAGCTTTCCAGGAAGGCTACTAGTTTCTTTGTTAATTGAGGAGTTGAAACTTGACAACAGTATTCATATTGGAGGGACTAGAAACAATCTGTCAAGCCAGGAACAAATGAGTTGAGGAATGAAATGAAAGAAGAAATAGAATTGGAAGTAACAACGTCAAAAAGGAGATTGATTGAAATCATACCAGACAGTCAAAGGATTAGACGTTGAGCAGAGAATCAAGTCGAGGTTGATTGAAAGTATTGATTGAGTGACTGGTTGTAGAGTGATTGAGTTGAGGGGTTGAGTGGTTGACGGTGGTTGACTGGTTAATGGTGGAGTCAAGTGATTGAGTAATTGATGGCGGTAGAGGGGTTGAGAGTTTGAGGTTGAGAGATAAGAAACAAATAAGAACGGAAAGAATAACAAATAGAAAAAGCAAAGGAGGATGAGAAAAGAATGAAAGACATGAATAAGAATCGGCTCGGAGAAAACAAGCAGTTAGTCCAAGATCCCCCCGGGAGTGAGTGCGCGAGTGAAAGGTGAGTTGAGTAGCCATCGGGTGCAATCGGGTGAGCGCGGGGACGCGCGAGTTGCTGCAGACGGGGTTTGATTCAAGGACGCCGCAGGGAGATGCTTAAGTGGAGGATGATTTGACAGAGGATGATTTAACACCCCCCGTGGCTGGTAGGATTTCAAGATATGGAAAGTGAGGATTAATGATCTGAAGGAGCTTAGAGAGAGGACCACGGGGTAGTGCTTTTGTCAGCCCATCGGCTATCATTTGGTCGGAGGGTATTAGCTTTATCTCGAGATTATGCGCGAGTAGTTCCTCTCAAATAGCTTTGGTCTTTATATCAATATGCCAAGTTTTGGAGTTACAGCCAAATTTCTTCAACTTATCATCTAAGCCTTTATTATCGATGTGGTTTATGCTTGGTTGCGTGGGAATTTCCCACATTTTGGACACCAGCCCTTTCATCCAGATAGCCTCAAGGAACAAGTCAACCAATGGATTGAGTTCGGCCTCAGTGGTGGAGTGCGTTACGTTCTGTTGGCGATAACTGCTCCATGCAATGGGAGATCCAAATAGCAGAGTGAGGTGACCGGATTGAGAATGTCTTGTTTCGAGGTCGTCATTCCAAGTGGCGTCGCTGAAACATTGAAGTTGAGTTTCACAGTGTTTTACCTCGATTACCAAAGATAGTCCCTTAGTGGCTTTTAAATATTTCCAGCAGCGTTTGACTTCACGCCAGTGATTGATGCCTGGTTGTTTGCAAAATTGGGCCAGACTTGAAACGGTGTAACTGATGTCTGGTCGAGTTAAACATGCGATATAGTTCATTAAGAAAACGGCTGACCTGTAATTGATGTTCAGCGCCTTGAATTCTTCATGTTCTTCATCTGATGCGGGTCGCAAGTTGAGATTTGAAGTTAGCGGTATAGACAAGGGATGACACTCGGTGAGTTTCAGTTCTTCTAATCCGTGTTCTATGTGATTTGGTTGCAAGAGAAGGATCTTGTTGTCAATCTTGGAGTACTTCATGCCTAGAATGGTGTTAGGGTCGTGAGAAGTAGAGTTTGGGAATCACTGTAGGAAGTTGTTTTTGAAATTGTCTCCGAGACCAACCAGAATGAGGTCGTCAACGTGAAAGAAGATCATGGACTTGCAACCAGGATTCAGATAGAGACAGGGGTCGGAAGATGATTGATGGAATCCTTGGCTTGAGAGCCAGGATGTGAGGGTGTTGAACCAATTGAGGGGGGCTTGTTTGAGCCCATATAGAGATCTCTTGAGTTTAAGATATTTTGACGTTCGCTTTGATCCTTTGGGAGTCTTGATTATTACCAGTTCTTTGAGGGGCGCGTGCAGAAAAGCACCTTTCACGTCAAATTGAGTAATAGGGAGTGAATGATACAAGCCATAAAGCAGAGCGATTCTAAGTGATGCTGCTTTGCCGGTTGGGGAGGAATTGTCTTGATAGTCAAGTCCATAAACCTGATCAAAACCTTGCACGCACAACCGGCTTTTGTAGACAAGAGGATCTCTGTGGCAGTTATCTTTAAGTCGATAGACCCACGTTGTGTTAAGAGGATTAGCTGGCTCAGGACCGTCGTAGTCTTCCCAAACATCCATTTTCTCAATTCTGGTCAATTCCACATCCATTGAATGGTCCCAGTTTTCGCAGTCCTTGCACTTCTTGGCTTGTTTGAACGATTTGGGGACAAAATAGTGATGATATCCGTAACAATCAGGTGGACGGAGCATTGATCGATTGCGTAGAATTCGAGAAGGAGCCAGTTTGTCGGCAACCTCCTGAGACGATTGAGAGGATTGGTCATCTGTAGATTCAGCAGTTTTGATTGGTTGCGCAAGGTGGTTGGTGAGTTGAGGGTCAGGGGTAATTGTTGGAGAGTTGCTGGAAGTCGGTTCGTGATGCAGAATGGGGAAATCAATGTCAAGAGAAGGAATGGTTTTGCAAGGACTTTCAGTAGTGGAATAATTGGGAAAAGATTTGATGATCTTGATGTGTTTCAAAGAGATAATCAAGTAGTCTGGCTTGAGGATGCGATAAGATAAGAGGTCAGGGTTGAAGCCAACTAGGGTTCCCTCTAGCCCTCAATTGTTGAATTTGTTCCCGCGAGGAATCTTTAAGTCTAAGTATGCTACCCTGGAACCGAGAGGATGAAAATACTCCAAGGGCAGAGTTTTGGACGTAAACATTTCATAGGGTGATTTTTTGTTTGGGCGTTTGGGAATTTGATTCAACATAAGGGTAGAGGCCTTGGAGACTTCAGCCCAAAAGGCAAGAGGAAGTTTTGAAGACCGGAGGATTGTTCTAATGGATTCGGCAATTGTTCTATTGGCACGTTCCACCCTTCCATTGTGTTCATGATGGTATGGTTCAGTTGTGATGTGTTGAATGGAATTGTCTTGAAAGAAGGATGGTAGTTCTTGAGAGATGAATTCTCCTCCCCCATCAGAACAGATGGTAGCGGGGAAACATCCTTGTTTCTGTTTCTTGAACCTAAGAATGGATTGAATTTGGGAACAGGCGTCAGATTTGGAACGAAGAGGAATGGCTGATAGATATCCAGAGTGGCTGTCAAAAATGGTCATTATGTACCTCATCCCATTGCGGGATTCCGGATTGATTGGTCCCATTAGATCTATGTGAAGCTTCTCAAATGGCTTGGAAGCCACGTTGGCTTTGGAATTGAAAGGCGTTTTTGCAATCTTTGAGAATACGCAGTCGGGACATTGAAAGTCTTCCATTAGAGAATGTGGAATTTCGGTTTTTAAGTTTTTCAATTGGTATGGGCTGGCGTGACCAAGCGATTGGTGAAGATAGAGTAGTTTATCGAGGTCGAAGGCTTTTCGAGTTAGGTAGCTCATCCTGGAGTTGTTTCCAATGGAGTAAGGACAATTGAGAGCGAAGAGATTGTCGCGAATGAAGCCTTCAAACGCAATAAATCCGTTATGAAGAACCTTGAACAAATTGCCGCTAGCGGAAACCAAACAGTGTTTTTTGGAAACTAAAACTCTGGGGCTGATGAGGTTGATTACAAGGTCTGGTACGTAAAGACAATCAGAGAGTCAAATGTGAGAATTTCGCCAGGTGAGGACCACTTTGCCTTTTCCTTTAATTGGAAGATTAGCTCCCTCTTTTCCAGTGCTAATGTGTTCACCGTTGCATTCTTGCAGGGAGGAGAAGTAGTGAGAGGAATTGAACATGTGGCATGAGGCCCCAGAGTCAAGGACAATTCGATGATTGGCGTTTACTTTGCTGATCCAGGTGGTCAGAAGGGCGTGATAATGAGCTATTTTGTTCCCTTTGGGTTTCCTCTGAGCTCTCCACTTGGCCTGTGCTTCCTTCCACCAGTCTGGGGCTAAATGTTTGTGCTTGTGCCAACATCTATCCTCTGCGTGATTGGTTGCACTTGGATTATGATATCCTTGGCGACATTGTTGAGGTTTATTAGACGGAGGTTTAGAGTTGTTTATGGTGAGTGCAGTTTCTCTGACTGGAGTATTGGTGACTTTTGACTTGGATTTGTTATCCAGCTGAGTTAAGTGGTTCAAGAAAAGATTGACTGTAACTTCTTTATTGGAGTGCATTATCTGCTGACGTAACGATTGAAGAGAGGAGGGAAATTTGAAGAGAACCAAATACGCCAAGATGTCTAATGGAAGTTCGATCCCAACATCAAGCATTTTCTTGAGGGAAATTTTAATTTTGGTGATGAATGAAGCGATAGCTTTGGGCTTGAAAAGTTGATATAAGAAGTCATTGAAAAATCTGGCTCGGTTTGCGGTTTGGGAAGATGCAAATCGTTCCTTTATTGTTTTCCAGAGATTTTTAGCTGAATTGATGTTCTCTGCATTCACCACATTGTTATGAGTTACGGTGTTGATTTTGGAAAGAATAATAACTCGGGTTTCTAGGTCATCTGAAGGATTTAGATTTTTGGAATTGTCTTCAAGGATTTGTTTGATTCCCTTAAGTTTGAACAGGATGGTGATCTTATCTTTCCAAATCAAATAATTTTCGTCTGTCAGATTAGTAACGGCTTCAAGAGCGGCCTTGAGCATGATTTGTCTGAAGCCGTCCATTGTTCCAGGTCCCTCCATGGTGTCAAGTGGTTAGATCGTTGTGCGGTTTGGCTTTTAACCGTGTTAATTGAGGAGTTGAAACTTGACAACAGTATTCATATTGGAGGGACTAGAAACAATCTGTCAAGCCAGGAACAAATGAGTTGAGGAATGAAATGAAAGAAGAAATAGAATTGGAAGTAACAACGTCAAAAAGGAGATTGATTGAAATCATACCAGACAGTCAAAGGATTAGACGTTGAGCAGAGAATCAAGTCGAGGTTGATTGAAAGTATTGATTGAGTGACTGGTTGTAGAGTGATTGAGTTGAGGGGTTGAGTGGTTGACGGTGGTTGACTGGTTAATGGTGGAGTTGAGTGATTGAGTAATTGATGGCGGTAGAGGGGTTGAGAGTTTGAGGTTGAGAGATAACAAACAAATAAGAACGGAAAGAATAACAAATAGAAAAAGCAAAGGAGGATGAGAAAAGAATGAAAGACATGAATAAGAATCGGCTCGGAGAAAACAAGCAGTTAGTCCAAGATCCCCCCGGGAGTGAGTGCGCGAGTGAAAGGTGAGTTGAGTAGCCATCGGGTGCAATCGGGTGAGCGCGGGGACGCGCGAGTTGCTGCAGACGGGGTTTGATTCAAGGACGCCGCAGGGAGATGCTTAAGTGGAGGATGATTTGACAGAGGATGATTTAACATTCTTGAACTGTAAAACCATTTCTGGGTCTACAAAAATAGGGGCAGGGTTTTTGGAGGTGTTTTTGGAACTACTTTTTTTTGTGAATTTTTTTTCCTGAAGGAAAATCAAATAAATCAACAAAAAAAAAAGGGGAAATGTTGAATTCACGGCTCATTGAGCTGTGTAAACAACTCTGTACACGGCTCAATGGGCCGTGTGGCATGCAACACAGCTCAAATGGACCGTGTGGCATGCTACACAACTCAAATGGGCTGTGTGGCATGCTACACGTCCCATTTGAGTTGTACAGCACGCTGAAAAACTAAAATCAAGTTTTGTAGCCTCCACTTGATAATAAACAATCAATAATAAATTATAAATTATAAATTATAAATTATGAACAAGAAATAATAAATTATATATAATAAATGATAAGTAATAAATAATAAATGTTAACTATTAAATATTAAATAATAAATAATAAATAACAAATAACAAATAAAAAATAATAAATAATATATAATATATAATAAATAATAAATAATAAATAATAAATAATAAATAATAAATAATAAATAATAAATAATAAATAATAAATAATAAATAATAAATAATAAATAATAAATAATAAAAAATAAATAATAAATAATAAATAATAAATAATAAGTAATAAATAATAAATAATAAATAATAAATAATAAATAATAAATAATAAATAATAAATAATAAATAATAAATAATAAATAATAAATAATAAATAATAAATAATAAATAATAAATAATAAATAATAAATAATAAATAATAAATAATAAATAATAAATAATAAATAATAAATAATAAATAATAAATAATAAATAATAAATAATAAATAATAAATAATAAATAATAAATAATAAATAATAAATAATAAATAATAAATAATAAATAATAAATAATAAATAATAAATAATAAATAATAAATAATAAATAATAAATAATAAATAATAAATAATAAATAATAAATAATAAATAATAAATAATAAATAATAAATAATAAATAATAAATAATAAATAATAAATAATAAATAATAAATAATAAATAATAAATAATAAATAATAAATAATAAATAATAAATAATAAATAATAAATAATAAATAATAAATAATAAATAATAAATAATAAATAATAAATAATAAATAATAAATAATAAATAATAAATAATAAATAATAAATAATAAATAATAAATAATAAATAATAAATAATAAATAATAAATAATAAATAATAAATAATAAATAATAAATAATAAATAATAAATAATAAATAATAAATAATAAATAATAAATAATAAATAATAAATAATAAATAATAAATAATAAATAATAAATAATAAATAATAAATAATAAATAATAAATAATAAATAATAAATAATAAATAATAAATAATAAATAATAAATAATAAATAATAAATAATAAATAATAAATAATAAATAATAAATAATAAATAATAAATAATAAATAATAAATAATAAATAATAAATAATAAATAATAAATAATAAATAATAAATAATAAATAATAAATAATAAAACATAAATAATAAATAATAAATAATAAATAATAATTCATAAATAATAAATAATAAATAATAAATAATAAATAATAAATAATAAATAATAAATAATAAATAATAAATAATAAATAATAAATAATAAATAATAAATAATAAATAATAAATAATAAATAATAAATAATAAATAATAAATAATAAATAATAAATAATAAATAATAAATAATAAATAATAAATAATAAATAATAAATAATAAATAATAAAAAATAAATAATAAATAATAAATAATAAATAATAAATAATAAATAATAAATAATAAATAATGAATAATGAATAATAAATAATAAATAATAAATAATAAATAATAAATAATAAATAATAAATAATAAATAATAAATAATAAATAATAAATAATAAATAATAAATAATGAATAATGAATAATAAATAATAAATAATAAATAATAAATAATAAATAATAAATAATAAATAATAAATAATAAATAATAAATAATAAATAATAAATAATAAATAATAAATAATAAATAATAAATAATAAATAATAAATAATAAATAATAAATAATAAATAATAAATAATAAATAATAAATAATAAATAATAAATAATAAATAATAAATAATAAATAATAAATAATAAATAATAAATAATAAATAATAAATAATAAATAATAAATAATAAATAATAAATAATAAATAATAAATAATAAATAATAAATAATAAATAATAAATAATAAATAATAAATAATAAATAATAAATAATAAATAATAAATAATAAATAATAAATAATAAATAATAAATAATAAATAATAAATAATAAATAATAAATAATAAATAATAAATAATAAATAATAAATAATAAATAATAAATAATAAATAATAAATAATAAATAATAAATAATAAATAATAAATAATAAATAATAAATAATAAATAATAAATAATAAATAATAAATAATAAATAATAAATAATAAATAATAAATAATAAATAAGAAGTAATAAGTAATAAATAATAAATAATTAATAATTAATAATTAATAATCAATAATAAATAATAAATAACAAATAATAAATAATAAATAATAAATAATAAATAATAAATAATAAATAATAAATAATAAATAATGAATAATGAATAATGAATAATAAATAATAAATAATGAATAATAAATAATAAATAATAAATAATAAATAATAAATAATAAATAATAAATAATAAATAATAAATAATAAATAATAAATAATAAATAATAAATAATAAATAATAAATAATAAATAATAAATAATAAATAATAAATAATAAATAATAAATAATAAATAATAAATAATAAATAATAAATAGTAAATAATAAATAATAAATAATCAATAATAAATAATAAATAATAAATAATGAATAATGAATAATAAATAATAAATAATAAATAATAAATAATAAATAATAAATAATAAATAATAAATAATGAATAATGAATAATAAATAATAAATAATAAATAATAAATAATCAATAATTAATAATTAATAATAAATAATAAATAATAAATAATAAATAATAAATAATAAATAATAAATAATAAATAATAAATAATAAATAATAAATAATAAATAATAAATAATAAATAATAAATAATAAATAATAAATAATAAATAATAAATAATAAATAATAAATAATAAATAATAAATAATACATAATAAATAATAAATAATAAATAATAAATAATAAATAATAAATAATAAATAATAAATAATAAATAATAAATAATAAATAATAAATAATAAATAAGAAATAAGAAATAAGAAATAAGAAATAATAAATAATCAATAATAAATAATAAATAATAAATAATAAATAATAAATAATAAATAATAAATAATAAATAATAAATAATAAATAATAAATAATAAATAATAAATAATAAATAATAAATAATAAATAATAAATAATAAATAATAAATAATAAATAATAAATAATAAATAATAAATAATAAATAATAAATAATAAATAATAAATAATAAATAATAAATAATAAATAATAAATAATAAATAATAAATAATAAATAATAAATAATAAATAATAAATAATAAATAATAAATAATAAGTAATAAATAATAAGTAATAAGTAATAAATAATAAATGATAAACAATAAATAATAAATAATAAATAATATATAACAAATAACAAATAACAAATAATAAATAATAAACAATAATCAATAAATAATTAAAAATAAATAATAAATAATAGTAAATAATAAACTATATATAATCAATTATAAATTATAAATTATAAATTACAAATTATCAATTATCAATTAACAATTATAAATTATGAATTATCAATTATAAATTATAAATTATAAATTATCAATTATAAATTATAAATTATAAATTATAAATTATAAATTATAAATTATAAATTATAAATTATAAATTATAAATTATAAATTATAAATTATAAATTATAAATTATAAATTATAAATTATAAATTATAAATTATAAATTATAAATTATAAATTTTAAATTATAAATTATAAAACATAAATTATAAATTATAAATTATAAATTATAAATTATAAATTATAAATTATAAATTATAAATTATAAATTATAAATTATAAATTATAAATTATAAATTATAAATTATAAATTATAAATTATAAATTATAAATTATAAATTATAAATTATAAATTATAAATTATAAATTATAAATTATAAATTATGAATTATAAATCATAAATCATAAATTATAAATTATAAATTATAAATTATAAATTATAAATTATAAATTATAAATCATAAATCATAAATTATAAATTATAAATTATAAATTATAAATTATATGGAGTATTTTATGGGCCCCCACGCGTTGAGGGGCCATACACGACTCCCACAGGCCGTGTGGGGCCATGTAACCGGCTCCCACACGCCTGGAGCTGTGTACACAGCTCCCACACAACTGGAGCCCTGAATTTAACATCACACTTTTTTTTCCTTTTTTGGTTTTTTTACTTTTTTTTTGAATATGTTTTTTTTTAATTTTAATATCATTTTGTTGTTTTTTCTCCCCATCAACATGGGGGAAGACTTTGGATAAGTTTTCCACCTCCCTTTGGGCGTTCTTTGCCTGCCTCCCTTATGGGTATGGGAAGGCAGAAAGGGCTCATTCTTGCCACAACCAACTGCCAGGTTCATGGACAACTTTGCCTAAGTTGTTTTTTTTTCTGGAAATAAGAGGATTCACACAAATAATGGGGAAAAAATCAAATAAACTTGAAAAAAAAAGAAAAAAAATCTAAAAAAATCCAAATGACCTTGGGGAGGTGGATGACTTAGCTTAAGTCATCCAAAAAATTAATACAGAAAAAAATCAAAAAAAAATGAAAAAACAACATATTCCAAAAAAACCAAAAAAACCCAAAAAACCCAAAAAAACCAAAAAAACCAAAAAAATACAAAAATCCCAAAAAATCATAAAAAACCACAACAAAAAAGGAAACAAAACAATCAAAACCATCAAAACAATTCAAAAAATCCTGAAACATATTTGGGGTCTGTGCACTGAAATTCTTGGTCCTTCCCTACTCTATGGGAGTGTAGACAAGTGCACTGTGTATCAAAAATTTAATGTTTCATGCTCTTTTGAAAGCATGTTTTGTAGGTAGGATGAGATTGTGTTTGAGGAGAAACATCAAAATTCCAACAGAAGTTTTTTAATTCTTTGACCCAAATCCAAAAATAAAAAAAAAATATAAAAAATAAAAGAAAAGAAAAGAAAAAAAACCAAAAATAAATCAAAAATAAAAAAATCAAGAGTATTGTTTTTCTCATGATGCTTACTCTTAAATAAATGATTATTTTATGCCCCCAGGACATTTTCCATGCATGGGCATTTCCTTGGTCTAGGTGAGTTCCATATAATGATGATGTGAATTGAACCAAGGGGGGGGGGCCAAGCCACTGGAGCACATTGGGTTCTTCCAGCTGAAATTGTTGTCCTTCCCTTATATTTTGGATTATAAACCAGTTCAGTGAGTATCTTCAAATTTACTGTTTGATGATGCTTCAAAAACACAGTTTTTAATGAGGATGAGCTAGTGTTTAAGGAGAAACATCATAATTCTAGAAAATTTTTCACCCTCACCAAAATAAAATTCAAAAATAAAAATAAAACTTTCATTGTTGTTATAAAAAATTGACCATTAGACAAAAAAATTTGATTGAAAAGAATTTTGAAAAACACAACAAAAATCAAAGGAAAATAAGTTAAACAGAAATTGAGAAAAAAACAAGGATCAAAGAACCAGAATTATTTTTTAAGACCCCCTGGACAGTTTCAAAAGTTCATTCAATTACTGCGGTTGTGTGGATTTTCTTTTTATATCTCTGTTTTTATATTTCCAACAGAAAAAAATACAGAAACAATTATAAAAGCAATTCCAATAAAAGTCTTTTTGTACAATGGAGGCCTTTAAAAATTTTCATTGAAACTTTAATTATACTTTTCTGAAGTATGGGTTATTTTTCTATTAATATCTAAAAAAAACAAGGTTTCAAAATGTAGATCACCCAGTTTCCAAGCCCCTTTATTTTAACTTATTTTCATGATGATAAATATTTCAAGGAGTAAAACCTTTGATTAAAATGAATTTTTTTTTTCAATCTTATAATTATATTATAAATACCTGACAAGAAAGAAACTTTTATTCCTGATGTTAAAAAAATATTGAAATGGATGTGATTTTAAAAGTCCTTTTACATTGAATCCAATCTCAAGAAGCCCATAAAACATCAAGCAAATGCCAAGAAGATAGTTTCAAGATTTTGAATTGATTTTTCACAATTCCAAGTCTTTGAAGCACCAAAGCAAATTGGATTAGATGTAAAAGAAAAAGTCCCAACAATGCATTGAATTTTTTATTTATTTTCCTGGTTTTTGAATTTATTTTTGAAGGTCTCAAAATAATTTGAAAATTCTGAATGATTATTCATAAGGGCTTTGCATACTAATCTAGAAGGCTGCAGTGTTATAAATTTCACAAGAACAAATCCTTGAAATGCCTGTGTCTCCAAGGAAATGTCTGTGGGTGCAGAAAATCAAGGGCATGTAAAATATCTGTGTATTTAAGAGTAGGGTTTGTCAAAAAAAATAAAGGCCAGAATCAAAAAAAAATTGTTGAAAAAAATCAAAAAAAAAAATGAAAAATAAGAAAAATAAAAGAAAAAAGGGGATAAATCAAAAAAATTAAAATTAAAATTCAAAATCAACAACAAAATGAAAACCAAAATAAAAAATTGAATTTTCTTCTATTGATGAAAAGCTCAATTCAAAAAAAAAGTCAAAAAGTTAAAAAAAAAAACAGTAAAATTAACTTTGATTCAAGGTATAATTATTCATCAGAGTGTTAATTTGTTTTAAAATTTTAAAGTTTTGGATCTGAGGGCATCCAGCCCATTATTTTTGCACTTTTTTAAAGATAATTTTCTAAATTTTTCTTTTTCAAAAATCAGATTAGTATGGTCACTGGGATGTAATCTATTCTTGAAGGAGAAATCAAAAACAAAACATTTAGTCTATAATTACAAATTAAATTTCCTTTTTTCAATTAAATTGATAAAATTTAATTATGAAGCTTGATACAAATCCAGTGAAATTTCCATGCAACATAGGTCTGAACCAAAATTCTCAACAGTTGTAAAAAAATATGACATTAATAATAAATACATAGATTCCAAATTCTTCCTGTTATGTAAGAGTTTTCATTTCAATTCATGCATTACATAAATATTGTGCAGAAATATTCTGAGACCATCCAGGAATCAATTTGATGTTCAACTCCGAACCTCAACAAAGTCAAAACAAGCTTCAATCACCATCCCAGGTGCTACACCTGCTGGCAGGTGCAGCCATTTTTTTCATGGTGAATCTAGACGGGAGGAGTTTGACCATAGAATGGCTATCCACCAGCGCCCATACCTTCCTTCCCAAAATCTGCATTGGAAAGTAAGCCAGAAGAGTTGAAACCAATTTCATCCCCGCTAGCTTGCGCTCCGCATCATCCCAAGCCAAGTTCACCTGTTGCACTGCCAGAGGGATCCTATTGTGTCCGCAATCCTTCAGCGCTTGAACCATATCATCCACCACCACTGGAAACACCTCCGCCAACTCCTTCAAGGTCAAGGGAATAGTTGTTTGTTCCCCATCACTCTGCGCACAATCCCCACCGCCTTCTTCTTCCCTACTGGATTTTCCAGCCGCCCATCCGTTTCCGGAATGCGTGTGACTGGCGGTACCTGCTCTTTAGCATCCAAATCCATCCTTTCCACTGCCGCCGGCACCTCCGTTGCTAGTACCCTTACTTCTTCCTCCATGCAGGGTGGTTGCCATACCACGGGACCGGTGATAATCCCAAGCAAAGCTTGAGCAGTTGCCCCCAAATCCTTACCTTGCGCGCGCACTTGCTCCATGATGGTCGGATTCCCAGGTTCAGTGGAGATCTGCTTGCCCATTGGGAACATGAATCCCATTCCCACCATTCAAACCAATCCCGCCTTGAGGTCCCTTTTCATGTCATTGCACCCCAACCGCCAATGCCCCTTGTCCCCGCAGTAATTGCATAACTGCAGGTTGGGCGGATTTGACGGCGGAAGTGGTCCCCCAATGTGAGGAGGCGGATTGTGCGGCGCTGACAAAATTTTACTCAGGAAGATCCATAAATCCTTCATCAATTCTGTCATCTTGCTAATCTCTGGTCCTGTTGTCAGTGGTATTGCCAGAGCACATTCTGTTTTTGAGGGGCCTATGACCAGAGCCTGCGTCAATGCTGCCGGAGTGTTGGAAGCAGACTTTTTTGACCCCGTCAGGAACAACCTTGCCGTGTCCTCCATCAGTTCCTCCAAGTCCAACTTGCTTTCCACCGCCCAATGAATGATAAGGATGTCCAGAAGAATTGCAATACTCCCATCCAACAACCTCTTTACCAAGTTGTTGTCGTACAAGTGCCACTGCACCCGCGTGCAGAGTGGGGGACAAAGTCCACCCAAAAACGCCCTCTTCATTGCGCCCGTCTGCCCCAATATCACCTTGTTCTTTGCCAGTTAGCGCTAGATCTGGTTGAAAATTGCTACATACTCCCCCAATTGCGCCCGCGTCTGGACTCCACCATTTGCACTTGCGTCCTCTGCAGCTTGCTCAAAGTTGCTCTCCCAAAACCAAGGTTTTCCCCTTCCCCACTGCACCAAGATTTCCCCCTTCAGTTTGGGTAATTGAGTTCCTAGTATCCTTCCATCTCTTCCACATCCCACAGCTCTTCTTTTTCCTTGATGAAAAGGACAACAAGACAAGCCTTATCCAAACCGGTTGCACCTTCCGCTTTGGAAATTCCTTTGTATTGTGCAAGGAATTGCTCAACATCCTTAGTGTTGAAACAAAGGTGGGGATAGTCCTGCGGCCTGATGCAAACAGGCTTGTGATCAGTGCCATTTTCAGAGAAAGGGACACCGTATCCCTCCCCTGTTGAAGGTTGCTTCCAAGAAGCCAGAGGAGGAGGAGGAAGAGGAGTGGGGGTAATGTTAGACAACCCCAAAACAGTCAATGGGTGGTACTGGGAAATTGCGCTTGTTAGTTTCAAGAGACAAGGAACAAAAGGTTACTTCCCGGCCAGGCCCCCAGATGTGGAATTCAGAAGAGGAATTCTCCTTCAATGGTTCCCAAGTTTTGAAGTTATTGATCCCTTGCGTCTTTAAACCCTGAGTGCAACTGTTCACCCTTTGACTGAGAGATAGAGAGATGAGAGTAAAGATTGTTCCAAAACCTATGATGATCCAATGATATGATCCATCCTCACATCTGGTTTGAGGGTGCGGTTTAAGTAGCCTTCCCCTCAACCCTAACCTAGGTACAACCAAAAGCAAACAAGAATAATGAAATACAACCCCTAAGTACAGAACCCTTGCCCAACTCTATCCTTCCAACCCCATCCCATGATCCACATCCCATACCCCATATCCATCTGTATTGCATGCCTTCCCTTACATCCACCCAGTTTTTCCTTCTCATGAAGCGGTCCTCACGCCACACCCAACTCAGAGCCCCCTGCGCATTTTGGCATCCGTCCAATGCACCTTTCCAGATATCCAAGATACATCCACGCAATCCAATCCGCATGATCCATCCAATCCAATCCAATCCACCCTGCGTCTCCAGATTCTGAGCCCAATTTGACTGCTGCTGAGCCCGCAGAACAGCTTACTGCAGCAAAGCCACACCCATTGCTGAGCCCGCTGCTACTTCTGAGTGCGCAGCGCGCAGCCAATTCTGACTTGCGTCTATAAAAGACCACCACAATGGTACTTGGTCAATTCCAACGTTCAAGTTATGGCAACAGCCCCAAGCTTGTGTGGCATCTCCCCAGGCGGTGGAGGTGGCATAATCTACATTTCAAGGCGGGGGAGAAAGGGAATCCATGGCTTCTGCAATGGGTGACAGGGAAGCAGAGCCATCAGGCTCCAGAGTCCAGGTTTCCGTCTCAACTGGTTTTTCATCATCCACTACAAATTTGGCCATTGGGATGCAACAGCAACACTTGCGGCAGGGACCAGAGGTTGAACAGGGACAAGGCAGAGGACAAGTCCGCAATGACCCAGGAGTTGGGGCAACAAAAAAACACCTGCGGTGGCCTAGATGGCAGGAATTTCAGGCTGGACAACTGGCAGTGCAGGTGCAAGCCCTCCGCCTTTTTGTACAGTACTTGCACAATTCCATGGTGAAGATTTCTTTTTGGGCAGGTCTCCGTTGTAGTTTTAGGAGTAGTGGGAAGTGGAGTGTTGGGGAAGAAGGGAAAATTATTTTTGTGGAGAGTGGGAATCCTGGGGACAGAATTCAAGTTGTGGGGGGATGTGGTGGTTATTTATAGACACGGAGGCAAGTAGGCTCAGCAGTGGAAATTAGACCAAAAGCAGCTCAGAAGTGGGTGGAAGTCCGCATCACAATAGGCTTGGACAAGCGTGTTGGCGGACTGTCTAATCTGGAGCAGAAAATTCAAGTCTCAGCATTTGGTGCAGGGCATTTTCCCGCAGCACAATAGCAAGGATGGGCTGGAGTTTTGCCTTTTGCAGAAAACAGACGTGTTAAAACATAACTTCCTCTCTGCAATTTGGATTTACAAGTGTGGAAGCAAGTGATCAAAGCTATGTAGTAGAAGAAAAAGTCTGACTATGGGGTATGCACTGAGGTTGCAGAATTGTGGGATGATCAACACTAAAGCTGAAGAGGTGAAATGCGGATTGCTGGGGATCCATTAGGCTGCCTCTAGGATTGGGAGAGATTGGCTAAGGAAAATTGACAGGGATCTGTTGTTAGTAATGCATTGGTGCAGCTCAACTGATAGGGATATTGGAGAGCATGATCACTGAATATATTTTTTAAACAAACAGATCAGCTAGGAGATAGGACTAATGGCTAGAGGGATCATTGCGGAATGCATGGAGGCAGTTAGATAGAAAAGTCATTCTTTTGTTGTTGTCTCTTTTTGGAGTAGTTTTTTGAGTTGTTTATAAAAGTTTGAACATTTCCTGAACTGCAAATGGGGGGAAATTTCCAAATGGCATCTGATCATATTTTAGAAAAGAAAATTATCAATATTGGGGTATAAAATAATCAAATTACCGGATTAAGGCGGATAAGTATCATTCTGCTTTTGAGACTATTAGTTTGCTTAAGTAACTTGGAGTCTTTAATAGGAAAATTTCAAGTGGGGAGTTCTTTGGGGAGTTCACTTTGTTTATTACTATTACTTCATTGTGTGTTAGCTTAAGGAAGTGTCTGGCTTAGTGCAGAGTAGTTTTGCGGATAGTGGAGAGGGGAGTTGGGTGTGATTCTCAACCGCTGCAGGACATGGAAACTTTCCTTGCAGAGAAGGTTTTATTCAAGTGGCAGAGGTACAGGATTGAAACCCAAGGGCTAGTGGGCTTTACAAAACTTTGAGTGGGATTTTGCGGGGAATTTTACGTAACACACAATCTCTTTCCACAGAGTACCAAAAAAATTGTGTTCATTTATGTTTCAGACCAAGGGACATTGTTGTGCTCAGCCATGCATGAAATTAATTCCCTGGTGGATGATCTGTCCTGAATTTTCCACCTGGAAACCCCAAGTAATTTTCCATGCAAGGAATTTCACACAAAGTTTTTTGGAATTCTCAGCCACACACACTCATCTGGGACACTAATTTTTTTTTGAAAAAAGTGGAACTGTCTTGGTGTGTGTAATTGTGCATGCCAGTTTTGGAGGTGTGTATCCCAATAAATTCCAAGGGATTTGGTGTGTGGGGGTTTCATGCAAAAATCTTTTTGAAATATGTGATTTGATGGTGTCAAAATAGCCACACCCTAGATATATTCCTGCAATTCAACCTTCCAAATTTTGAGACGATTCACACCACAAGCTTTGGATTTTTTTATTAAATTTCAACAAAAAGTTTCCCAGTTTTACTTTAGACTTGGGTGCCAATGTGTTTTTTATCAGATTAAAATTTTATCTTTTAGAATTTCTTAAATTTTTTGAGATAGAAACTTTTACCATTAATCTACTGAGTAGCACATCTGAGCCATATCATTAGGTTACTCATAAGGAAAAATGGTCTCTCTGTTTTTCTCATTTTTCCAAGGTTTGAATGGGATTTTTTTTTTCTGGAAATCCTTCAATTGAAAAAAAAGGATTATAGGCCAAATATTTCTTCTACATTAGAATCCTGATGTGAATTGGAAATAACGATCAATTAAGATATGGACCTCACATCCCCAACTTATTCCTATCTTCTAGAATTTAAAAATTATTTTCAAGAATTAAATCTACCCAATTTTCATTCTTGAAGGAAGCCTTGTGCATAATAAAAGTTTCAGTTCTAGACACTTAATCCTTTGGCATCAGTTAAATTCCTTCAACTCAATTAAAAATAATGAAAATGGAATATAATCAATAGAGATAATCAGAGATTCTAGATTAGCAGTTCTTTATGATTATGATGAAATATTATCAGACATAAAAACATGCAAACTTCCTCCCCATTTCCTTTCAAATCATAGGATCAAATTAATGGGACTGAATCCTGCCCCTGGTATTGTTTGATATCTCTCAAAGCAAGAATATTTCATGGAAAATTTAGTGAAAAAATTCATTTGACCAATCAATTTTAAAAATTGCACTCCTGTAATATCTTTTCCAAGTGAAAGAATTTGTATCTGTGTTGATTATAATAAAATAAAATAGGTTAATTTAAAGAATTACTAAGCAATTCTACCTACTTTGAGTCTCTTAACACTTTTCCAAGGATCTAATCATTTCTAAAATCTAGAACTTAAAGGAGAATATAACTTGATTTGAATTGCTGGAGCTCATGAATATTTGACTTCTATCAGAACTCATTTTGGAACTTGTGAGTATAGTATTATTCCTTTTTCCAAGGAGCTAATTATTTTAAAAAATTAGGACTTGAAGGAGAACATAAATTTATTCAAATAGCTGAAGTTCATGAATATTTGAATTCTATTAGAACTCATTTTTGCACTTAAAAGTATATTTTCATTCCATTTTCACTCTGAAATTCTCCTTCTAATTTTCAACAGTTTTTAAATGTCATTTTATCTAATCTCTTGAAAGAATTCCTTTTTTTAAATCTGGAAAATATGAAATTCTAACAAATAAAATTGAAGGTAAAATTTGGAATGTTTGAGAATTGATAATTTCTTTTGAAAATCTGTCTATATTTCCTGCATTTTTTTGAGTAGACATCTCTTCTGGAAATTTTAGAAAGTGGGTAGGGAGAACAATTTTTATTTTTCCAAATTTTTGTTTTCCCTGTCCCAGGTTTTCTGTCTGCTTCTAATAAAAGAGACAGATGGTTGTGGGTTGGTTCTTGTTTCAAATTTCTTAATATGAACCATGATGTTTAATAAACCACATTAATTTCAGCAACTCTGCTGATTCCCCTCAAATTTTAAATTCATAATTTGCACTCAATAATTTCCTAACATGTTTTGTTTTATTTTTGTAAGTCAAAATTATCACTTATCTTCTTTTTGGGAAAGTGGGAAGATAACCCAGAAAGCATAGCCAACAATATGGGAAGAAAGAGAAGAAATTAGGAAGAGTTGGCCAGTTAATGCAAAAAATGTTGCCAAAAAAATCAGGAGGGTGTGGAAAAACAAGGTGAATACCCCTAAAAGCTGTCATCAGTTTGGAAGTTATTGGTCCCAAGCCTCTGTAAGGAGTTGAGTGCACCTTTCAATCAACTACCAGGAATAATGCGCCACAATTAATGCTGAGCCGGCTGTGCACCAGATGCTGAGCCAGCCGCAAACCTGATGCTGAGCCAGCCGCACACCTGATGCTGAGCCCTGCTTGCACCAGAAGCTGAGCCCACACCCGCAACATGGTTCTTGATCCCAAGGCTATAAAATGCCACCACAATGGTAGAATTTTCAGTGAGAAGGGTGGACATCAATTCAGGTGGGCCAACAGTTCTCCTGGGAAATCTAGATGGGTTTTGTGGAAAATTTAATATTGGAATGGCTTCAAAAGATCAAAATTTTTCATAAAATTTCCAAGAAAAATTTTCAAACAAGCGCTCTTCATTCCTTTGGTGTTTTAATTTTGAATGAAGTTTATTCTATGGATCTAGCCCAATGTTTATGCATTTTGGACTGGTCAGCACCAACCATGGATTATGCACTTCAAAATTTCTTAGGTTCCATTAATTTTTGCACAATTTTTTTTCAATATTAATCTAAGAAAATTTTCAACCTTAATAATCCTTTTCAAAATTTCTTCCATTTGTTCTTACAGAAGAAGTTGCTTTGAAGTTAAAAGCTCTAAAGAAAGCATTTTCTACAGTACCTATTCTTACCCATTTTAACCAAGTAGCTTGAAATATTTTTTAAAAAAATATAAAATTAATTAAACTATTTCAGCTTCACTATCTTGAATAATATAATTCTTCTTGTCACTATCACCTCTAGTAACTCAAGGATTGTAAGCGTCCTGGCATCTACTAGGCTGGCACATACATACTCACCCATAGGCATGTTAAATGCCAAATTCTTTACATCTATGCAACCTCAAAAAAAGCTGGTGATTCCAAGCACAAAAACCCTATTGTTGAACTTGGCTAGATCAAGATCATCAGCAAAGGTTGGTTGTATCCAATGTTGATTGTGATGAAGAGTCTGATAGGAAACGTCGGGTCGGGTCGTGGCTGGGCTGGCTGCCTGGTGCGCCCGTTCGAGGCCGAGGAGTGAGCTGGTCCTTGTCTTGAGAGAAATTGCTCGATAGCATAGTCCTGGTCTGACTCCCCATCCCCAGCTCGATCAGATCCCAAGCTGAAAGGAAAATTTCAACCTTACCGAAGTTTCAGGTGGCTTGTGATACTCGAGAACGACCCAGGTCATCCAGTATTAACAATAATAATCTAACGATGCCCACGATTAGCTTGGGAGAAGAAGGAGATCTATTAAGCTTGATCGATCTAAGGACGAGGTGAGGTACATACATCTAAGCTCTCCTTCAAACGACCAACCAAGAGGAGTCAAATCTATTCGTTTTTTGGGGGTATCTCAACTGATCAGATCTCAACTTCCTATCCCTACAAAATAAAAAAATGACCCCATCTCTTGAACAATAAAAATCAAATTCACGACAGACCTAAGTTAAAGTTTCAAGTCCCTAATCCACCGTTATTTAAATTTGGCCAATCCACTATTTCACAATCTAAAATAAGCGTAAGCAGGCATACTTCCTATTTTTTTTTTTTTTACGTGGGGGATTGCGATAGTTCTTCCTATACAACCACTTGAAGGTTTTTTGTCTTTTGTAAAAGATATATCTTGTTAAAAATTTAACTGGTTGGTTTTCCCTTCCTGGGTTTCTTTTCTTTTTTCCATTCGCAAATTTATCATATGTAGTCCAAGGAATCGACTGCAGTTAAATCCAAAGCAAATAAAGCCGAGATCGAATTGAATAGTCTACGACAGAAAAAAGCATGGGAACTCGCCCTGGCACCTGCCAAGCAAGTACCGATGCAAGCGTTTATGATGTGGATGAGTGGGAGTGGTGTTCAAATCTTTAGGTTCGCCTTTTTTGACTTCCTTTTTTTTTGCTTCGCGATCAGTCGGACATTTGAATTGGCGATTTATGCTTTACAGTTAAACTAAACTTAACTCCAATGTTTTCATTTTTTTAAAAAAAACCTTTTGCTTACTCCTGCGTCCGTTTATCAATTGTTTGTGGTGGATCTTGCAGTGTAATGATGGTTTACATGTTGATTAAAGGTGCCATAACCGCTTCGATTTCGGTTAATAAAGCTTTTCAGCCATTTGAATCGACCGGATCCTCGGCAAGATCTAGCGCTGATCGTTCGAACCCACCCAATCGATTGATCTATCAGAAACTGACGTTCATAGGCTGCCAATCTTGTTTACTTTTACTTGGACTTTGGAAAGTCAACGGGATGGGTTTATTACCTACTCGATTATCTGACTGGGTCATGTACGAGCGTAGACCGGTCAGCTTTCTCTTTTGAACATCTTTCTCTTTCATCCTCTATCGTTACTCGTACCTTCATTCTCTATCATCTCGCCTCTTCTGGTATCCTTCAAACTGACGGCCATCTAATCTATCTGATGGTGTATTCAATGCCCTTATCGACCCAATCTAAATGGGTTTTACGAACGGGACTCGGTTCAACATTTGTATTATTCATTACGACCTGTAGCCGTGGGCTTTACGAGATTCGATGGATACATCCACGGTATTTATTCCTTAGTCAAATGAGAGAAAGATACGTTATACCCCTGATCCACCTGACTCAAAACGTAGCTGTCTGTGAATGTATGTTTGCGAACTACTGCATGCAAATCCACGTTTTTACATTTTTAAGGCTTGTATGATTGTTATTTTTTTCCTCATCGATTATTTCTGAGTTATGCATTTTTAGCTTCCGTCTGCTCACATCCATATGCGTGATAGCATGTGGCCATCTCGACGGCAAGCAGTAGCATTAACTAAAACCCCCTGTGGTGAACTTTTTGCAAAGGAGGCAAGTCAACATCTGTATGCCGGCCAGACAAACGGGGGAGGCGGGGCCTCAACAGTGTTCTGTCCATACGCATGCCGGCAGTGCTGATTCCTGACGGCCTTTTCCCTTGCCATTCTCTGTCACAACGATGATTGTCTCTTTTGGTTTCCCTAACGGCCCTGACAGCTGCAACAAATCAGGGTAACTATGGGCCGAGGCGGAAAATATCAACCCTGTGGGGTGGATAGTGCAGCTCCTGGGGGCCTGGGCCTGCCCATGGGGCTTTGGCTCAGGAACGAGGGGGGCAAGTAAGGAGAGTTTTTTTTTCAGTTTCGTAGTGGCGATTAAGGTAAAGAGGCTGTGTAATGATGCAAATTTATCATCATGTGATAAAAGTGAGACAATAATGACACAGTATGCAATGAAAGCAAAGGAAATCTGGCTCTGATGTTTATCCTTAATCCAGTCTTGAACATAAACCAGGGTCTCAATGGTGGCAGACACAAGAGTTGGATTCCCATGAGTTGTCTGTAAGGAGCCTGTCACCAGTAGAGACTGCTCAATCAAGATTGAGATACCACCAAGTAAGGATCCCCTGCAAATAAAAACAAGATTGAAGTTGCCAATTTCAAAGCCACCAATGTCATTAGAATCATCAATGTTTCCCATGCAAGCTGGGATACATGGTGTAACTCCCCAGCATTGAATTTCAAGGCATCAAGGCTGAATTTACCACTTGGTTGAACTCTTCAGCAGCTGAGTCACTTGGATAAAGTCATGACCCTTGCAATTAGATACTGAACCAAATTGAGAGTGACACAAGTAAGAAGCAGTGGAACTGATGAAACCAGGGATGAAACAATTGCAGAAAATTTTTGAAGGTCACTCACTCATAGGTGGTGAGGGTAACAGACCTATTTATTTCATCCTGGTGCAGTGGAATTAATCTCTCTTGTGGCTTGGTAGGTTGGTGCATCAAGAAGGAAGTGGTATGAAGCTCAGGAGCTAGATTTCATGAGCTTTTAATCTTGTAGTCTTGATGAGATTACAAGTAAAAAACCATTTGAACTTGGTTTTGGATCAAGATCAAGAGCATCTTAATCATCCAAAAATTTAAGAACTAACTGTTAGAAATTTGGATTATGACTCCCAGAATTTATTTCCAAATTCAGATGTTCTTGTGTTTCTGGCCAGCTACCCAATTCTTAGACAGGAGGACCTTAGAATAGTGATCACCAAAAATGTGGTGTTTGGTGAAGAGATGTTTCCTTACCTGAGGGCCTCTAAGTAAAGCATTGATATATTTTTCAGTGTAGACCATCCCATCTTTGGAAAAGGCTATCTGTTCCCATTCCCTGAGGAGGAAATGACCCAGGACAAACCAGAATCAGTTTGCATATGCTCCAAAAGTCCAGCTGTGATTCCCACCTGGAACAATCAAAGCCATGATGCCACCCCAAGTGTTTTTGGAGAACCCCCAAATGAGCAGTCCATTGAAATTTATGGTAGGAGACTGATAGTAAAAGTGCCATGCCATCATACTCTAATAAATAGAAACCTGTTAAAAAGTAACATTTTAAATTTGAAAAGACCTAGACAACAAGTAATATAACCCATGTCTCAATCTGTTGATCCAAAAACACACAAGGAAGCTATGGCAAAAAAAAATTGAGAAACTGGATGGAGGTGGCAAAGAAGATGAAAAATCATTTATTTTGTATTGAAAGTGATAGGAGGAAGGATGATCATCCAATTGCAACAAAATGGGCCTACAGGAAGAAACTTGAAGCCAACAACAATTTGATTAAATACAAAGATCAAATCTGTGCCCAAGGATTCAGGAAACCTCATGGACTCAATTTCCAATCCAATTACACCCAAAAAGGTTGAACATCCTCCCTTCAAATGCTTATTTCTCACATTGAAACTCGTAATCTCAAGATTCATCATCTGGATGTTCAAAGCACCTTCCTGACCTGCAACCTAGACCCAAATGCAACTCTTTTCCCTCTGCAAGGATACCCAGCGGATTCAAATTTCATTTTTGAGCTCAGGAAGGCAATCTATGGCCTGAAGCAATCATCAAGAGTCTGCAACTTACAAATAAGAAGATCCCTCAACTCAAGGGGATTCTGCATAGAAAAATTCAATCCCTGCATTTTTTGGAGACCTGGCCAGCACCAAACATGGATATTCATGCATTTTGATGACCTGGCTGTGTTCATCCAAGAATCCAAATTTATTAAAAACAAAATCATGCAATAATTTGGAATAAAATACCTGGGGTTTGCAGAATTTCTTCTAGGAATGAGAATAAAGATGCTCCCTAACAGAATCACAATTAATAAGCAACAATATGTTGATAGGAAACTAAAATGATTTGGTATCTTTGATCTTCAACCAGTTGGTTTTCCCATGCTTGCAGGAAGTCAACTGCTACCTTCCAAAAATGAGGAACATGAGAATCATCTTGCAAGTGGTATGAACTACAGGATGCTGGTAGGATGCTTGAAATACCTATCCATTCTGATTAAACCAGGCATCACTTTCTCAGTCAGCCATCTTTTGCAGTTTCTTGAGATAACCACTATGAAAAATTGCATTGCAGCCATAAGAGTACTCCAGTATCCGTTGGGCACCAGGACATTGGGTATTAGCTACAAATGCAGAAACTATGGAATTGATTTTTTTATAGATGCAGACTATGCTAATTTCCCAGAGACATGGAGGTAAATAAACGGATTTTCAAGAACAATGGGATCAAACCCAATCTCTTCAAAATCAATCAAACAGGCCAATTTATCACTCTCAACAACAGAATCAGAATATAAAGCCTTATGTGAAACATGCAAAGAAGTTGTGTGGTTCAGAAAAGGCATCAAAGAGATACTTGAACCCCTCTAAAATCAGCCCAGTATCATCCATGAGGACAAAAAAGGTGCCATTGACCTTGCCAACAGCAAATTTAGCCAGAATGAATTTTGAACCAAGCCCATAGATTTAATATTTAACTACATATGCAAGCTCATAGCAACAGGTAAAATCATAATATACCACATCTCAAGAAACCTCAACTATGCTGATGTACTGACCAAGTCATGTCCCCAGGACACCCTAGAAAATTCTTTAGCAAAGCTGGGAATCTTCAACTCTGCTCTTGAACCCTCAGCCAAGAACAAGGGGGCATGTCAGAACTCGGCAAATAAGAGAGCTAAGACAGTGAAAGCACCAACCAGGTGAGACATCTATAACCAAAGACCAGGAGTGAGGGTGCAAAGAATACTGACGCTGGAGAATGATTGGACCAGAAAATCTCTTACAGAACAAGACTAGCAAGAGATAGAGATGAACACACCCAAAGAGCCAAGCCCAAGAGGTGAAGAAGACTTTTCAGAATATAAAAAGAAGTTATAGGCACTGATGGTATTACCATTGTGCACTTGAACAGATCCAAAAGGAAAAATGATAAATATATATATCCTGTTTTCTCTGTGTTTCATCATCTTTTTATTGAATTTTCATCATCATAAATTTCCATACTTATTGAAATCAGCTCAACTAATCCTGTTATCAGGCTTTTGATTTCTATAAATTAATTATTGTTGTACTATCCAATTATAATATTTATCAGGCTGTTGCAGTATCTTTGAAATTTCAAGTTTATCATTTGAATCAATTGGCATTATCTTTGAAATTTCAAGGTTATAATTTGAAGCAATTGGCACAATCCCAACAGCTCTTGCATTTCTTTCAAAATTCACTGCCTCTGTGAGTTCAAAGTCTGAGAGGGCTTTATTTTTGAAGTTAATTAGGCTTTGTAGTGTGCGTGCCCAAATTCTAAAAGCAAGGAAGGACTTGCTATACATCATCCCCAGTTGGAAAAGGTCCTGTCTGAGATTTGGATGCAACAGCAGGGGGAGAGCAAAGGTGAGGACAAGGTCCTTTAACTTGGCCCATGATTTCTTGAAAAGCTATTTGGATAAATTCAAGTAATAGGATATAAGTTTCAAGCTCCAAGGTTGAGGTTCATTTTCTTCTTCATTTTGACATATCATTTTCCTCAGTAACATCTACCTCAGTCCATAAGCATGACACAAATAAATCACAACATCAATAGTGACTTCCACTTACAACCTCTGGCTTGTGTAAAAAACTTCTAATCTTGGCAAATCAGTATATAATTTCAAATATTTGCAGTTAACTCTTATCCAGTTGAACATCCATTTGAGCTTTGCTCATATACCCCTGGGTATCTCTAGCCCTCAGAATTCCATTCTTGTTCACACAATTACACTAGCTTGGAACCATGCCTAGATAGCCACATCAGCTTTATATTTTGCCAATGGAATAGCTTCCTTTCCTGCATAACTATATCCATTCATTTACATTCTCTTCACAAATCATTCCTTCCATTTCTCACCTATTACAATCATGTACACTCATATTATATTTTCTTGAACCTAATCTACAACCTTGTAAAGAATTTTATAGTTTATTTCATTCTCCCATTCTGTTCCTGTCATTCATTGCACCATTTCTCTCTAGCTGTAGATGTTCACCCATCAGGTTGTATCTGGTCACCATTTTATTGACTTATAAAGGCTAAATAGCTTGCCTGAAGATTTTTTCCCCAGTTATTTAATTTCATACTTTCTTGCAATTTGGTAAAAAAATTCATCACATTGGGATTTGCCTTGATTCCCTTCCATAGGAAAAATTCCTTCCTCTTGCTGTTTTTTGAACCTTTGAACCATCACTTTGCAATCTTAAGTTAGCCTTTCTATCTTGAATTCATCCCTTTCATTCAGCCTATCCCATTTTGCCTCAAAATCATCTAAAGATTGACACATATTATGTGGGGTGGTCATGTTACATTAAATTAACTAACTCAACTCATCTATTGTAGTTAACCATCTATAATAGAATTTCTTTTAAAATTTCATGTACTCACTTGAGGAGGAACACTTCCCTGACCCCTTATAGTGATGATATCACTAGGGTAGGGAGATCCAGCGCTTCACAGGATCAACAAAACCTAGATCCTGTTCCTTCCTCCAAATCTCCTATGGTTGAACCTCTCAAAAACCCCCTTGCTTCTTGGAGTGAATCACAAAATCCAGCAGATCCTCTTGAGAAAATAAAAGATTCCAGAAACTCTTCCAATGAAACCTTGACTCATGGTAGATCAAGGGCTTGCACAAGTTCTCCCAAGTTGGGAACTACAACCATTCTCTCTGCTTTGATCCAGGCTCTGAATCAAAATTCCTTGCAACCTAGCACAAGTGTTCATAGTTTTTGCACTCTGGGAATGAAGCAGCCTTATAAATTTTCAAAATAACATGCCCATAAGCTTAGGTCTTACCTGCAGTCTTTTAAAGTTATTTTTTCCAACAAGCCCAACAGCTTCCCCTCCAAAAGATCCGCCAGGATATTTGCAATATCCTGAACTTCATTCCCAAGTTTCCCCTTCAGATTTAGGAGTTATTGATTATTTTTAAAACTTAAACCTTCCTTTTTTCTTCAAAGAGAAACAGGCTGCTTCTGAAAGGTGTATTTTGATCTCCCTAATCCTCTTACATTGTGCAATTAATTCAAATACAGTTCTCGAAGATGATGAGATTGAAGATTTGGAAATAATTCAAGAGTCTTTAAATTTGGTTTAACATGAATTTTCTGATGTTTTTTCAGCTGTAAAGGCAGATAAACTACCTCCTTCCCATTCTTATGATTAAAGTATCAAAATCCTTGGCCCACCCCTGGCACCCAGACCATTTTACTCTCTCTTGAAGCAGGAATTGACCACACTTCAGGAATAAATTGCGGAAAATGTATTGAAAGGATTTCTTTGACCAAGCAATTCAAACACCAGCTTTCCATTCCTATTTGTACCAAAGAAAGACCACCCACTTTTCCTTTGTGTTGACTACAGGAAACTGGAACAGGTAAACCATAAGAATGCCTATCCAGTACCACCTATGTCACACCTCCTCACTCTCTTCCATGAAGCTGCTTATTTCTCAAAGTTAGACCTTTGAGGTGCCTGTAACCTGATTTGAATTGCAAAAGGCCATTGATATTTGAACACAATGAGAACACAGTTTTTCAGTTATGATTATATGGTTATGCCTTTTGGCCTCTGCAACACTCCTTCTACTTTTTGACATTTTGTCAATGACATTTTTTCTGACCTTTTAGAGAAATACCTCATGGTTTACCTTGATGATATGCTTGTCTACTTGAAGACTCTTGAGGATCAAATTGCACATGTGAAAGATGTGCTACAATGTCTTTGGAAGAATAAACTGTTTGCAAAAGCCTCCAAGTGCCAATTTCATACTCATTCTCTTCAGTTTTTAGGTCTGATAGTTTTGCAAAAGGGATTATTGATGGACCCAGCCAAGAGCCAAAGCATATTGGACTGGCCTGCACCTTCTTCAGTCAAAAAACTTCAGTTTTTCCTTGGATTCAGTAATTTTTACCAGAGCTTTTTTGAGAATTACACCAAGAATACTATTAATCTTACTACTCTTATTCAAAATGAAACTCATTTTTTTTTACAGAAAAAGCTTCTCTGGAGTTTGAAACTCTTGAAAAAAGCTTTTAAAACTGCTCTGATACTTTCTCACTTCAAAAAGCTAGCTTGAACTATTGTGGAAACTGAAGCAAGCAACTTTGCAATTGCTGGAGTAATCTTTTAGTTTTCTTCTTCTTCATCCCTTTTTCATCTTGTAGCCTTTGAATCTTGCAAACTGCTTTCAGCAGAGATTAAATATGAGATTCATGAAAAGGAGCTTCTTGCAATTTTTTATTGCTTGAAGAAATGGTTTTCATACCTTTTTAGCCTTATGGAACCCTTTGAGGTCTTAACTGATAACAATTCTCTTGAATATTTAATGAGCTCAAAAGTCCTTACACTCAGACAGGCACATTGGGCCCAAGACCTCTCTGATTTCAAATTTAAAATCACATAACTCCCCAGGAAACAAGCGGTAGTCCCTGATAATCTATAATATTTGGACAACATTTACCCAGGGGGGGGGAACCTTTGCCAATAACAACCCTGAAAACATTGGGACACTCTTCTCCAACCAGTCTGCCCAACTCAGTATTATCATCACCCACCTTTGAGACAAAGCTTCCAAACTTTGAAAATCCCAAACAACCCCAAATGTAAAAAACTTTGCAAGGGGGCAACAAATTTAAAAAGAAATTATGGTATTGAAAAAAACAGTTATTTATTTTATAAATATTGTATAGTAATACCCAATGATCCTTGCATTAGGTTAGATATCTTCAATTCTTGGCATGAATATCCACTCTCTGGTCATCATGGGCAGGATAAAACCTACCAGTTGATTGCACAAAACTTCTATTGGCCTGGTATGACCAAGGAAGTAAAAGACTATGTTAACGTGTGATATGATTTCAATTGTAGCAATTCCTAAAAACACTGGAAGTATGGGCTACTTCAGCCGCTTTCAATCTCTCCTATTCCTTGGCACTTGTTTTCAATAGATTTTATTTTGCCCTTACCTATTTCTAGTGGTTATGATGCTATTTTAGTAGTAGTAGATTGCTTCTTGAAGATGGCTTTATTTATTTGCAGTGCTGTGACTTCCTCTTCAGAAGACTTAGCAAATTTATTTGTAAAATATGTATTTTAAAAACATGGCCTCCCTTATAATATAGTTAGTGATTGTGGATCCTTGTTTGTCTCTAGATTTTTGACCTTGCTATGCCAGCATTTGAAAATCACTTGCAATTTATAAACAGCCTACCACCCAGAAACAGATGGAAAGACCAAGTGAGTCAATCAGATTTCCAAACATTATCTTTGAATGTATGACTCCTATTAACAGGAAAATTGGTTTCAATGGCTCCAATTAGCCAAGTTTTCATATAACAAATCCACTCACTCCTCCACCAAACAGTTGCCCTTTCAAACTCTTTATGGAAGAAACCCAAATTTTGATTCTATTCACGTAGCACCTTTTCAACCCGCTACCAACTATCTCACCCTCATCCAATCTCTCCAATTTAAACTCTAATCCAACCTTGAAGCATCAAACCAGCAATACAAGGAGAAAGAAGACTGACTTTGCACTATGGCACCAACCTTTTCAGTAGGAGATCAGGTATGGCTTGATGCTTGCAACATTTGCAGTACTTCCCCAACCAAAAAACTCTCCAAGAAAAAACTTTCCCCCTTCAAAGTCAAATCAGTTTTTTCCCCCAATGCTTTCAAAATTTCCTTACCTGAAAAATGGAAAGGTATCCTCCACCCAGTCTTTCATGTTTCTCTCCTAGAGCCAGCCCAAGTCCTATACCCAGGCAAGAATCATTCCCCTCCTGAACCAGTCAATGTCAAAGATCATCTAGAGTGGGAAGTAAGCCATATTCTGGATTCCAGGTTATGCAAAGGGAAACTTCAATAAATAATTTAATAGACTGGTTTCCATTCCAACAAAGATTAAACCTTGCAGGAACCAGCCCCTCACCTTTGCAACTCTCCCAACTTGATCCAAGAATTTCATGCAAACTACTCTTGCAAACCTTTCCAAGATTAAAATACCATTTCATAAAATCCCATTCCATTTCACAATTCTATTGCATTCCATTCCACTCAATCCCATCAAATTCTCAATTCCATCCCATCCTATCCATTCTTGTTTTCCAGTTTCATTTTTTTTGTTACGTTTTCTTTGTCAAATCTTTATTACCATCAATTACTTCTATTTTTCTGCACCTTTCAATTTTCTTTCTTCACTTTATTTAAATAACTTCTATTTCATTCTTTCAAGAAAAATATATATGTATATAATAATAAAATAATACCAAAAAATAAAAAATAAAAACTATATAAATAGAAATCATTATAAATTTACTTTTATTCTTTCCTCCACATTTTTCCAATTTTCATTTAACTCCCTTACTTTTGACTTAAATTCTTAAAAATCTTCATTTTCTATTAAAACAGAAATATGTTGCATCAAATGAACTTGTGTGACCAATGCCTCCCCAAATATTTCCTTGCACCTTGTTGTTTGAGCTCTTTTTGGTTGGGAATTCCATTCATCTGCATTCAGTACTTCTTTATGAGCTCTCTTCCTTTTAATTTGCAATGGAAACTCTCCAACATTTCCAGTCAACCGCCTCACATCATTTTTGATTGGCACCACAACTCATACCTGAGCTCCCTTGCCTTGATCTCCCATTCCATTTTCCTCCATTCCACTCCTCTCCATTCCATTTCCTCCATTTCCTTCTTCTTTCTCAGTTCTTTTCCCCTTTCATTTCCATTTCCTTCTTCCTCCCTTGTTTCCTCTTTAATTTCCTTGGCCAATTCTTCACCTTACTCTCCACCTTTCCCTTCATCTTGCACCTCAGACTCCACTTGATTAATCTGGAATTTGGTTGACAGCCCAAAATACAGGGGTGGTGGTGGTGGTGGTGGTGGTGGTGGTGGTGGTGGTGTATTGGTGGTATATCTTTGAAACTGTGATATTACTAGGAGGAAAACAATGCCATTTAATTATTTATATTTAATCTGCTTAGCTAGTATCAAACCTTGGTCACCTGGGTTCTGTACTCCAAGAAATTCAATCTCTGGTACTGACAGGATGTGATAATTCACTTGCATAGCAGACCTTTGACTCAAAAATTCACTCATGGAAGCCTTGAGGGTATTGAATATTGGCTTTATATTTAAACTAAAAAAACAAGCCATCTTCCAAATTTGACACTGCTTGCACTTGCCTTGAATACCAAAAGCAGTGGTGCTTGGAACAGAATGATTGTTGCAGCAAATAAAATTATCACAATGGAAAGAAAAGTATGATTTCATGATTGATTCAAATTCATTTATTTAAGCAATTAGTAAATTTATAAGAGTATACAGTAGGGTAAAGAATTTTGGAATCAATGGTAATTCATCTGGACGCTTTCAGGATCTTGTGGCCTTACTTCCAGGCAACTGTCATTCTCCAAGTTTAAGGGTAATTGTCTTCTTTATTTTGACATATCCTTTTCCTCAGTATCATCTACCTCAGTCCATAAGCATGACACAAATAAAGCACAACATAAATAGTGCCTTCCGCTTACTACCTCCAGCTTGCATAAAAGCCTTTGAATCTTGGAAAATCAGTATATACTTTCAAATCTTCACATTTAACTCTAATCCGGTCAACCATCCATTTGATCTTTGCTCTTCTACCCCTGGGTATCTCTAGCGCTCATACTTCCATTCTTGGTCACACAATTACACTGGCTTGCAACCATGCCTAGATAGCCACATAAGCTTTATATTTTGCCAATGGAATAGCTTCCTTTCCTGAATAAATATATTTGTTCCTTTTCATTGTCTTCAAATGTCATTCCTTCCATCTCCCATCTATTAAAATCATGTACAATCATATTCTATTGTCTTGAAACTATGCTACCACCTCAGAAACAATTGTATATTTTATTTCATTTTCCCACTCCATTCCTGTCATTCATTGAACCATTGCTCTCTAGCTGTAGATGAACATCCATCAGGTTATATCTATTCAAAATTGGATTACCTTATAAAGACTATGTGGCTTGCCTGAAGATTTTTTCCTCAGTTAGTTAATTTCATATGTTCTTACATTTTGCTCAGACAAGTCATCACATTGGGCTTTTCATTGGTTCCCTTCCATTGGAAGAATTCCTCCCTCTTGCTGTTTTTTGAACCTTTGAAAAATCAGTTTGAAATTTGCATTTAGCCTTTCTATCTTTCATTCATCCCTTGTATTCAGCCTCTCTCATTTGCGCTCACAATCATCTCAAGATTTCCCTATGGTACATGGGGTGGTTGTGTGACAAGAAGGTTGGTTTATTGAATGAGGAAGCCAGCCATTTGGATCCTGTTGGTGTCATGAGTGACCAGCTTAGTATAAAATAAAATCTGAATTCAACTGAATAATTTGATAAATGGCTTGGTGGCCTGGAAGGGTCCATGGAATACCAGGCTGTCCATGATTCTGAAGCGCTGTAGATTGATACATCCCAGATCCACGCAAGAAAGTGGCGGAAAAAAATTCTGGTTTCAAAAACAATTCAAGGAGAGCCACCTCCAACTGAGAAATGCAATTTGCACTAGCTTTCTCCTTATCTTTTTCCTGAAAGATGTTGGCATTTTGGAAAGAAAGGAGGAGTCAAATGCACTCTTTAGTATAATTTTTTTTTGTTTCCATTTGAGCAATTCAGGCTTCAGGTTGAAAAACAAATCTTGGGATTCACCATGGAGGTTGAGGCAGCAGAATTCCCCAGATATGCGGGTTTAGAAGTTTTTTTCAAAGGGGTAAGGTTTTTTCTGGCTGGATCAATAGTGGAGGGTGATGGAGAAGGCAGAGAAGGTAAATGAGAAATCCCTTGTGAGCTTGGGTTGACCAGAAGGTTTATAGGAGGTGGAATAGATCTCAAGGATGGTATGATTTCTGGCCATTTTGGTATAAAATTGGCATGCTATTGAGCTGCAATGGTTTCTGGCTTCCAAGTTGCAATTTGTTCCAGATAGAAGCACTCAGAGTTGGCTGCATGGATGATGGCCTTGGGATCTGACACTGTTATGTGTATCTTGGGGTCTTATTTACAAGTTTTCATGCATGGGCTGAATGTGAATTCAGGTAGGGATCCCATATTGAAGGAAAGGAAAGGATGGGCTGTATGATATCTGGTTTAAGAAAAACATTTTAAGGGCTCTATGTTTGTCTCTTCACTGGAAATTTGGATTGGTACACTAGTCAAGGCCTTAGGCCTTGGAGAGACTTCTAGAACCAATTGTTGATGAATTTCCAGAAAAGTAGGATATTCAGGTTTTATATCTGTGTAAGAAGCAAAAACCAAAAGTGGATCAAAATGGAATGAAGAGGAGAACCAAAGGAGAAACGTTGTGGGAAAATGGTATCCAACTTACCTAGCACAGTAGGATGGTCAGGGTTTGTCTCTACTGAGCTGGGGAGATGTGGGGGACCTGACTTTAAATAGTAAAATTATTACCTGTTTCTATTTTTGAAACCTGAGAAGTGCGGGGTGTCACACTTTTTTGTAAAAAATATGAATTAGAGAAAAAAGGAAGGAAATTAAAAGGAAAAGATAATCAAAATAGAGGGCATTAGTTTGGATTTGTGAGGATAAGTGTATTTTTAAATTCCAGTTATTGGCACCTCCAAGCACAATGGGCTGTAAATTTGCCGTCTATGATTTCTTCCATACTGATCCCTGTGTGTCACAGGTTTTAGAGCCAGTCAGAAATTTTTCCACTTGGATTCTTGTGCAGTTATTTTCCCATTGGTTTTCAGAGTCTTTCTTCAACAAAAGATGTCCTATATTACCCACTCTCATTCTTTACAACAATCCTTTTGTTCTTTTCATTTTTTTTCTATCAATTTCTGAGCCCTATTGTTTTATATTGTTTGTCTGTTCCTGAAATAACCTCCTGCCTGTGTTCTTTAATCTTGAGTTGGCTAGTGAATTCACTGAATCAGGTAACAGAGATTTTCATTATCATACTGTTTTCTCTCACTTGTTCTGGCAACTCAATTCATTCAACCTCCACTGAATATTGACTTTTAACCCTCCTATATCAGAATATACTGGTACAAGATTTTTCTGTACACTATCAAAATAAAGATTTTATAATTTTTTCTCAGAAAATCTCTGTTAAATACTTGCAGTTGTGTTCTGTTGGTTTTACAGTGCCCATCACAACTGGCCATGGGTTTTCCTTGCTTTCTGCTCCTAGTTCCTGGTTAAAGTGGTAGCACGTGTGGGTTAGTATGGGCACATCTCTAAATTTTTCAGAAAGAGGGGCTGGACTTGAGCTTACTGTGGCCAATATGCCCTTTTTTTATTCTTCTTCTACCGCATTACACTTCCGCTTTTGCCCAGCATCCCAAAATAATGAGCCAAGCTTCAAAAAATTGGCAAAAACTCAATTGACTACCATCACTTGAGTTAGAAGTGGCAGTACTTAATCAATACAAGCCAGGGTGAGAATTTCTCTGTCTCAAAATATACAATTCAGAAAGGGGTGATGTTAAATTCATGGCTCCAGACATGTGGTAGCTGTGTAGGGCCCTACATGGCTCAAATAAGCTGTGGGGGCCCATAGACGACTACAAAGGGCTGTTTCAAACACGCGCAACCCCCGGGGGGTTGTTTAGGAGCTGTGCAACCCCCAAACATGGAAAACTTAAGCCGTGTACCCCCATACACAGCTCAAAACCGCCATGTTTGGGGGTGAAAAACCCCCCGGAAGTCGTGCCAGAATTTTGGGCACCCCCTGGACCACACTTGGGTTCCTTCAACCCAAATTTGGGATCACCGCATACTTTGTGGGACTGTTGTTCCACACCTAGCAATCCCAAAGATACTTTAAAGTGAAACCAAAGTGAAAGTAAAGTGAAAATTGAAATCATATAAAAATCTGAAAACAATTCTTTCTCAACTTGAAAGTGAGCAAACTTGGTTTGTTCAATTGAAACTTGGATTGAATACTGAAGTATACCATTGCATTTTTTTGCATGGGAAAAGTGGCAAGCCCTCCTTCTTTTGATATGACTGCGTGGAAGGTCCACATTGATAGTGCCATCAACAAAGCTTTCAATAAAGAAAAAAAGGATTTGGGTAATGAAGCATTGGAAGCACAAATTGCATCCTCATCAAGGGTGACAATTGAGAAACAAAATATTTCACAGTGGGATTTGACCTCTGGTTGTGAGTAACATTTTATGTTACTGGTCTTTTCCCTATTTAATTTGATTGAAACTGATGGAGTGCATGCCATCAATATAACTATGTAACTATGACAGATCCACTTGAACCACTTCCTGTGAAAGATTTTACTACTAGGGAAGAGGCACAAAACTAATGTCAAACATGGGAAATTAAGCATGGTTACGCTTTAACAGTTTTCAACTCAAAGCATGACCAATATGTGGATTTAGCCTGTGATAGACATGGACCCTATTCAGTAAAACTTCTTACCAAATGGTCTAGACAAACTCACACAAGGAAGGTTGGGTGCAAGTTTTTAATCCATGCAAGTTGCACAAAGGCAGACCCCTGGTGGCAAATCTCCTATAAATAAACACAACATAACCATCAACCATCTGAAAATCCCTCTGTGCATCCTCAACTGAGGAAAGTCTTGGGGAAAGCCTTGGATCTACTTAAGAAAGGCATGAAAGATGGGCTCAATAAGTTAAAACTTAAGAGAAAATTGAGAAAGATTGATGGGCGGGATTATTTTGATGAAAAAACTATCTATAACACTAATTGGAAGGTAACATTTGCAGAACTAAAGGGTAAAAGTGTTATGGAGGTACCCTATGAACAGCTTGAAGAAACAAGTTGGATTCACCAGTCAAAGTTCAATGGAGAGGGTCATTTGGAGGCCCTGTACTTAGCACATCCAGAGGCAGTAAAGCTTTCAAAACAATTCCATCTTATTTCTATTTTGGATTGTACTTATAAAACAAATAAGTACAAAACCCCACTATTGCATGTTGTAGGAATGACACCCAATTAGAAAAATTTCACAAAAGCTCTTGTTTTTATAACAAAAGAAACGTTTGAGTTCTACAGTTGGTCTGTAAATGCATTAAAGGAGATGGCTTATGATCCTGAGAGACTTCCAAAAATCTTTTTGACAGACTGTGAAAAAGCTCTGATTTGTGCTATTGAATATAGTTTCCCTGATTCATCAAGAAAATGTTGCACTTGGAACTTGTCAAAAAACATACAAGCAAACTGCAAAGGGTGCTTTGTTAATGAAGTTGAAGGATGGAGAATCTTTATGACTCTATGGGCAAAGTGTGGGGCCTCAAAGACCAAGGAGGAGGCAGAGGCCAATGATGCAGAACTCAGAGTAGGTCCAAATCACTGCTTCTTATTCTTCCTAGTTTTGGGTTCTGACCTTTTTACTTGTATAGTGTTTCTTGAAAGACTATGAGGATTTACTCGAGTATATGGAAAATAAAATTTTCCCTATCAAAGAGAAGTTTGTAGCAGCGTGGACTTGTATAAACCCAGATTTTGGAAACAAAACAACATCTTGGGTTGAAGGGCCCCATGCAACTCTCAAACAATTCCTTGAAAACTCTTTGGGAAACCTATTGGATGTTTGGAAAAGCCTTGACAGAACAGTTTTGAATCAAATTTAATTGGTTCATGCATCACTTTATAAATCTCAAATTAAGTTAGGGACAGTTCTTCCACCTGAAATGTTACCATTGGTTTACAAATTGTCTTTAGAGGCAATTCATCTTATTAGGGAACAATTCAATAAATTTAAATTTGATCATGATGGCAAAGTGTGCACCAATTCATATTCCAAGACTATGGGTTTGCCCTGTTCCCACCAAATAGGTGACTTTCTAGCATTCGGAGGATCCGTGGTACCCAACAATGTTCATCCTCAGCAGAGGTTGGACTATGAACCTTGCAGTTCTTGTTCTGTAAGTTGGCTTAAGTTGGATTGTTCAAATCACTTTGTGATTAATGATTTTTGATTGATGCTTTTTGATGAATGCTTTTTTGTTAATGCTTTTTTATTAATGAATCCTAATTCACTAATGGTTGATCCTTTTAAATTTTTCAAGTGAAATGTTGATGAAATGCTAAGCATTACTCAGTTACGTGAAAAAGTGAATGAAATGCTCTTGGAATCTAAATCTAGGGATCATTAGCAAAGCGGCCTATTGAATTATATCATCAAAAGATTACAAAATATTGAAAAAATCCAAGACTTGAACCTAAAGTCTTACCATCAAGTAGGGGAAGGCAAAAATTGACAGGTACGCGGCGAGAACCATCTTTGTTTGAGAATGTTGAAAAACAACTCAAGGGGGAAAAAAGGACTATAGGGGCTCCAAAAAAGAAAAGACAAAAGATTGTAAGTCTTTTCTTTTGGGATATGTTTATTGTTTTGGTTTAATGAACTTAGTTACTAACTAATGATTAATTTTTAGTCAAAGTTGGCAGAATCTGAATCTGAATTTCATAGTTCAGAGGAAGAGACTGAAAGTGAATCGCAATCACTTAATTTTGAATCAGAATCCTCTTCAGAGGAAGAGAACGTGCAGAAAAGCTCAACAAGAAGCTCATCTTTGGTGAGTATTCATTTAATTGATCTGATTAAAGAAATGAATACTAATTTAGTTTGAATGATAGGAACCAAACATGAAATACCTCAATCAAAAACCAAAGAAATTCCATAAGTTCTTGTGTGAGGTTTGAGATCCAATTGGAGATGGGAATTGCGGATTTAGAGTCATTGCTAAATCTCTTGGTTATGGAGAACATGGTTGGTTTAAAGTTAGGAAGGAAATGATTGAAACATTAGAGAAACATAAAGCATGCTACATTAAGATGCTTGGTGGTGAAAAGGAGTTTGAAAAGATTAAACAAAGACTTGATGTTGAAGAAATCAATGAAAAGATTCCCTCCTCAAAATGGCTGGCTAAATTAGATATGGGTCAAATCATAGCAGACACATATTCCAGACCTATATGTTTCATTTCATTGGAGTCATGTGATACTTATACTCCAATGAAAAATGGTCTTACTGATCAATCAGATCCAATGTTCATTTCCTTTGTAAACAATAACCACTGGGTTCTATTATTCCTTGAGGGAGAAATGATTCCAATCCCGCCCATTGTAGCAAAATCACATTCCTTGATTTCTAAAAAAGCCTCTGGTTGGGTTGATCATCTCAAAGATCAACTGAAAATGTATTCTAGATTGTAATAGACTTTGACTTCATTTCATCATTGGGTTTAATATAAATTGTAATTCTAATGCAGCTAAAAAGTTCTATTAATATAAAGGGTTATCACATTTTGACATCATCATGTTGAGTGTTTGAGTTAAAATCATTATATTGAGTGTTTTGAATGAGAGTTGAACTTGTTTTTTTGGTGTTTTTACTTTAGGGCAGGTCAAAAGACTTATATTTTCTTGGGTGGGCTGGGCAAAAGGCTTGTATTTTTTTGGGCACTTTTATTTAGGGCTGGTCAGAAGACTTCCTTAATTTTTGGGCCCTTTTACTTTAGGGCTAGTCAAGTTGAACTTACTTTAGGGCTTGTCAAGTTTCTTGTATTTTTTTTGGTGTTTTTACTTTAGTGCTTGTCAAGTTACTTGTCTTTTTTTTGGTGTTTTTGGTGTAGGGCTATTCCAGTTACTTGTGTTTTTTTGGGTCTTTTTACTTTAGGGATAGTCCATTGGATAGTGCCAGTTTGTTTTGTTATTTATCTATCTATTTATTTTTTTGTTTTTGTTTTTAACCAAAAGATGAATATTCTGTGATTTGTTGGTTGATTTCTGTTTTTTTGGAAGTTTTAGCTAGTTTATGGATTATGTTAGTACCCTTTCATTCCTTTTTTTTGGCTCACTGCGGTCTGGCGGCGTGTGTAATCCCACACACCAGAAGACCAGGCTGAGTCAGCCATGCAACTCTTTGAGCCATGGGGGGTCGTACACGGCTTGGATTGGACCTTGTGGCATGCCACACAGCCCCTTTAAAACCATGTGCACGCCTCATTGAGCCTTGAATTTAAAATTTCCCTTCAGAAAATCTTGATGACCTTGCTAAAAATTTCCATTACGGTGTGGAATTCAGTGTTGCATTGATTGTTGTGAAACCTAGAATACTGCCAACCATATGTTACAAAGTCACTGTGGCTACCTACTGGCACAGTGAAACAGTGTCTTTTGACCAGGTGTTGCAGAAATAAATGCAACCCTGAATTCCACACAGTTATATATATAAACAATCAATCAAGAACATCAAAGGTTTTTGATGTGCAACGCTTTCAATATTCCAGCATCAACCTGCCTCAAAAAATTGGAAATACTACAAACCTGGTTGCTCTAGGTGCTTTGGGTGGCTGGACCCGGGTGAAAATCACAAGAAATGATAATACAGAAAGAATATCACCCTATATCAGTTTGTTCATTTATAAAACCGTCCTGTAAACCATATTGGCTGAATGTTCCCCAAAATAATGAATTTTCACCTCTTTCTAATTTTCTTGGTGCCAAATTGTATTGAGATGGGGGAATGGATGAAATTTTGAAATTGGATTTTCTGGATATGCTCATGAGCTTCCCACTACCAGGCAACAAACAAATAAATTCTTGTTACATTGCATTGTCCAATGCATTGAGAAATTCAATCAAATCTGCAATTGGATCAAAAACAGAAAGAAAAAATCCTTTGGGAAATACTTTGGGCAAAGTGAGAAAATTTTCCTCTGTGTGCCATCTGGGTTCTTTGAAAAATGGCCCCCTTTGTTTAAAATCTTGGGACAAACAGAAAAATGAGGATTTGAATTACATGGATTCAAAAACTGGCAAGGAAATTGAAAATTTGAATTATCTATCTAGGGTACCTCCCCCTGTGGCCAGAAGCAAATATTTAACAGCCAAAAGAAAAAAACCTGATGGGTTCAAAAGTAAAATCCATGACTCAATGCCCATGAATTTTCCGGAAGAAATTGATGAAAGATTGCAACTCAGAGAAAATGATTTTCATGGGTCAAATTTTGAACTTGCAGGAAATATGGAGGATACAAGGACCACAATGGTGAAACAAGCCAATCAGGATGGAAATAAATATTCAGGATTTTTTACTGGTAGAAATTTAAAAGGTATGAAAAAAAACCACAGGCATTTAGATTTCACAGAATTCTCAAAACAGAAAGAGGCTGAATTAATAAAATACACTGGAGAAAATATTGTTGAAAATATTCCCTGTATAACTTTTTACAATTTATTCAACACAGCCACATCAGTCAGGTATGATGAAGGCTTAAAAAACCTGGAATCAATTGTAAAATTCAATAAGGAATAATTCTTTAACCCAAATGAAACAGAAAAGAAAGAAATTTTGAGAGATTTGATTATGAAAGAAATTGGAGATGAACCAGGTGGAGAATTTATGATAGAAGAAAAGATGTTCCCTTACAGATGTCTGAGTTTCTGTGCAACCAAGAACCAAAAAGAAAAATTGGGAAAGAGAAAATCTGAAAAAATAATAGATATAAATATAAAGGGGGGAGCCAGGAATGTTTATTTGAAAGGGGAAGGATATTTATTCTTAGAAAATTTAAAATTATGGATCAAGTACTGGGAAATGGCTCATGAGATAAATTTGAATTATGAGCTCAAAGATATCTAGGTAAAATGACTAAAAATTCAAAAATATATTTGCCTAATTTACTTATTTTATGTTGAACTGATATCAAAGATAGTACCTAGGCCACACACCAAAGCAAAAATCATATCAGCTGAGCTGAAGCAGGCAATTTATATTTTTAAAGAAGTGAACTTAACATATCAAAGAGAATGGATTTATAAGGAAAAGATTCCAGGAATATTTTCAAATCTGAGCAAAAATATCATGCATAAGAAAAGAAAAATAAGAATCAGGGTTCTAATTTGGTTCTATATAGAGTTATGGGTTAAGATGGAAAGAAGATAACTGATTTCACTTTCTAAAGATGGAAGATTGTCTACAAGTATCAAGGAATTTTACTCTAATTTATTTCTGTATTCCATAAAAAATATGACTGAAAGGTTGAAATATTCCATTAAAATATGATTTAATTCTTTCAAATTTAATTAATTACAAGCTTAATCATCTGCTTCAGCTCATGTATTAAATTATTTGAGAAAAATTTCCCACCAAAAAGAAGGGAAAAATTTGAAAATGCCAAAATATTTTATCTGAATAAATGATTTAAATCAATTTTTATATTTATAGGTTGCATCTATTTAAGCACCACTAAATTGTTTAGGGCACACAATTTTTGTATGGGGTAGGCTATTTCAACACCACCAACTTACTAATGGCACACCTATTTTTGGTGTGCACATATCCACACACCAGCATTTTGGGTGTACACAGGTACTCATACTGGTTTTTTTGGTGTTGTGGTGGTATTTTATAGCAAAAACAAAGAAATTGGACTATGAACAACAAAAGAATATGGATAAACCTCAGAAACAAGAGGAAGAGAACCTAAGCCAACAATAAAAATAAACAGACTGGCAAAGCAGAAAACCATAATATGTGGGCTTCTGAATGTGGAAATATAATTTGTTTGGGAACAAGAGGTTGCATGAACTCCAAATGTGGAGGAAGGGCAGATGTTGGATGAGGGATGAATGACCTACGGAATGGATTACCAGATGTGGATGAAAATAAAGAATGTACCTTTGTAGATAGGCAAGTAATGGAAAATTGTGGAATGGATTGGGAAAGTAGTTTTTGGGATGGTGGGCAGGATAAATTCAAGGTGACAAAGCTAAAACAGGAGTTTTTAGGGGACTTTGCAGGATTTATTTTCAGAAACATTTTTGAGGAAAGTGGAGATGAAAAAATAGGGTATCAGATATGGGGTATGCCTTGGTGTGGTAAATCAGTCCAAGGAGCTGTCAGTTTCAAAAGGGAGGGTACCCTTATCTGACCAAGGATGCATGAAGGGTGGGAAAGGTTCTAGGAAATGTCAGCAAATTTCAGAAAAAGTCCAGAGAGAAAATTTGGAGTGAGGATTTCAGACTGTTTTTTTCTGCTGTTGTATTTAATATATAAAGATTAGTGTAGAGATTGATAGAAGGGGGGATTATTTCCTGACTGAGGCACAAATAGAGGTCAAAAATTGCGTTGAAACTCATAAAAGATCAAGAGAAAAATTTTTTGTTGATGAAAATGCTGAAACACCATCCAAATCTTCACTAAATTTTCACTCACTAAAGAGTTCAATCCCTTCCTTATTTACTTACAATTTTGGCTCCTTTTGAGCCAGTGGTGAAATTCTACAACTTTCATGCTCCAAAGATCTTGGTTTATTTTTTTACCATCATTTTGAAATATACCCTTTCCTCAGTATAATATAACTCAGTCCAAAAAGCATGAAACTAAAATCTTTTTAAAATCAAACTTGATCTTCTTTTACTCTCAACTTCAAAGGGAACTTCTATTTCCAGCAACTCAGGCATCACCTGAAATTCCACTTGAAATTCAGATTAATATCTAAAACTAGTTCTGTTTTCCATTTCAATTGGGATCACGCTCTTTCACTTCCATCTATGGACAGTCATAGATCTTGCACAAGCCCAGCTAACACTTTTAGTGCTTTTCTGGTTACATTCATACATTCTGTTGAAAACTTTCAAATTCAATTGTCCAACCAATTTCTAAAATTTTCCACACCTTTTCGCAATCCCAGGAATCCTTTCAATTTTTTAACCCTCATGAAATATATTACTCTGCCTCTTTCCTTTTATTTTCATTTTAATTCAAATTTTATAATCCCTTTCTTTTACTGTAATGCTTTCATTTCATGCAGCCTTTAATTTCTGTAAATTTTCTGCATACATGCTTTCCCTATATAGAGAGGAATTCTATCATTTTTTATCTATTCATGAATTCCATAATGTAGATTACTTCTGAAGGTAAAGACCTTGCCTGCAGATTGTTTCCTCATTTATTTAAATTCATACTGTTGGAATTTTTGTCATCTGAATGTATTGCCTGAATCATTAGTGAATTCTTTCTATGACCATTCTTACTATGTTAAGCTTGTGAGTATCTCAGCCCACTGTGCGCTCTATACTATTGCTAGTTTAGTCATAGTTCCAGTTTTACCTCTGACTTAGATCCTAGTTGCTCTCCAGTCTCTGTCTGTCACATGTTTTCCTTCAATCTGTGCGGAATCCAAAGCTTAGATTTGAATAACTATTCATTAGTTTTATTCTCCTGTCAACAAATTATCAGCCCTGCTTGTACTTAGCCTACTTAAATCAGCCAGATCAAATTAATTGACAAGCATCTTCTCTTACTTACACTGAACCAGAGTTCCCTCCTTGGCTCCCCATATCAACTCCTCTTGGGGTCATAAGATTCCTCCTCATCATTTCCTTAGTTTCAAACGGAGCAACTCACTCAAACCTCAACACATACATTCTTGCATCTTTCTCATCCTTGGTCTTTGAATCAAGCTTGGTCTCATTTTATTCTTTGAAAAATATCTCTTTCAACTTTACCCAGAGTGAAAAAATTGAATTTGAAGTTTCAAGGATAGCCTTACTCAATTTGAGATTTCTGGAAGCAAAAAATAATTTTCATTTGAACCACATTGAACTAATTCCATTACACTCTGAAAACATGGGGTTGGTATGTGACTTTAAATTAAATAACTTAATGAACCTGTGGATCTTGGTAAACCTCCTGAAGCCTTTGTAGATCACCTCAAACAATTTATGGAATTACCAGATTTTTCTACTACTTCTTTAGCCCAGAGTGCATCTATGGCTTGTAGAAATATGAATACCAAGCCCAAGTTTCAAAAAATCCTGACCACCCTCATAGAAGCTTTGAACAAAAATAATTTTAGTGAAGGATCAAGAGGCTGGAGCTTTTGGACTCCTGGCATGAAACAGCCCAATAATTTTATGGGGGATCATCCCCATAAACTTAGACCTTATTTCAAATCCTATAAAACCATTTTTTCAAACAACCCAAACAAATTCTGAATCAAGAATAATAAATTAATGTATGACCCTTCCTTTTTGGAATTCAGGGCTTTCCAATGGTTCAAATCCTATCTCAAATCAAGTGAAATAAAAATTCCAAGCTGAATTCTCAACAACTGGGAACACTACAAGTAAAAAATCTTCACTTTCTTTTGAAAGCTGAAAAAATTCCCAAATGCAGAGTAAAACTTAACAAATCTTTTAATGAAGGATTTTATTAGGGATTCTTTCTATTTTTTCAATTTTTGAACCATGAATTTTTGCCTCCACTGGAATGAGGCTGGAATTTAATTTCATTTCCAAAAAGGTTACTGGAGAGCTTTACTGGGAAGCTTGCTGTTGTGGAACAAAAGATCACCACACTTCAGCAGATAATCAACCAGGTGATCAAGCTTGATATGGCTATAATGCAAAGAAAAATTCACAAAGAAAAAATAATTATGATTGGCATCAAATTTGAAGACCAATGGATGTTCAAAGCACCAATCAAAGAACCCAAAGGAGTCAAAAGAAAATTCAATTTCAAACTTTGGATCAAAGAATGGAA
>CM062614.1:47398818-47716318 GCA_025617555.3 Puccinia polysora
TTGGGAATTCCATTCATCTGCATTCAGTACTTCTTTATGAGCTCTCTTCCTTTTAATTTGCAATGGAAACTCTCCAACATTTCCAGTCAACCGCCTCACATCATTTTTGATTGGCACCACAACTCATACCTGAGCTCCCTTGCCTTGATCTCCCATTCCATTTTCCTCCATTCCACTCCTCTCCATTCCATTTCCTCCATTTCCTTCTTCTTTCTCAGTTCTTTTCCCCTTTCATTTCCATTTCCTTCTTCCTCCCTTGTTTCCTCTTTAATTTCCTTGGCCAATTCTTCACCTTACTCTCCACCTTTCCCTTCATCTTGCACCTCAGACTCCACTTGATTAATCTGGAATTTGGTTGACAGCCCAAAATACAGGGGTGGTGGTGGTGGTGGTGGTGGTGGTGGTGGTGGTGTATTGGTGGTATATCTTTGAAACTGTGATATTACTAGGAGGAAAACAATGCCATTTAATTATTTATATTTAATCTGCTTAGCTAGTATCAAACCTTGGTCACCTGGGTTCTGTACTCCAAGAAATTCAATCTCTGGTACTGACAGGATGTGATAATTCACTTGCATAGCAGACCTTTGACTCAAAAATTCACTCATGGAAGCCTTGAGGGTATTGAATATTGGCTTTATATTTAAACTAAAAAAACAAGCCATCTTCCAAATTTGACACTGCTTGCACTTGCCTTGAATACCAAAAGCAGTGGTGCTTGGAACAGAATGATTGTTGCAGCAAATAAAATTATCACAATGGAAAGAAAAGTATGATTTCATGATTGATTCAAATTCATTTATTTAAGCAATTAGTAAATTTATAAGAGTATACAGTAGGGTAAAGAATTTTGGAATCAATGGTAATTCATCTGGACGCTTTCAGGATCTTGTGGCCTTACTTCCAGGCAACTGTCATTCTCCAAGTTTAAGGGTAATTGTCTTCTTTATTTTGACATATCCTTTTCCTCAGTATCATCTACCTCAGTCCATAAGCATGACACAAATAAAGCACAACATAAATAGTGCCTTCCGCTTACTACCTCCAGCTTGCATAAAAGCCTTTGAATCTTGGAAAATCAGTATATACTTTCAAATCTTCACATTTAACTCTAATCCGGTCAACCATCCATTTGATCTTTGCTCTTCTACCCCTGGGTATCTCTAGCGCTCATACTTCCATTCTTGGTCACACAATTACACTGGCTTGCAACCATGCCTAGATAGCCACATAAGCTTTATATTTTGCCAATGGAATAGCTTCCTTTCCTGAATAAATATATTTGTTCCTTTTCATTGTCTTCAAATGTCATTCCTTCCATCTCCCATCTATTAAAATCATGTACAATCATATTCTATTGTCTTGAAACTATGCTACCACCTCAGAAACAATTGTATATTTTATTTCATTTTCCCACTCCATTCCTGTCATTCATTGAACCATTGCTCTCTAGCTGTAGATGAACATCCATCAGGTTATATCTATTCAAAATTGGATTACCTTATAAAGACTATGTGGCTTGCCTGAAGATTTTTTCCTCAGTTAGTTAATTTCATATGTTCTTACATTTTGCTCAGACAAGTCATCACATTGGGCTTTTCATTGGTTCCCTTCCATTGGAAGAATTCCTCCCTCTTGCTGTTTTTTGAACCTTTGAAAAATCAGTTTGAAATTTGCATTTAGCCTTTCTATCTTTCATTCATCCCTTGTATTCAGCCTCTCTCATTTGCGCTCACAATCATCTCAAGATTTCCCTATGGTACATGGGGTGGTTGTGTGACAAGAAGGTTGGTTTATTGAATGAGGAAGCCAGCCATTTGGATCCTGTTGGTGTCATGAGTGACCAGCTTAGTATAAAATAAAATCTGAATTCAACTGAATAATTTGATAAATGGCTTGGTGGCCTGGAAGGGTCCATGGAATACCAGGCTGTCCATGATTCTGAAGCGCTGTAGATTGATACATCCCAGATCCACGCAAGAAAGTGGCGGAAAAAAATTCTGGTTTCAAAAACAATTCAAGGAGAGCCACCTCCAACTGAGAAATGCAATTTGCACTAGCTTTCTCCTTATCTTTTTCCTGAAAGATGTTGGCATTTTGGAAAGAAAGGAGGAGTCAAATGCACTCTTTAGTATAATTTTTTTTTGTTTCCATTTGAGCAATTCAGGCTTCAGGTTGAAAAACAAATCTTGGGATTCACCATGGAGGTTGAGGCAGCAGAATTCCCCAGATATGCGGGTTTAGAAGTTTTTTTCAAAGGGGTAAGGTTTTTTCTGGCTGGATCAATAGTGGAGGGTGATGGAGAAGGCAGAGAAGGTAAATGAGAAATCCCTTGTGAGCTTGGGTTGACCAGAAGGTTTATAGGAGGTGGAATAGATCTCAAGGATGGTATGATTTCTGGCCATTTTGGTATAAAATTGGCATGCTATTGAGCTGCAATGGTTTCTGGCTTCCAAGTTGCAATTTGTTCCAGATAGAAGCACTCAGAGTTGGCTGCATGGATGATGGCCTTGGGATCTGACACTGTTATGTGTATCTTGGGGTCTTATTTACAAGTTTTCATGCATGGGCTGAATGTGAATTCAGGTAGGGATCCCATATTGAAGGAAAGGAAAGGATGGGCTGTATGATATCTGGTTTAAGAAAAACATTTTAAGGGCTCTATGTTTGTCTCTTCACTGGAAATTTGGATTGGTACACTAGTCAAGGCCTTAGGCCTTGGAGAGACTTCTAGAACCAATTGTTGATGAATTTCCAGAAAAGTAGGATATTCAGGTTTTATATCTGTGTAAGAAGCAAAAACCAAAAGTGGATCAAAATGGAATGAAGAGGAGAACCAAAGGAGAAACGTTGTGGGAAAATGGTATCCAACTTACCTAGCACAGTAGGATGGTCAGGGTTTGTCTCTACTGAGCTGGGGAGATGTGGGGGACCTGACTTTAAATAGTAAAATTATTACCTGTTTCTATTTTTGAAACCTGAGAAGTGCGGGGTGTCACACTTTTTTGTAAAAAATATGAATTAGAGAAAAAAGGAAGGAAATTAAAAGGAAAAGATAATCAAAATAGAGGGCATTAGTTTGGATTTGTGAGGATAAGTGTATTTTTAAATTCCAGTTATTGGCACCTCCAAGCACAATGGGCTGTAAATTTGCCGTCTATGATTTCTTCCATACTGATCCCTGTGTGTCACAGGTTTTAGAGCCAGTCAGAAATTTTTCCACTTGGATTCTTGTGCAGTTATTTTCCCATTGGTTTTCAGAGTCTTTCTTCAACAAAAGATGTCCTATATTACCCACTCTCATTCTTTACAACAATCCTTTTGTTCTTTTCATTTTTTTTCTATCAATTTCTGAGCCCTATTGTTTTATATTGTTTGTCTGTTCCTGAAATAACCTCCTGCCTGTGTTCTTTAATCTTGAGTTGGCTAGTGAATTCACTGAATCAGGTAACAGAGATTTTCATTATCATACTGTTTTCTCTCACTTGTTCTGGCAACTCAATTCATTCAACCTCCACTGAATATTGACTTTTAACCCTCCTATATCAGAATATACTGGTACAAGATTTTTCTGTACACTATCAAAATAAAGATTTTATAATTTTTTCTCAGAAAATCTCTGTTAAATACTTGCAGTTGTGTTCTGTTGGTTTTACAGTGCCCATCACAACTGGCCATGGGTTTTCCTTGCTTTCTGCTCCTAGTTCCTGGTTAAAGTGGTAGCACGTGTGGGTTAGTATGGGCACATCTCTAAATTTTTCAGAAAGAGGGGCTGGACTTGAGCTTACTGTGGCCAATATGCCCTTTTTTTATTCTTCTTCTACCGCATTACACTTCCGCTTTTGCCCAGCATCCCAAAATAATGAGCCAAGCTTCAAAAAATTGGCAAAAACTCAATTGACTACCATCACTTGAGTTAGAAGTGGCAGTACTTAATCAATACAAGCCAGGGTGAGAATTTCTCTGTCTCAAAATATACAATTCAGAAAGGGGTGATGTTAAATTCATGGCTCCAGACATGTGGTAGCTGTGTAGGGCCCTACATGGCTCAAATAAGCTGTGGGGGCCCATAGACGACTACAAAGGGCTGTTTCAAACACGCGCAACCCCCGGGGGGTTGTTTAGGAGCTGTGCAACCCCCAAACATGGAAAACTTAAGCCGTGTACCCCCATACACAGCTCAAAACCGCCATGTTTGGGGGTGAAAAACCCCCCGGAAGTCGTGCCAGAATTTTGGGCACCCCCTGGACCACACTTGGGTTCCTTCAACCCAAATTTGGGATCACCGCATACTTTGTGGGACTGTTGTTCCACACCTAGCAATCCCAAAGATACTTTAAAGTGAAACCAAAGTGAAAGTAAAGTGAAAATTGAAATCATATAAAAATCTGAAAACAATTCTTTCTCAACTTGAAAGTGAGCAAACTTGGTTTGTTCAATTGAAACTTGGATTGAATACTGAAGTATACCATTGCATTTTTTTGCATGGGAAAAGTGGCAAGCCCTCCTTCTTTTGATATGACTGCGTGGAAGGTCCACATTGATAGTGCCATCAACAAAGCTTTCAATAAAGAAAAAAAGGATTTGGGTAATGAAGCATTGGAAGCACAAATTGCATCCTCATCAAGGGTGACAATTGAGAAACAAAATATTTCACAGTGGGATTTGACCTCTGGTTGTGAGTAACATTTTATGTTACTGGTCTTTTCCCTATTTAATTTGATTGAAACTGATGGAGTGCATGCCATCAATATAACTATGTAACTATGACAGATCCACTTGAACCACTTCCTGTGAAAGATTTTACTACTAGGGAAGAGGCACAAAACTAATGTCAAACATGGGAAATTAAGCATGGTTACGCTTTAACAGTTTTCAACTCAAAGCATGACCAATATGTGGATTTAGCCTGTGATAGACATGGACCCTATTCAGTAAAACTTCTTACCAAATGGTCTAGACAAACTCACACAAGGAAGGTTGGGTGCAAGTTTTTAATCCATGCAAGTTGCACAAAGGCAGACCCCTGGTGGCAAATCTCCTATAAATAAACACAACATAACCATCAACCATCTGAAAATCCCTCTGTGCATCCTCAACTGAGGAAAGTCTTGGGGAAAGCCTTGGATCTACTTAAGAAAGGCATGAAAGATGGGCTCAATAAGTTAAAACTTAAGAGAAAATTGAGAAAGATTGATGGGCGGGATTATTTTGATGAAAAAACTATCTATAACACTAATTGGAAGGTAACATTTGCAGAACTAAAGGGTAAAAGTGTTATGGAGGTACCCTATGAACAGCTTGAAGAAACAAGTTGGATTCACCAGTCAAAGTTCAATGGAGAGGGTCATTTGGAGGCCCTGTACTTAGCACATCCAGAGGCAGTAAAGCTTTCAAAACAATTCCATCTTATTTCTATTTTGGATTGTACTTATAAAACAAATAAGTACAAAACCCCACTATTGCATGTTGTAGGAATGACACCCAATTAGAAAAATTTCACAAAAGCTCTTGTTTTTATAACAAAAGAAACGTTTGAGTTCTACAGTTGGTCTGTAAATGCATTAAAGGAGATGGCTTATGATCCTGAGAGACTTCCAAAAATCTTTTTGACAGACTGTGAAAAAGCTCTGATTTGTGCTATTGAATATAGTTTCCCTGATTCATCAAGAAAATGTTGCACTTGGAACTTGTCAAAAAACATACAAGCAAACTGCAAAGGGTGCTTTGTTAATGAAGTTGAAGGATGGAGAATCTTTATGACTCTATGGGCAAAGTGTGGGGCCTCAAAGACCAAGGAGGAGGCAGAGGCCAATGATGCAGAACTCAGAGTAGGTCCAAATCACTGCTTCTTATTCTTCCTAGTTTTGGGTTCTGACCTTTTTACTTGTATAGTGTTTCTTGAAAGACTATGAGGATTTACTCGAGTATATGGAAAATAAAATTTTCCCTATCAAAGAGAAGTTTGTAGCAGCGTGGACTTGTATAAACCCAGATTTTGGAAACAAAACAACATCTTGGGTTGAAGGGCCCCATGCAACTCTCAAACAATTCCTTGAAAACTCTTTGGGAAACCTATTGGATGTTTGGAAAAGCCTTGACAGAACAGTTTTGAATCAAATTTAATTGGTTCATGCATCACTTTATAAATCTCAAATTAAGTTAGGGACAGTTCTTCCACCTGAAATGTTACCATTGGTTTACAAATTGTCTTTAGAGGCAATTCATCTTATTAGGGAACAATTCAATAAATTTAAATTTGATCATGATGGCAAAGTGTGCACCAATTCATATTCCAAGACTATGGGTTTGCCCTGTTCCCACCAAATAGGTGACTTTCTAGCATTCGGAGGATCCGTGGTACCCAACAATGTTCATCCTCAGCAGAGGTTGGACTATGAACCTTGCAGTTCTTGTTCTGTAAGTTGGCTTAAGTTGGATTGTTCAAATCACTTTGTGATTAATGATTTTTGATTGATGCTTTTTGATGAATGCTTTTTTGTTAATGCTTTTTTATTAATGAATCCTAATTCACTAATGGTTGATCCTTTTAAATTTTTCAAGTGAAATGTTGATGAAATGCTAAGCATTACTCAGTTACGTGAAAAAGTGAATGAAATGCTCTTGGAATCTAAATCTAGGGATCATTAGCAAAGCGGCCTATTGAATTATATCATCAAAAGATTACAAAATATTGAAAAAATCCAAGACTTGAACCTAAAGTCTTACCATCAAGTAGGGGAAGGCAAAAATTGACAGGTACGCGGCGAGAACCATCTTTGTTTGAGAATGTTGAAAAACAACTCAAGGGGGAAAAAAGGACTATAGGGGCTCCAAAAAAGAAAAGACAAAAGATTGTAAGTCTTTTCTTTTGGGATATGTTTATTGTTTTGGTTTAATGAACTTAGTTACTAACTAATGATTAATTTTTAGTCAAAGTTGGCAGAATCTGAATCTGAATTTCATAGTTCAGAGGAAGAGACTGAAAGTGAATCGCAATCACTTAATTTTGAATCAGAATCCTCTTCAGAGGAAGAGAACGTGCAGAAAAGCTCAACAAGAAGCTCATCTTTGGTGAGTATTCATTTAATTGATCTGATTAAAGAAATGAATACTAATTTAGTTTGAATGATAGGAACCAAACATGAAATACCTCAATCAAAAACCAAAGAAATTCCATAAGTTCTTGTGTGAGGTTTGAGATCCAATTGGAGATGGGAATTGCGGATTTAGAGTCATTGCTAAATCTCTTGGTTATGGAGAACATGGTTGGTTTAAAGTTAGGAAGGAAATGATTGAAACATTAGAGAAACATAAAGCATGCTACATTAAGATGCTTGGTGGTGAAAAGGAGTTTGAAAAGATTAAACAAAGACTTGATGTTGAAGAAATCAATGAAAAGATTCCCTCCTCAAAATGGCTGGCTAAATTAGATATGGGTCAAATCATAGCAGACACATATTCCAGACCTATATGTTTCATTTCATTGGAGTCATGTGATACTTATACTCCAATGAAAAATGGTCTTACTGATCAATCAGATCCAATGTTCATTTCCTTTGTAAACAATAACCACTGGGTTCTATTATTCCTTGAGGGAGAAATGATTCCAATCCCGCCCATTGTAGCAAAATCACATTCCTTGATTTCTAAAAAAGCCTCTGGTTGGGTTGATCATCTCAAAGATCAACTGAAAATGTATTCTAGATTGTAATAGACTTTGACTTCATTTCATCATTGGGTTTAATATAAATTGTAATTCTAATGCAGCTAAAAAGTTCTATTAATATAAAGGGTTATCACATTTTGACATCATCATGTTGAGTGTTTGAGTTAAAATCATTATATTGAGTGTTTTGAATGAGAGTTGAACTTGTTTTTTTGGTGTTTTTACTTTAGGGCAGGTCAAAAGACTTATATTTTCTTGGGTGGGCTGGGCAAAAGGCTTGTATTTTTTTGGGCACTTTTATTTAGGGCTGGTCAGAAGACTTCCTTAATTTTTGGGCCCTTTTACTTTAGGGCTAGTCAAGTTGAACTTACTTTAGGGCTTGTCAAGTTTCTTGTATTTTTTTTGGTGTTTTTACTTTAGTGCTTGTCAAGTTACTTGTCTTTTTTTTGGTGTTTTTGGTGTAGGGCTATTCCAGTTACTTGTGTTTTTTTGGGTCTTTTTACTTTAGGGATAGTCCATTGGATAGTGCCAGTTTGTTTTGTTATTTATCTATCTATTTATTTTTTTGTTTTTGTTTTTAACCAAAAGATGAATATTCTGTGATTTGTTGGTTGATTTCTGTTTTTTTGGAAGTTTTAGCTAGTTTATGGATTATGTTAGTACCCTTTCATTCCTTTTTTTTGGCTCACTGCGGTCTGGCGGCGTGTGTAATCCCACACACCAGAAGACCAGGCTGAGTCAGCCATGCAACTCTTTGAGCCATGGGGGGTCGTACACGGCTTGGATTGGACCTTGTGGCATGCCACACAGCCCCTTTAAAACCATGTGCACGCCTCATTGAGCCTTGAATTTAAAATTTCCCTTCAGAAAATCTTGATGACCTTGCTAAAAATTTCCATTACGGTGTGGAATTCAGTGTTGCATTGATTGTTGTGAAACCTAGAATACTGCCAACCATATGTTACAAAGTCACTGTGGCTACCTACTGGCACAGTGAAACAGTGTCTTTTGACCAGGTGTTGCAGAAATAAATGCAACCCTGAATTCCACACAGTTATATATATAAACAATCAATCAAGAACATCAAAGGTTTTTGATGTGCAACGCTTTCAATATTCCAGCATCAACCTGCCTCAAAAAATTGGAAATACTACAAACCTGGTTGCTCTAGGTGCTTTGGGTGGCTGGACCCGGGTGAAAATCACAAGAAATGATAATACAGAAAGAATATCACCCTATATCAGTTTGTTCATTTATAAAACCGTCCTGTAAACCATATTGGCTGAATGTTCCCCAAAATAATGAATTTTCACCTCTTTCTAATTTTCTTGGTGCCAAATTGTATTGAGATGGGGGAATGGATGAAATTTTGAAATTGGATTTTCTGGATATGCTCATGAGCTTCCCACTACCAGGCAACAAACAAATAAATTCTTGTTACATTGCATTGTCCAATGCATTGAGAAATTCAATCAAATCTGCAATTGGATCAAAAACAGAAAGAAAAAATCCTTTGGGAAATACTTTGGGCAAAGTGAGAAAATTTTCCTCTGTGTGCCATCTGGGTTCTTTGAAAAATGGCCCCCTTTGTTTAAAATCTTGGGACAAACAGAAAAATGAGGATTTGAATTACATGGATTCAAAAACTGGCAAGGAAATTGAAAATTTGAATTATCTATCTAGGGTACCTCCCCCTGTGGCCAGAAGCAAATATTTAACAGCCAAAAGAAAAAAACCTGATGGGTTCAAAAGTAAAATCCATGACTCAATGCCCATGAATTTTCCGGAAGAAATTGATGAAAGATTGCAACTCAGAGAAAATGATTTTCATGGGTCAAATTTTGAACTTGCAGGAAATATGGAGGATACAAGGACCACAATGGTGAAACAAGCCAATCAGGATGGAAATAAATATTCAGGATTTTTTACTGGTAGAAATTTAAAAGGTATGAAAAAAAACCACAGGCATTTAGATTTCACAGAATTCTCAAAACAGAAAGAGGCTGAATTAATAAAATACACTGGAGAAAATATTGTTGAAAATATTCCCTGTATAACTTTTTACAATTTATTCAACACAGCCACATCAGTCAGGTATGATGAAGGCTTAAAAAACCTGGAATCAATTGTAAAATTCAATAAGGAATAATTCTTTAACCCAAATGAAACAGAAAAGAAAGAAATTTTGAGAGATTTGATTATGAAAGAAATTGGAGATGAACCAGGTGGAGAATTTATGATAGAAGAAAAGATGTTCCCTTACAGATGTCTGAGTTTCTGTGCAACCAAGAACCAAAAAGAAAAATTGGGAAAGAGAAAATCTGAAAAAATAATAGATATAAATATAAAGGGGGGAGCCAGGAATGTTTATTTGAAAGGGGAAGGATATTTATTCTTAGAAAATTTAAAATTATGGATCAAGTACTGGGAAATGGCTCATGAGATAAATTTGAATTATGAGCTCAAAGATATCTAGGTAAAATGACTAAAAATTCAAAAATATATTTGCCTAATTTACTTATTTTATGTTGAACTGATATCAAAGATAGTACCTAGGCCACACACCAAAGCAAAAATCATATCAGCTGAGCTGAAGCAGGCAATTTATATTTTTAAAGAAGTGAACTTAACATATCAAAGAGAATGGATTTATAAGGAAAAGATTCCAGGAATATTTTCAAATCTGAGCAAAAATATCATGCATAAGAAAAGAAAAATAAGAATCAGGGTTCTAATTTGGTTCTATATAGAGTTATGGGTTAAGATGGAAAGAAGATAACTGATTTCACTTTCTAAAGATGGAAGATTGTCTACAAGTATCAAGGAATTTTACTCTAATTTATTTCTGTATTCCATAAAAAATATGACTGAAAGGTTGAAATATTCCATTAAAATATGATTTAATTCTTTCAAATTTAATTAATTACAAGCTTAATCATCTGCTTCAGCTCATGTATTAAATTATTTGAGAAAAATTTCCCACCAAAAAGAAGGGAAAAATTTGAAAATGCCAAAATATTTTATCTGAATAAATGATTTAAATCAATTTTTATATTTATAGGTTGCATCTATTTAAGCACCACTAAATTGTTTAGGGCACACAATTTTTGTATGGGGTAGGCTATTTCAACACCACCAACTTACTAATGGCACACCTATTTTTGGTGTGCACATATCCACACACCAGCATTTTGGGTGTACACAGGTACTCATACTGGTTTTTTTGGTGTTGTGGTGGTATTTTATAGCAAAAACAAAGAAATTGGACTATGAACAACAAAAGAATATGGATAAACCTCAGAAACAAGAGGAAGAGAACCTAAGCCAACAATAAAAATAAACAGACTGGCAAAGCAGAAAACCATAATATGTGGGCTTCTGAATGTGGAAATATAATTTGTTTGGGAACAAGAGGTTGCATGAACTCCAAATGTGGAGGAAGGGCAGATGTTGGATGAGGGATGAATGACCTACGGAATGGATTACCAGATGTGGATGAAAATAAAGAATGTACCTTTGTAGATAGGCAAGTAATGGAAAATTGTGGAATGGATTGGGAAAGTAGTTTTTGGGATGGTGGGCAGGATAAATTCAAGGTGACAAAGCTAAAACAGGAGTTTTTAGGGGACTTTGCAGGATTTATTTTCAGAAACATTTTTGAGGAAAGTGGAGATGAAAAAATAGGGTATCAGATATGGGGTATGCCTTGGTGTGGTAAATCAGTCCAAGGAGCTGTCAGTTTCAAAAGGGAGGGTACCCTTATCTGACCAAGGATGCATGAAGGGTGGGAAAGGTTCTAGGAAATGTCAGCAAATTTCAGAAAAAGTCCAGAGAGAAAATTTGGAGTGAGGATTTCAGACTGTTTTTTTCTGCTGTTGTATTTAATATATAAAGATTAGTGTAGAGATTGATAGAAGGGGGGATTATTTCCTGACTGAGGCACAAATAGAGGTCAAAAATTGCGTTGAAACTCATAAAAGATCAAGAGAAAAATTTTTTGTTGATGAAAATGCTGAAACACCATCCAAATCTTCACTAAATTTTCACTCACTAAAGAGTTCAATCCCTTCCTTATTTACTTACAATTTTGGCTCCTTTTGAGCCAGTGGTGAAATTCTACAACTTTCATGCTCCAAAGATCTTGGTTTATTTTTTTACCATCATTTTGAAATATACCCTTTCCTCAGTATAATATAACTCAGTCCAAAAAGCATGAAACTAAAATCTTTTTAAAATCAAACTTGATCTTCTTTTACTCTCAACTTCAAAGGGAACTTCTATTTCCAGCAACTCAGGCATCACCTGAAATTCCACTTGAAATTCAGATTAATATCTAAAACTAGTTCTGTTTTCCATTTCAATTGGGATCACGCTCTTTCACTTCCATCTATGGACAGTCATAGATCTTGCACAAGCCCAGCTAACACTTTTAGTGCTTTTCTGGTTACATTCATACATTCTGTTGAAAACTTTCAAATTCAATTGTCCAACCAATTTCTAAAATTTTCCACACCTTTTCGCAATCCCAGGAATCCTTTCAATTTTTTAACCCTCATGAAATATATTACTCTGCCTCTTTCCTTTTATTTTCATTTTAATTCAAATTTTATAATCCCTTTCTTTTACTGTAATGCTTTCATTTCATGCAGCCTTTAATTTCTGTAAATTTTCTGCATACATGCTTTCCCTATATAGAGAGGAATTCTATCATTTTTTATCTATTCATGAATTCCATAATGTAGATTACTTCTGAAGGTAAAGACCTTGCCTGCAGATTGTTTCCTCATTTATTTAAATTCATACTGTTGGAATTTTTGTCATCTGAATGTATTGCCTGAATCATTAGTGAATTCTTTCTATGACCATTCTTACTATGTTAAGCTTGTGAGTATCTCAGCCCACTGTGCGCTCTATACTATTGCTAGTTTAGTCATAGTTCCAGTTTTACCTCTGACTTAGATCCTAGTTGCTCTCCAGTCTCTGTCTGTCACATGTTTTCCTTCAATCTGTGCGGAATCCAAAGCTTAGATTTGAATAACTATTCATTAGTTTTATTCTCCTGTCAACAAATTATCAGCCCTGCTTGTACTTAGCCTACTTAAATCAGCCAGATCAAATTAATTGACAAGCATCTTCTCTTACTTACACTGAACCAGAGTTCCCTCCTTGGCTCCCCATATCAACTCCTCTTGGGGTCATAAGATTCCTCCTCATCATTTCCTTAGTTTCAAACGGAGCAACTCACTCAAACCTCAACACATACATTCTTGCATCTTTCTCATCCTTGGTCTTTGAATCAAGCTTGGTCTCATTTTATTCTTTGAAAAATATCTCTTTCAACTTTACCCAGAGTGAAAAAATTGAATTTGAAGTTTCAAGGATAGCCTTACTCAATTTGAGATTTCTGGAAGCAAAAATAATTTTCATTTGAACCACATTGAACTAATTCCATTACACTCTGAAAACATGGGGTTGGTATGTGACTTTAAATTAAATAACTTAATGAACCTGTGGATCTTGGTAAACCTCCTGAAGCCTTTGTAGATCACCTCAAACAATTTATGGAATTACCAGATTTTTCTACTACTTCTTTAGCCCAGAGTGCATCTATGGCTTGTAGAAATATGAATACCAAGCCCAAGTTTCAAAAAATCCTGACCACCCTCATAGAAGCTTTGAACAAAAATAATTTTAGTGAAGGATCAAGAGGCTGGAGCTTTTGGACTCCTGGCATGAAACAGCCCAATAATTTTATGGGGGATCATCCCCATAAACTTAGACCTTATTTCAAATCCTATAAAACCATTTTTTCAAACAACCCAAACAAATTCTGAATCAAGAATAATAAATTAATGTATGACCCTTCCTTTTTGGAATTCAGGGCTTTCCAATGGTTCAAATCCTATCTCAAATCAAGTGAAATAAAAATTCCAAGCTGAATTCTCAACAACTGGGAACACTACAAGTAAAAAATCTTCACTTTCTTTTGAAAGCTGAAAAAATTCCCAAATGCAGAGTAAAACTTAACAAATCTTTTAATGAAGGATTTTATTAGGGATTCTTTCTATTTTTTCAATTTTTGAACCATGAATTTTTGCCTCCACTGGAATGAGGCTGGAATTTAATTTCATTTCCAAAAAGGGTTACTGGAGAGCTTTACTGGGAAGCTTGCTGTTGTGGAACAAAAGATCACCACACTTCAGCAGATAATCAACCAGGTGATCAAGCTTGATAATGGCTATAATGCAAAGAAAAATTCACAAAGAAAAAATAATTTATGATTGGCATCAAATTTGAAGACCAATGGATGTTCAAAGCACCAATCAAAGAACCCAAAGGAGTCAAAAGAAAATTCAATTTCAAACTTTGGATCAAAGAATGGAAAAGCCCCCAAGCCTCCAAGCTTGCTGGAAAAAGAAATCATTTTTCCTAGGAATGAGGATTGGGCAAGGAGAGTGAAGGAAGGGCTGTGGATATTTTTACAAGGTTAAAATGAAATTCATAATTGTTCTAAATTGATAGCACATGAAGTTGCTAAGATTTCAAAAAAATAGCTTTCAGTTTTCTTGATACTTGCAAAGATAAATTAATATTATCTAAATATCCGCCATTCAATCTCCAAAACTGCCAATAATTTCATACTCCTTGTTCAATATTTTGTCTTTTCCATTCAAAAAATACCCCTTATAGCGCAATATTTGAATTATTTTCTAAAATTCCTTTCATAAGTCTAGCATTTTCCCTTTTTAGAAATCTTATTCTTTTTGAAATAGAAGGTTTTATCATCTATTTAGTAAGTATTGTCTGATTCATCTCATTGGGCTAACCATAAGGAAAAATAGAATTTTTCCCTGTATAATCTCCCCATATTTGAATGGGATATATTTGTCCTGGAAATCTCTGGAATGGAAAAAAAATACTAGGCCACAAATTTCTAGGGAACTGGATTCATGATGGGAATTTCCAAGGAGTGATTAAAATTCAAAAATTTTATCCCCAGCATACTCTTTATTCCTTCAAAAAGGAAATAAACAGCCTACCTGAAAATTTAATTGATTTGGATGCCAATTTTCCGCCAGGAGATTTTCAATATCCTTAATTCCAATCCCAAATTCCTCCTCTGGATCTTATAGTTATGGATTAATCATCCAAATTACCTCTTTCTTTCTTCTTAAAAGAGAATAATTTTCCTAGTAAAAGTTTTATTTTGAGCTCCTTGATCCTCTCACATCATTCAAGTACCTTGAACGCAGTGCTCAAAGATAATGATAATTTTTAAGATTTAAAAACTATTTTAGATTATTTGGTTACTGTTTATCATGAACATACAAATTTTTTCTCAGCTGGTAGAACCAATAAAATACCTTCATCCCATTCTTATGATAACAATATCAAATTAATTGGGCTTCCCCTTGCCTCTAGGTCTCACCTAATCTCTCTCAAAGCATGAATCTTTCACAAGGGCTGCTGACATGCAATCAGGGCTTGGGACATAGGGGACTCTATGCTTAGTAGGCTTGGGGGAAACAATACTGGAAGGGGCTACAAGGAGCAGAGTAGGAATGAATTGAAGATAAGGTTCTGATGAAAATTGCTGGGATGGATTTCTAGTAAGAATTAGTAAACCGATTTCTTTGGGAACAATCAGAAAAAAGGAAGAGGAGGCCAGCTTAAATAGACAAGAGATTTGGGACTACAATAGGGGTACAAGTGGTTCGGGCTCAGACTACATATGTGATGTCATGGGAACAGTCTAGGTAACAGAGAGGGCCAATTAGGTATGATACTACCTTGGGATAGGCTTCTTACTACATTGGGGCTAGGCTACAGTTCTGGCTGTCTAAGTTGGGAATTTACAGGGAGAGGATGTACAGTGTACATGAAGGTCATGACACTATGTAATAAGTAGAGAGAGTATGTAATAAAATCTGCAAGAGGATGTACATAAGGATTTCCAAAGGATAACCCATGACAGAGTATGGGTTAGACAGAGTAAATAAGGTTGGAGTATGTGCAGACCTGGGAAATTAAGTATGGGCAAGCCTATGGGGTCTATCTGCATAATGTATGAGGTTAGACTATATGTAGATATGTACTGCATGAAGATCCTGAGGTATATAGTTACTTGAGACATATTGATATAAGTCTCCTGAGCCTTGAGGTTTAAGTTCCTGGGAAAGTAGATCAGCCCTGAGGGCTAGATTGGGTTTGCTGAGGTTAGTCTGAGTTAGGTTTCAGTATGAAATAATCAACCTTACTACAAGGATACATTGAATAAAATGTATCAAAAGGATTTCATTGACCAAGCAAGTCAAACACCAGCTCTGCAAACCATAAAATATTTCATGTCAATTGCTAGAAATTTCCATCAATGATCTCAGTCACAATGTATGAAAAAGCTCAGGCCAATCTCCAAACAGGCTCAACTTCACAGTCATTGTGTATTTTCTGCAGTGATGCACACCAAAAACTTTATTGAAGAATGTAGGTAGCTTCAATTATAGATTTGAGAGAGCTTCAACTAGAGATTCATCAATGGCACTTTCTAGCAATTGAAATCAACTTTTTAATGGTTTTAGGAATTTTTTCCCCAAAGATGTAGATATCTTTGATCTGGATCTTAACTTTCATCAGAATGCGTGCACTGGTATTCTGACCCCAAATTCCCCAAAAAAACCTACCAATGCCTTCTTAAACTATTTCAACCTTGGCCCCTCAATCACCCATTCTTTTTTGTGCCCCAAACCTGTCCTATAGCCACCAGACCCACATTTCTAGTATAAAAACTAATCAAAAACTCATATCAACCTCAGAAATGGATTATACATTGAAATTGATTCTACATCAAAAACAACCTATAGTCACTCAGCCAAAGTACCCCTCTATCCCTCATGGATCATAAGATACCACACAAAAAAATAAATTATGGCCAACCTATACCCAATTGGGTGCCTCAGAAAAGTGAGAAAACTATTTATATACTCCAGAAACCCTCAAATATATACCCCATACAGTACAAATCTAGTAACAAACAAACTTCTGCAGCAATATACAGAAGTAATATATGCAAGACAATGCATTCAGAACCAAGCAAACTACCAATCAGAATACCAGAGGCTGTGCAGAATTATACAAAAGTAATATATGCAGGAGGCAGTGAAACCAGTTTCAACCAGATCACCTCTTAAGAAAGAAATACACACATGCAGGAGGCTTTGAATAAGTATACAGAAGTAATGTATGCAGGAGGCATTGAAACCATTTCAAACCAGATCACCTCATAAAATATACAGGAATACACATGCAGGATGTGGTGCAAAAATTTCAACCAGATAAACTCATCAGCATACAGGAGGAAGTGCAGCAAGTTTCAACCAATCAACTCATCTGTATACACAGCAATTTATGCAAGGCTGTGCATGCATGAAACTCCTGTAAATAACTTTTCAACCAGAAGAAATAACTCATTTGACTGAAAAAAGCTTTTCCATCCAGCAGAAATAACTCATTGAAATGTATCTCACTGTTCCTCACCAGGAAAGGGAGATCCCCAGGGGCAGGCTTGAGCACCCCCTGGGGCAGGATTTTTCTATTTAAGGAGGGCCTCTCTGCCATATCCAAGTTGTATCCTCATCCCTCCCCGGGAATCACTCCTCTTTTTTCCCAGGTACCAGGCCTCAGAGGACCCTCATCACTAACCTTTCATCCATCTGTCATCTGTGGTAGCAAACCCAGATAATTCTTATCATTAAAAAGATGAATTATAAACCCCACCTTTTTTTAATTGTGCTGAACCAAATTTATTAGTTCTCTTCAAGGCTCAATCCATCTGAAATAACCTGAAGACTAATCTAAACATAACCTCAGGAACCTGCATCAAGTTAATCCCAATGACAAGGCCTTAAAAAATTAATTTCCAAAAAGCCCAAACCTAACTCATTGCAGCATTTTCCAAACCTGAAAAATGAATGCCACTCTGATCCAAATTCATTTTAAACCAGCCTCCAGATATCTTGAAGTCATTCATCTAGATGTGGTAGATCCTTTTTTGGTTTTTTCCAATGGAGGCTGCAGATACTTCCTCACCATTTTATACAAGTATTCTGTATTTAAATCAGTCTCCTTTCTTTGCACCAAGGATCAAGTTTCATCAGCTTTGGAAGACTTCATTTGTTCCTCTGAGAGAAAACTAAACACCAAATTCATCACCATAAAAATAATGGTGGAAAATTTGTGAATGAGAGCGTCAACACTTAGTTCAGAGAAAATTTAATTGAACACCATCTAGCACCCCCCTACACTTTTCAACAAAATTTTCTAAATGAAAGAACAAACCACTCAATCTTAAAAAAATCTTTTTGTCTACTAGCCCAGAGAAAACTTACAACATGATTCTGGGCTGAGGAAGTGAAACCTTCCACTGAACATCTCAATGTAATCCCAATTTTCTCTAAAAACTATCTAATACCATATGAAGCCTGGTTTGGAAAGAACTTCAATTATTTTTTCCCGGAACCAATTTTTTGCACAGTCTGCTCTCTCATACCCAGGATCAAGAAGAACTTCAAGCTGAAGGAAAAGGGTGTTAAGGTTACCCTTCTGGGGTATGTTAATTATTCCTCCTCCTATGAAATAATGCATACACAATCTATGCAAGTTTATAAAATTTCAAATTTCAACTTCCTTAAAAATTCCTTTGAATATAAACCAAATTGGAACAAAAAATAAATTTTACACTTATTCAATCCCCTTGGATTGAATACTGAAGTAGCATTGCAATTTTTTTTCATTATGGGAACAGTGACAAGCCCTCCTTGTGACATGGCTGCATTGAAGGACTACATCAATAGTTCTGTTAACAAAGCTTTGGATTTTTCACATTTTAATTTGACCTCTGGTTGTGAGTAAAATTTTATGTTACTGAGGTCTTTGCCTGATTTAATTTTATCAAAAAAAAAATTGAGGGATTGTAATTATGAGACTAAGAAACTAAGAAACTATGACACCTATGAATCTATGACACCTATGAAGCTATGACAATAACCAATGAATGTTTACTAGATCCACTTGAACCACCTCCCGTGAGAGCCTTTCCTACTAGGGAAGAGGCGCAAAACTACTGTAAAAAATGGTCTATGAAGCATGGTTATGCTCTGATGGTTTTTAACTCAAAGAAAGATAAATGTGTGGATTTGGCCTGTGATCAACATGGTTCCTACTTGGGGCAACTGCTTACTGAATGGTCTCAGAAAATGCACACAAGGAAGGTTGGGTGCAAGTTTTAAATCCATGCAAGTCCCACAAAGGCAGACCCCTTGTGGTGACTCTCCTACAAAGAAACTCAACATAACCATCAACTGTCAGAACATCCCTCTGTACATTCTCAACTGAGGAGAATCACTGGGGTAGCCTTAGAAAATCTAATAGAAGGCATGAATGATGGGCTCAATACGTTGCAACTTAAGAGAAAATTGAGCAAGATTGATGGCGGCAATTATTTTGATGACAAACAATCTATAACACTAAGCGGAAGGTAGCACTTGAAGAACTGAAGGGGAAAAGTGTTATGGACATACTCTACAAACAGCTTGAAGAATTAATTTGGATTCATTGGTCAAAATTCAGTGGGGAGGGTCACTTGGAGGCCCTATTCTTGGCCCACCCAGAGTAATTGAAGATTTCCAAAAATTCCATCATATTGCTATGTTGGATTGTACTTATAAAACAAATAAGTACAAAATCCCCCTATTGCATGTTGTAGGAATGACAGCCAACCGGAAAACTTTCACAAAAGCTCTTGTTTTCATAACAAAAGAAATGTTTGAGTTCTACAGAGAAATGTTTGAGTTCTACCGTTGGTCTGTAAATTCATTAAAGGAGTTGGCTTATGATCCTGAGAGACTTGCAAAATTCTTTGTGACAGACTGTGAAAAAGCTCTGATTCATGCAATTGAATCTAGTTTCCCTGATTCATCAAAACAATGTTTCACTTGGAACTTGTCTAAAAACATACAAGCAAACTGCAAAGGGTGCTTTGTTAATGAAGTTGAAGGATGGAGAATCTTTATGAATCTATGGGCAAATTATGGGGCCTCAAAGACCAAGGAGGAGGCAGAGGTCAATGATGCAGAACTCAGAGTAGGTCCAAATCACTTCTTCTTATTCTTCCTAGTTTTGAGTTCTGACCTTTTGACTTGTATAGCATTTCTTGAAAGACTATGAGGATTTGCTCAAGTACATGAAAAATAAAATTTTCCCTATCAAAGAGACGTTGTGGTGACCAAATCTGGACACCTCAGGAACACTGCAGAAAATTTGAAAATTTTTTATGATTTTTTATGGCTATCATTCATCATCATCATCAAAAAAAATTGGAATTCCTTTTTCTGAATCAGGTCCCTTCAGCATTCAGACTCTCCAGCTTCCCCATCTCCCAGCAGTTTATGTTGGTATTCAAGCTCATGCTCAAGCTCATGCTCATATTATTTCCTCAATTTGTTTACTCTATTCTTACCTTATTTTCATCTTATCCTATTTTCATTCTCCATTTTATTTTATTTTCATTTCATTTTCTATTTTCATTCTCATCTGTCTGCTGCTGCTGTGTCTTGTCTGTGAACTCCTTCCCACTCTCACCCTCACGCACGCCTCCTCAAAGTCTTCCGCGTGTCAATACTCCAATCCTGAAGTCTCCTGGCCATCTGGTTGAGTCCTCACAAGACCATGTCAAAAAGACCATCAACCTCCATCACGGACGCTACCACCAACATCAACCTTTGATCAATGCTACCTCTAACATTAACCACCAGCTGACCACTCCATCAAACCACCCACTACTGCAAACGCTCACGCTCTGACAACCTTCAAGATTCTTATCTCAGAATATCTTCTTTTCTTTCCCTTCTCTCCTCTGTTTCTTAGAGTCTTCCCGCTGTCTGGTCCTTTAAAGGTGTCTATTTTGATTTGTCCTTTCATTCCTCATTCTTTGCTCACTCTTTGCTGAAATAAAAATCCTTTGAAGTCTATTAAACTTTCAGATTTACAGTCCCACAAATTGCACTGGACCAGGCAGGCTCAATGTCCGACTCAGAAGAACAACCCAACTTGTCCAAGCTCAACATTCCTTTGTTGAACGACTCAAATTTCCCTTCCTGGAGTCTGAGAATTAAAAGCTACCTACGCAGAAAAGGTCTTCTTGACCTCACCCTAGAACGCCCTCCATCACCGCTAACTGGTCCTCCAAAGAAGAAAATCTACAAAGCGGCGGACATTATCATTCAACACCTTGTTGAATCAGCCTTTGAGTCGATTGTCAACAATGAGAATGACAGAGATCCTTACGCCATATGGAAGGCCATCCTTGAACGCTATGCCTCACAGTCCTCAAACAACCGTGGACGCATCTGGCTCAACTTCATCCGTTATCTCTTCAAAGGTGATCTGACAACCTACATCAAGGATTGCAGGAAACTTATGAACGAACTTACCGTTGTCCAACTTGAGGTCCCACCTGATATCCTGAGCTACACCATCCTTGCCAAGCTACCCAGCTCTTTCTACCACATTGTTGACTCTTTAATTCTGAATGATTCTATTCTTCAGAACCCCACTGGCATCCTGAACAAGCTTTGCAAAGTTCTTCATCTTGAATCCTCTCGACTGCCCAACTCTGACTCCATCCCTGACAACCCACCTTCTTTCGCTCTCCACAAATCTGTCGCAAGGAAAAGGCCCAAACATCCCTGCTCCAAAGGACATCACAATTCATTGTCCAAACATCCAGAAAGTAAATGCTGGTTCCTCCACCCTCATCTCAGACCCAACTGGAACAAAACCCCCTCTTATAATCTCAACTCCGCAAATGAAAGCCCCAAGGCCGTTCTTGAAGACAACACTAAGAGCGCCAAGCTCCATTTCAACTCACAAATTTATCTGTCCACTGAGGGAAACCGTTCTCTCCTTCCTGTTCTGGATTCCGGCGCCAGTCACCACATAGTGAACAATCACCAGTTTCTATTTGACTATACGCCCATTCATCTCAAAGTTGGAACGGGCTCTCCCAACAACTACCTCACTGCTACACACTCTGGTTCCGCCAAAATTGTTAATCATCTTGGCGCCAACATCATCTTACGTGACGTTCTACTCATTCCGTCCATCAATTGTTGCCTCATCTCCCTCACTCAACTGAACTCCTCCAAAGCTACCTTCTCAAAGGTTGGATATTCAGGTTTTGAAGTCAAGCTAGATATGATCAGTTTTGTTGGCACAGTGAACAACAAACTGACCAAACTGTGTGGTACCAGATTCATGAATTTCAACCCATCTATGCTCCTTCTCAAGGCCCCGGACAATCTTTGGCACCTGCGTCTAGGGCACGCAAGCTCTCAATCTATCAAGACCCTCAACCTTTGCTCTGAAGAACCAACCACGACTTGTCAGATCTGTAAGATCTGCAAACAAGTCTCCACTCCTTTCAATCACAAGTTCAAGAAAGCTTCCAAACCCCTTGAAGCGGTTCATCTTGACGTGGTTGGACCCTTCTCCATAACCTCCAACTCTGGATTCTCCTATTTTCTCTCCCTGACAGATCATTTCTCTGGCTATCAGTCCGTTGCCCTCCTCAAGCAGAAGAGTGATTCTCTGTCGGCCATCAAGGACTTTGTTGCACAAGCCAAACGCCAAACTGGTCATACCGGGAAGCTCCTGATCTCTGACAACAGCGGCGAATTTGTTTCCTCCAAGCTCCAATCCTTCTGCCTTGAAAAGGGGATCGCTCAACATTTCTCACCTCCTCACACTCCACAACAAAATGGTCTTGCCAAACAATCTAACTGGCTCATTTTGGAGAAGGCTTGCTGTTTGCTCAATCAAAGCAACCTTCCGCTGAAGTTCTGGGATGAGGCAATTAACACTGCCACCCATATCCTCAATGTCCTTCCTTCAAGATCCCGTGGTAATCTCATTCCCTACGAAGCTTGGTACGGATTTCCATTCAATCTCAACTGCCTACGTCCTTTTGGCTGCGCCGCCTTTTCAGTCATTCCCAAGTCCAATCAAACTTTCAAACTCCTTCCCACAAGCAAGAGAGCCATCTTGCTTGGGTACGTCAATGACTTCTTGTCATTCAGACTACTTGATCTGGAATCCTCCAGAATCTTCACTTCCGCCAACTCTTCCTTTGACAAACTCACTTTTCCTTCTCCATCCGGGTCCATTCCTTCTTCTTCCTCTACCATTACAGATCATCTTGTGTTGACTCCCTGCCCCCCCTCTCCCTTCCGACTAACGCTCCACTAAATTCCTCTTCCGCTGCTTCCTCCTCTCCTACTACATTCTCCCTTCCTTCCTCTTCCACCTCTTCCACCTCTGACTCATCTCCTGCTATTCACCATCCTTCTGTCAAAATCCCTCCTTCCATCCACAAACCGTCCCATGAAAGGCTAACTCACGCAAACATCATCTCTCATCCTCTATGCCCAAACTCCAGGGTTGGTCTTCCCTCCATCTATCTCATTTTTGACAACAACTACTCTGATCCCACTTCAGTTAAGGAAGCTCTTGCCTCCAAATATTGAGAAGAATGGATTGAATCCATGAGAAACGAGGAACTGAACCTGCTCAACTATCAAGTTTGGGAAGAAGCCACTCTGCCTGATGGCAAGCTGGGACTTAAGTGCGTCTGGGTCTTCCAAACCAAACAAGATGATCAAAATAGGATCATCAAATTCAAAGCCCGACTTTGTGTCCAGGGTTTCAATCAGCAGTATGGTGTTGATTTCACCTCAACCTTTTCCCCTACCGGAGACAAGACCTCGCTTCGAATGCTCATTGCTCTTGCTGCTCATTGAAAGCTAAAATTCCACCAGGTCAATGTGAAAGCTGCCTTCCTGAACGCCCCACTCAGAGAAGAAGTCTATCTCACTCCGCCTCCATAAATCAACGTGGCTCACGGTCAGCATCTCAAGCTAAGGAAGGCGCTTTATGGTCTCAAACAGACCCCTGTGGTCTGGTATGAAACCCTTAGTAACTGGCTGACAAGCTGCGGCTTCCACAAGAGCAAAGCCAATCAATGTGTGTTCTGGAAGAACACTACCTACCTGTATGTTCATGTTGATGACATTGCCGTCTTCAGTGACCAGCCGGAAGAATTTATCAGACAGCTCAGCTCAAGATTCAAAATTAAGGATCTGGGTCCGGCTTTGCTATTGCTCAGAATGAATGTCATGCACCTTTTGGATGGCTTCAAGCTCTCTCACAGCTCATACATCAGTCAGGTTTGTGCACAATACTCGTTGCCACCCCATAAATCTTTCTCAACGGCCTTCAAACCTCACAGTAAATTGTACCCGTCAAGTGAAGAAGATCATGAGGAATTCGTCCAATTGGGAGCCAACTGTAGGAAGATTGTTGGGGAACTCAACCATATCAGCACTTGCACAAGGCCAGATATCACCTTCGCCGTCAACTACCTGGCCCAATTCCTGGTCAAACCCAACCTACATCACTTTCAAGCTGCCCTTCACGTCCTCCAATACCTCCAACACAGCCCTGACTTTGGGCTGCTCTTCAAGTCTTCCTCCTCTTCATCCAATCTCAAAGCCTATGTCAATGCCGACTGGGAGACTTGTCCATCAACCCAAAGGTCAATCTTGGGCTTGGTTGCTCGGTGGTTTGGGAGCGTAATCACCTGGAAATGCCAAAAACAACCCACTCTATTGCTGTCAACCACTGAGGCCGAGTACAAGGCGCTGGGCAATGCCATCAAAGAGGTGAGTTGGGTGAAATTGCTAATGAGCAAGTTTCTGCCAAGTGAAGCGACTAAGCCAGCCACTATTCACAAGGACAACAAGGGGTGCATCAAGCTGGCCCTCAATCAAGCCAACCACGCTACATTCCATACAAAACCCATGGAACTACGCTTCCACTATGTTCGCAACAAGATCCTCAAGAACTCCTTCAAGCTTCAGAAGATATTTTCCAAGAAGAATCTCACAGAATTTCTAACAAAGCTGGTGTCGCAAATAAATCTCTGCAAAGCGCTTGACAATCTCAATATAGTGGAATAATCTGAGCAAGGGAGGCTGTTGGTATTGAAGCTCATGCTCATATTATTTCCTCAATTCATTTACTCTATTCTTACCTTATTTTCATCTTATTCTATTTTCATTCTCCATTTTATTTTATTTTCATTTCATTTTCTATTTTCATTCTCATCTGTCCGCTGCTGCTGTGTCTTGTCTGTGAACTCCTTCCCACTCTCACCCTCACGCGCGCCTCCTCAAATTCTGCCGCGTGTCAATACTCCAATCCTGAAGTCTCCTGGCCATCTGGTTGAGTCCTTGCAAGACTGTGTCAAAAAGACCATCAACCTCCATCACGGACGCTAACACCAACATCAACCTTTGATCAACGCTACCTCTAACATTAACCACCAGCTGACCACTCCATCAAACCACCCGCTACCGCAAACGCTCACCCTCTGACAACCTTCAAGATTCTTATCTCAGAATATCTTCTTTTCTTTCCCTGCTCTCCTCTGTTTCTTAGAGTCTACCCGCTGTCTGGTCCTTTGAAGGTGTCTATTTTGATTTTTCCTTTCATTCCTCATTCTTTGCTCACTCTTTGCTGAAATACAAATCCTTTGAAGTCTATTAAAATTTCAGTTTAGGGATGGGTCCCTGGGGTTTCCAACTCCCCAGGTCTTTCATTCAATCCCTGTCCTTTTTGCTTTGGCCCTTTGTTTTTCCAAATGCGCGGCTGAAGACCTGCTTGGCTCAATCTTGCCCACCTCTCACACCAGCACCAGCAATTGCACCCGGCCAGCCTCATCAGGATTGTCCAAAGACTACCAGGACACCCTCCATTGCCCCATCCACTCCCCTCCCATACCTAAATCTTTGATCATTCAGCTGATACTCCAAGCATGAGCCAGTTGGACAATTGATCACCCATCAGAATCACCTTGGCCCCTCCCTCCTTTTTTGCCATCATTTTTGGCTCTGCCAGCAACAAAGGTAGCACTCACCCAAGCAACTGATCCCACAAGGAACCCCCCTCACAAAGCAAGGACGGTCCCACCCGCGCTCTCCAACCGCAGCCAACCCTCCAAAGATGGTGGGCCGCAACCCTCAATTCCAATCATTTGGTCCTTTGACCAGCTGCTTTCTATTGTTGTTGACAACAAAAATGGCAAGCCTCATCAAGCTCCTCCTTGATCCAATTTGACCCCCCCAATCCTGATGTTGTTTCCCATTGTTGTCAACAGCAACGGAGACAAGGGCTTTCAACCTTTCTCACCTTGCAACTCAAGATCCTTGGGACTGGTATAAGCCCTGCCTTGATTGTGCAAACGGTCTTTCTCAAGAACCAATCTAAGTATTGATCTTTTTAGCCTCCTTCCTCTCTGGTTTGGCCATTTTTGGCTTTGAACTATCCCTTTGAGACCCCATGGCTTCTCTCATCCTCCCCCCCTAGCTCACTGGTCTACTGCGCGGCTTGTCTGTTGCCTGCACGGGTCTCTGCTGTTCTGCCCATGGCTGTTTTCCAGGCCCGTCATTGCCTGTTGCGCATCCTCTCACCTACTACTCTCCTGCCTGTGCCCATCATTGGCAAGGGCTGGTGTCTTTCTGCTCCTGCTGATCTATTTTTTTTCATCATTTCAATTGTTTTTTTAGATGGTTTTTTTTCTTTTTTCACTTCTTTCCGCAGTTATTCCTCTGTTTTCTCATGATCAGATGATTTTTTTAATTGTTTTTCTTTTTTTCCGCTCCATATGTTTCATCTCTTGTAATTATTCAACAGGGACCCATGGCCCATAAAAGGAGGGGATCTCCCCTACCTTTTTCCAATCATCCATTGGAGTGTTTGCATATGCCCCCCGGTTATTATCAGTAGTTGATCCTCATCCTTATCCTGGGTATATCTATGATTGCCCTTTGATCCTTTGATCCTTAGTCTTTGCATCTCTGTGGCCTGATCCTTATCACCAACCAATAGCCTTGCTGGTTGAAGAAAATTCTGTCTGTTGGAATTCTTGAGTGTTTTACACCACTCTTTGATCCCTTTCTCTGACCATACTGGTCTTGATCCTTCCTTGATCATCTTTCTGGAGCCAATCACAATTGATTAAAGAGGTTTTATTAAGCTTAAAACCTGGAAGGTTATACCTCCTTTTATTTTTTTTTCAAAGTTGCATTCTGCCAGCCTACTCTTGAGTTCCTTGAGAAGTGTTGAGGTTATCCCTGTTCAAATCAGTTACTGTTTGCTTTTAGAGCTTCTCAAAAAATTGTGCTTTGTCTTGTACAGCCACCCTCAGTTATCTGGTACCCTTCAAGCGCTTGATTGCGGAGAGTTGGGCGGGTTCATTGAGAACCTGGAGGTTGGCTGGGGTTTGAGTTGATCATCCCCAATCTTCTGCTGACAACCAGATTCATTAGACTGTGGGCGTTGTTTACATACAACATCTTTGTTCTTTTGAACTTCAAACAAACTTTAACTTCTTTTGTTCAAATATCTCTCACATAATCTTGCCTCAAATAGTGCTGTTCCATTTCTACCAACTATTATCAAACTTTATCCTTTACTACTTGATTCCTCACTTAAAAGGTTCTGGACCTTGATCTTTGTTACATTTAAATATTTTTATAACACTCAGGAGGGCAGCCTAAACAGAAACTTTCCCCTCCACAGAACTGCCACCGCCTAGCACCGTTTGGAATCTTACATTTGGTCCCCCGGGCCGGGATCAAACCAGAAACCATGGGATTTACAGTCCCAAAATTGAAGAATCAACTCCAAAATCCAATCAGATCCTTTTTCTTTTTTTTTCTTTTTTCTGTTATCATCCAGATCTGATCCGCGGAGGCAACTTGTTCCAGAAGTAAGTCCTCCCAATTGTGCACCATCTGGGAAAGATCATTGTTGTTTTTTTTGTGAAACTCTACTCTTGCCACACCTGTGAACCACGTTAGAATTCTGCTCTTTGGATCTCTTAGGAAATCTGTTCTTCAAAATGGAATCTACTGGTACCTCCTCCTCCTCTGTTTTGTTCAAGATGGTCAAGATCAAGCCTCAAAACAAGAACTTAGTCTTCAATGGAAAAAATGTCAAACAATTTGTGGACTTGTATGAGATGGCTGCTGAAATGGATGGTGCAAGTGAACATGATATGTCTTATCAGTTACAATTTTTTATCTCCTCTGATTAATTTATGGAAGTGATTGAATTGTTTGATGGATTCAAAACTCATGACTGGAGGCTCTTGAAGGAGGCTATGTTGGCTTGTTGGGGAAAAGTAGATGTGTCTAGGTTTACCTTACAGGACTTGGATTCTCTGGTTTCTCAATGGATCTCCAATGGTGGTGTCTCTTCAGCCTCTGATTATCAGTCTTTTAGAAAATCTTGGGATCCTGTTCAGTCTTACCTCCTCAGAAAAAATCACATTGACACGGTGGACAAAATTTGAGTTTGATTTTTCCAGTCTTTTTCTCCAGGAGTGCAGGAAAGGATTAGAGATGAATTAGTTAAATCTGGATCTATGATTACTACTAGAGATAATTGGTTCAAGCTCCCTCTTTTTCTGCTCCTAAGGAGTGCAGTGGATAAAGTTATGAAAGGTCAAACAGCTCTCACTTTTGAACAAACTAGATTCACTGAACCATTACATGCTCCTTCTTTTAAAGAGTCCAATGAAATAGTGAACAAGATGGAAGCAAATTGTATACCTAAACCAAAACCCCAGGCCAATAAGGAAACTGCTACCATAGATGAGGTCACTAAATTACCTCAGGCCTTTGAAAGCAAAATAGATCAGAAAATTTCCTCTTTAGCTATTCCTAAACCTTCTAACTCTGTTCCTAAAACCACTCTAGTCTGCTATTACTGCCATAGGGAAGTTCATGGTACTGGGAGATGTCCTGAACTCCAGAAGGACAAGAAGGAAAAATTGGTGGATCAGAAGGGAAAAAATTTCTTTCTTCCTAATGGTGCTTTGATCCATTTTGATTTGTCTTGTCCAATCCTTCATGTGGTGGCCTATTATCAACCACCAACTCCCAAGAAGGCATCTTTTTTCTCCTTGGATTTTTGATCATCCTGTGGCACTCTACAAACTTGGTATCCTCCAGCTGTCACTTCTTCCAGCTTCTCTGGCACTTATCAGTCTGATCCAGTTAGTAAACGCCATGAGGAACCCAAACCTCACAAGTCTCCTCCAGTTCCATCTTCAATCCTTTGAAAACCCGTCAAACATTGATCCTCACCTGAGCCCCCTTCCTCTGATGTGGAAGACATTAAAGTGGAAAAGGAACCAATTATGGAAAGGTTCCAGGACCACTCTGATCCTCCTCCTGTTCAATCTGTTCAAACTCCTCAACCTTCTGATCCTGTTCCAGTACCTGCTCAACCTGATCATCCTCCCTCCACCCAGCCCAAAGTTCAATTCAAGAGGGGAATTTCCAAGGATCATTCCAATGCTGTGGAAGGATTATGAAGGAAAATCTCTGATCTCAAAATTCCTTATCTGTCTGTGGCTGAAAAACTGTCAATCTCTCCATCTGTGGCTGAAGGGATGAAGAAATGGGCTTCTTTTTGACGTGTGGAGATTGGTCCAGAAAAATTAAAAGTTTCTTCTGGTACTTTGATGGAGGATGCTGGTGGAACAGATCCCTCTTCAGATGCCAACTTGTATTCCTGTCCTCTTGGTTTCCTCTCCTGCTATCTTGGTGACTCTGCTAAAAAAGTTTCTCTTCTGGTGGATTCTGGTTCCCAGCTCAATTTAATTTTGGATGCCATGGCCTGCAAACTCACACTCAGCCCAAGGGTCAGCTTTAACTCTGCTGTATATAGTATAGGTAATCAGTCATGCAAATTAGTTGGTATTGCTGAGGATTTCCCAGTTCAAATTGGACAAAATATTGTTGGCACCTGCCATTTCTAGGTTACTCATTTGGATGGACCTATGATCTTGGGAAGGCCTTTCTTAATGGATTTTGGTGAAACCCTAATTTTTTCTGATCAAGTTGGGGAGAGAATTCTTCTCCCTGATGCTGATGGAAGGAAGATTAAAGTCCCCCTTTGATCCTTGGATTCTGGTTTTTGGGAACATGATTTTCCTGGTCATCCTCCTAAATTGGTTCTGAAAGGGAAACAGAAGGACACCTCTTCTTCCTCTCATTCTCATTTTTTATTGGATTAGTTGGTCCTAATAATGATTTTATTTCTTCCCAGCCTCAGAATTCAACTCAAGGATAAACTTATGCCTCAGAGGAATATTTTTGTTTTTCCTCATCATTTCCTTCTCATCCAAATAAGAGTAAAAATCAAAAACATGAAAAATCCAAAAATCCTAAAAATATTTCTTCTCTCTCTGGATCTGTTCTCTCTTCTTTTCCTTTTCATTTTCAAAATGATCATTCTTCTCCTATTCTGATTTTTAAACTTTGCAATGAGTCTAAACTAGATCCCAATCTCAATTCTCTTCTTGGAGGTTTTGGTATGAAGGAGTATGGCCTTAGGTGGAGGCAATTTGGGGTAGAAGTAAGTCCTCCCAATTGTGCACCATAAGGGACTCCTACTACTTTCATTCTCAAAACCCTGCCCTGTGCCACAAATGTGAGCAATGTGTCATCTTTTGGATCCTCTTTTATGGAAAAGGCACCTTTTGAGGAGGTTGTGGAACATCAAAATTGGAAGATGTTTTAACTTGGTCTCAGCTTTTGTAGTCAGGTCTTTCTTGTCAATGCTTGGAGGAAGCAAGGATTTCTCTCTATTTCCACTAAGTATAAGCCAGTCGCAAAAAAGGTTTAACCAGTCAACCAACCAATGCCTCTTACCCTCAATCCTCCTCTTATGTGTCCTCCTCTATCTTGTGATTCTTAATGTGGTTTAACTTGATCTCTCACTGTTCGCTTTGTTCCCCGTGGTATGAAGAACATGGTTGGTTTAACATTAGGAAGGAAATGATTGAAAAATTAGAGAAACAAAAAGCATGCTACATAAAGATGCTTGGTGGTGCAAAGGAGGTTGAAAAGATTAAACAAAGACTTGATGTTGGAGACATCAATGAAAAGATTGCCTTCTCAAAATGGCAGGCTAAATTAGCTATGGGTCAAATCATAGCAGACACATCCGCCAGAATTATATGTTTCATTTCATTGGAGTCATGTTGTTTTTATACTCCAATAAAAACCCGTGTTACAGATCAATCAGACCCTATTTATATTTCCTTTGTAAACAATAACCACTGGTTTCTATTGATAATTGAGCAAGAAATTATTCCAATCCCACCCATTGTAGAAAAACCGTGTTCCTCAATTTCTAAAAAATCCTCTGGTTGGGTTGATCATCTCAAAGATCAACTGCAAATGTATTCTAAATTATAGAGATTATATACTTTTACTTCATTTCATCATTTGGTTTCATATAAATTTTAATTTTAATGCATCTAACAACTCCAATTAATTTAAAGGGTTATCACATTTTGAACATCATTATGTTGAGTTTTTTGAGTTAATATCATTATATAAAGTATTTTGAATGAGAGTTTAATGGTAAGTCAGTTCAACTTGTGTTGGGCTGATTCCATCATAAGGAGTATTTTACTCCTTATGATGGGATCAGCTTAACACAAGTTGAATGGTTTTTTTTGGTGTTTTTACTTTAGGGCTTTTCAATTTACTTGTCTTTTTTTTGGTGTTTTTAATTTAGGGCTTGCCAAGTTACTTGTCTTTTTTTTGGTGTTTTTAGTTTAGGGCTAGTCCAGTTACTTGTCTTTTTTTTGGTGTTTTTAATTTAGGGCTTTTCAAGTTACTTTCCCTTTTTTTGTAATTTTTTTAGTTTAGGGCTGGTCAAGTTACTTGCCTTTTTTTTGCTGTTTTTAATTTAGGGCTTGTCAATTTACTTGTCTTTTTTTTTGGTGTTTTTAGTTTAGGGCTAGTCCAGTTACTTGTGTTTTGTGTTTTTTTGGGTATTTTTACTTTAGAGCTAGTCCATTGGATATTACCAGTTTTTTTGTTTTTTATTTATTTATTTTTTTAACCAAAAAATGAACATTTTTTTGATTTTTTGGTTGATTTCTGTTTTTTTGGAAGGTTTATTTAGTTTATGGGTTATGTTAGTACCCTTTTATTCCTTTTTTTTGGCTCACCACAGTCCAGTGGCCTGTGGGATTCCACAAAAGCCCAGACAGTGGTGTGTGGGCCACGCTGTTTCCACACAACTAGATTCAAGCCGTGTGGAGTTCTACACAGCTGTAATGTAGTCGTGTGGCATCCCACACAAGCCCAGACCGTGGTGTGTGGGCTGCGCGGTTCTTTGAGCCATGTGGCATGCGGTAAGGCTTGAATGTGGTTGTTTGGTGTGCCACATGGCTCATGTTGAGCTGTTTCCATGGCTCAATGGGCTGTGAATTTAAAATTACCCTTTTCAATTTTCCATGACTTCTAACTAACCTCTCTCAAAATTATCATCCCCATCTTACCAAGGCACTGGAAAATCAAAATTGATCCAAAGTAGTTTGATTTATTCTTAGAAACCCTCAAAATTTAAGTTTCTTTCATCAAAATCATTCCTTATGGTCCTCAGTCAAACCCTCATCAAGAGGAAAAAATATCAATGGTACAGAATTTTTCAATTTTTTTTTTCCTCCAGCATGTTTTTTGAGTGTTCTGTGCTTTTTAATATGGGCAAAGTTAAATTCAAAAATCAAATGATTTGTGTACAGGACTCAAAGGTAGTTTTGTTTCATGGCTAAACAACTAAATATCAAGATGTGTAGAGCCCCCCACACCTTGAATGTGGTTGGGCTGTAGGCCACATGGCACCAGAATGATGTGTGGAGGCTGCACAATCAGCCTGACCAGATTTGGGTTTTGTGGGGGTCTACACGGCTTGAATGTAGTCTTGTAGCTGTGCCACACAACTACAAGTCTTGTGGGCCAAAAAAAACCTTCTGGGCCAAAAAATAAGAAAACTAAAACTAAAATAAACTAAATAAAAATACAAAAAAAAACAGAAATCAACCAAAAGATCAAAAAAGGTTGATTTTTTGGTTAAAAAAAACAAAGAAATAAGAAATAACATAAAAATAAGTAAAAATAAGTAAAAATAAGTAAAAATAAATAAATAAAAAACAAAAAATAATGAAGAAAACCAACCAAAAAAAATTCAATTTCAACTTGACTAGCCCTAAAGTAAAAACACCAAAAAAACAACAAGTTCAACTTGAATAGCCCTAAATTAAAAGTGCCAAAAGATACACAAGTCTTTTGGCCATCCCTAAAGTAAAAGTGCCAAAAAAATACAAATTTTTATGGCCAGCCCTAAAGTAAAAACACCAAAAAAAACAAGTTCAACTTGTGTTAAGCTGATCCCATCACAAGAAGTAAAAATACTCCTTATGATGGCATCAGCCCAACACAATTTGAACTGAATTACCATTAAAATATCATTCAAAACACTCATCAGAATGATGTTAACTCAAAACACTCAACATAATGATGTTCAAAATGTGATAACCCTTTATATTAATAGAATTACAACATCAGCATCAGAACCCAAACCCAAATGATGAAATTAATCTATAAGTTAGAATACAACTCAAGTTGATCTTTTAGGTGATCAACCCAACAAGCTGCTTTTTTAGAAATTGTGGAATGTAGTTTGGAAACCATGGGTGGTATTGGAATCACATCTCCATTAAGTAAATGCTGGACCCAATGGTTATTGTCAAAAAGGAAAATGAACATAGGATCTGATTTTTCTTTTACACCCTATTTCATAGGTTTATAATTACAACTTGAATCCAATGAAATGAAACATATTGGTCTTCCATAAGTATCTGCTATTATTTTACCCCTTTTGAGCTTTGAAAGCCATTTGGAAGAGGGAATCTTTTCATTGATTTCATTAATATCAAGTCTTTCTTCTATGTTTTCAATGTCTGTAATTTCCCCAAGGATCTTAAAATATCACCCCTTATTTTTCCTTAATGTTTCAAGCATTTCTTTTCTAACTTGAAACCATCCAAGCTCATCATACCCAAGTTATTTAGAAATCACTGTAAATCCACAATTTCCATCACCAACAGGATCCCAAACCCCCCTAAAGAACTTATGTAATTTGTCAGGTATTTGATTGAGTTAATTCACTTGCTAAAAACAAAAATTAGTTAGACACCATTCTAATCTCCTTAAAAAAATCAACACTCACCAAAGATGAGCTTCTGTTTTACTCCTCCATTTCTTGGTCTTCATCCTTTGAAAAGGAATCTGATTCCAATGCCACGGAAACCAATGAACTTTCAGTTTCTTCCTCTGAAATATGAAATTCAGATGAAGAGCCTGAGTTGGACTATAACAATTTCTCAATCAGTTAAGTAAACCCAAAAAATTAACCTTTCAAAAAAGAACAGACTTACAATCTTTTGTCTTTTCTTCCTTGGTGCCCTTCTAATTCTCTTTTCCCGCTTAAGTTCCTTTTCAAATTTTTCACATTGAGAAGGATCTTGCCAGGTATCTGTCAATTTTGTATGGCCTCTGCTTGATTGAAAGACTTTAGTTTCTATTCTTGGCTTTGATTGATAATTTTCCATCTTGTTCATCAAGTGCTTCAACAGCTCACAATAATATTGATCAGGATGAGACAAGATCATTGCATTCAGCTTCTCATGTAACTGATAATTGCTGAGCATTTTTTCCATGTCAAGCTTTCAAAAATCAAAAGGATCAAATATTAGTCAATTAGTAATCATCATTCAAAAAGCATTAATCACAAAGTGATTTGAACAATCCAAAAATATAACTTAAACCAACTTACAGAACTAGAACTGCAAGGGTCATAATCAAACCTCCATTGAGGATGAACATCCTCAGGCACAACAGATCCTGTTGACACTAGTAGGTCACCTATGTGGTGGAAAAAGGGCAAACCCATAGTCTTTGAGTATGAATTGTTGCACACTTCTCCATCATGGTTCTGCTTTAATCTCCCTAATTGATTCAAAAGAAGTTTGATTATCTGTAAAGACACCTTTTATCCCAATGTTAACAGTTCAGTAGGAAAAACTATTCCAATCTTTATTTTAGAGTTTTAAAGGGTAGCCTGAACCAATTTAATTTGATTGGAAACTACCCCCTTTAGGTTTTGCGAAACATCCAACATTTTTCCCAACAAATTTGCAAGGAATTATTTGAGAGTAGCATGGGCCCCTTCAACCCAAGACATTGTTTTATTTCCAAGGTCAGGCAAGACATTTTTTTATTTCAAAAGTCAGGGTTTTTGCAAGTCCAATCGGTTAAAAACATCTCTTTGATATGGAAGATATTATGATCCATGTACTCAAGCACATCCTCATGGTCTGACAAGAAACACTTTATACAATTCTTAATGTAAGCAAGCCAAAACTAGGAAGATTAACAGTGGAGGCAGTGATTTGGCACTTACTCTAAGTTGTGCATCATTGACCTCTGCCTCATCCTTGGTTTTTGCGGCCCCATACCTAGCCCACAGAGACATAAAGCTTTGCCACCCTTAATGTCATTATCAAATTGAACTTTACAGTTTGCTTGTATTTTTTTAGGCAAGTGCCATTGGCAACACTGTCTTGTTGACTCTGGGAAAAAATTTTCTAGAGCACAGATCAAAGCTTTTTCATGGTCCATCACAAAGACTCTGGGAAGTCTCTCAGGATCATAAGCCAACTCCTTTAGCAAATTGACAGACCAACTGTAGAACTCAAACGTTTCTCTTTTTATAAAAAAGAAGATCTTTTGTGAAATTTTTCTGGTTGGCTGTCATTCCTAAAACATGAAATAGGGGGATTTTGTACTTATTTGTTTTATAAGTACAATCCAACATAGAAATATGATGATACTTCTTTCAAAGCTTCAATGAGTCTGGGTGAGCCAAAAATAGGGCCTCCAAGTGACCCTCTCCACTGAATTTTTCTGAATGAACCCAACCTGAATTACCAAGTTGTTCAAAGAGGAGCTCAATAACACTTTTCCCCTTTAGTTCTGCTAGCTCTACCTTATGCTTAGTTTTATAGATTGTCCGGTCATCAACATATTTGCCACCATCAATTTTGCTCAATTTTATTTTGAGTTGAATTTTATTTAGCCCATCTTTCATGCCTTCTTTTAGATTGTCTAACACTACCCCAGAGATTCTCCTCAGGTGAGGATGCACTGAGGGGTGAGGAGATGGTTTATGTTTATGTTGATCATTTCTGTAGGAGATATTTCACAAGTTTTCTGCCTTTTTGCAACTTGCACGGATTAAAAACTTGCACCAAACCTTCCTTGTGTGAGTTTTCCTTGACCATTTGGTGAGCAATTGCCCCAAGTACAAACCGTTTATATCACAGGCTAAATCCACATATTTATCATGCTTTGAGTTGAAAACTATTAAAGAATAAACATGCTTCATTGCCCATGTTTTACAATAGTTTTGTGCCTCTTCCCTAGTAGGAAAAGCTTTCAAAGGAGGTGGGTGAAGTGGATCTGGCACCAATCAAATGGTTATATTTATGGCATGCACCCCATCAGTTTCAATCAAATTGAATAAGGAAAAGACCAAGTAACATAAAATTTCACTCACCACCAGAGGTCATGTCCATTTGTGAAACATCTTCTTCCTCAATTGTCACCCTAGATGAGGATGAAACTGGGGATTCCAATGATTCATTACCCAAATCTTTCTTGTCCCCAGCTTTGTTCATGGCAATATCAATGTAGTCCTTCACCACAGCCATGCTACAAAAAGGAGGGCTTGCAAATTTTCCCATTATGAAAAACAAATTCAATGCTACTTCAGTGTTCAATCCAAATTACAATTGAACAACTTCAAATTTTTCTCACCTTCAAGTGGAGAAAGATCAATTTTTTTGGAATTTTTTATTTGCAGTTTCCCTCAAGTTTCAATGATTTGGTTCACAGATTCACCATATTTCACTTTATATTCACTTTGGTTTCACATGGGTATTGCTCGGTGTGGTCCAACAGTCCCACATAGTATGCGTTGATCCCAAATTTGGGTTGATGGAACACAAATGTGGTCCAGGGGGACCCAAAAATTCTGGCACAACCCCTGGGGGGCTGTGTACCCGCAAAGAAGGCTCCAAACCGCCGTGTAGAGGGGCACAAAACCCAGAAACACCTTTTAAGGGGGGTATACGCCCCCCTGGGGGTTGTGCATGTCTGAGACAACACCTTGGGTGTGTGTAGACGCCTGTTTCAGCCCGCAAGCGCGTTTTGGAAGTGTTTATGAGCCCCCACGCGTCCATTTGGCCTTGGAGGGCCCTAAACAACTCCCATACAACTGGGAGTTGTGAATTTATCACCACCCTTTTACTATTTATTTAAAAAAATTATAATTTGATAATTTTCCAAATTTAAACTGTTTTATAATTAAATTAAAGATTCTTAAATATATAATACTATTAAAAAAAGTAAATAAATGCCTTTTTTGAACAATTGAGTTAGCATGAAACACATGCCTGAAAATAAATTGACTTTTTTATGTCAATCATTCCCATCATTTTTGTCTACCCAACTTGAATTAGCTGTAACACCCTTCCTGATATCACTTTTTCAGTAACCATTTAGCTCAATTTCCAAATACTCTGGGAAAGCAGCACTAAAATTCTGGTCTCCTAGTACTCAGCTATCTACAGTTAACTAGCAATTTAGGGCTCACTTTCACCAAGAAGCCAATTTAATCCGATCTCAGTGCCTATGTGAATGCAGACTGAGCCACCTGCCAAACTAACAGATTCCTTATCAGAAGCCTTTTTATCTTATGGAAAATCAATCTGATAAGCTGGAAGTCTTTCAAGCAACCCATGGTAACTTTCTCAAACATCAAGGTTGAATAAAAAGTGGTAGGGGATGTAGTTAAGGAAATACTTTGGTTTAAGTCTCTGGAAGAAGAAATATTTGACATGGGAATTGAAAAACCAATCAAAACCCTTCAAGATAACAATGTTTGTGTCAAATTAGCAACAAATGTGGCCAATCATGCAACCTTAAGAACAAAACATATGGGCCTTTCATTTCATTTCCTGCACAAAGAAGTGGAAAAGGGTGTGATCTCAATCAAAGGGATTCATTCCAAAATCAATCTGGCAGATTTCCTAACCAAAACATTCTTGCGTCTTTCTCTTATGCGCCAACTCAAATATATTAATTTTGGGTGTTGTTTCCTAGAAGGCTGAGGCTGGGGAGGGCGTTAATGCCAATTTTTTCATCCTTCTTTCAATCTTGCACTTTGATTTCCTTTCATTTTATCCTTCATTTTATATTTCCTTTCTTTTTATCCAGAAATGTGTGTGCCAAGTGCGCATACTCTATTCTGTTATTCTACTCACTATTTTTGCACTGAAATCTCAGTGCCAGATCAGTACCTAGGATTTTTTCTCTTGTGATACTTCCACTCCATACCCCTCACATCCTAGTTATCTGATTTGGGTGAGTAGTTTCATTGTCTTCTTTCCATCTCCTGACTAATTTCCAGGCGCTCACTGCCACTGTTAGTCCAAATCCCCATTTACATCAAGAGTGAACTAAGCTAAATCTCTCCACCAACTTCAATTCTCTTCTCAATTTTTCCTTTTAAATCTTCTTTCTCATGCATAAATATTCTCCTGTATTGGTGTTGAGACTTTTCTTTAAGGTGTGATCTTACCGTGTTTATCTCCCTGTGAAATCATAGCTGAAATTAATTTTTTCTTTAAGTTTAAAATAAAAATCATCAACAGGTTAAAAAGGGATTGAAGGCTGCTTGAAAATTTCTCAAGTCCACTCAACAAGGGTATGAAGTCCCCAGGACAATTCAAGCATCCACTTTGGCTTTTTACAAAAAATAAAATAAAATAAAAAAACCCTTGATGGGTGTAGCTGTTTTCAATGGGGTAGATTATTAACTTTCATTGATGAAAGTGAATATATGTATATATATATATATTTACTGGGAAGATACTTTGTGATAGATGAAATGTTGATACAGTGGCAGACCCTTTGGCCAATCCTGTTGACCAGCAGCCTTTGCACCCTGTTAAAAAGGCATAATTCACTGGATATTGTGATTTTATTTTCCACCAAAACAAGGAATGTTGTCAAGCAAACAAGGCCGCAACAAAAAGTAAACAAGCATTCTGGACTTGATCCACTTTTTTTGTGGACTTCTCCACTGCAAAAATTTGTATTTTTGCAGACATGCTCACAAAAACACTGAGCTGGGTTCTTCTGGAAAAACATTGTTGCATGTTTGTGGTGGTTGCTTTATTTTCTTTTCTCTTCTTTTATGTATGTTTCCTTTTCACACAATATTCCTCTGCAGGTGTGCAGCAAGGTGGGACGTTGGGTGCCATTTCTGTCAGCCTCTCTCATATTGTATGCTAGCCACCTTTAACTCACATGTCACACATCTTGTAGTATACCTGGGGAAGTTCCAGGCATGTGGAAGTACTTTTCCTCATCCTTCCACACTTCATTTCATGATGTCCCAGGTATATCTTTAACTCTTACCTTTCTTTTATTTTCCCACATGCATTTCTGTTCCATTCCCTCTTCATCACTGATGAAATTAATCATCCTCCCAAACTCCATCTCATGCTGTCCCAGTTGACCTCATCAATTTTATTACGCTTATCTTATTCCTCATCATGTGGAACTTACACTAGCATTCAATAATTCCCTTGAATTCTCAAAAATTTCCAAATTTTTGTCTTACTGGAAGGACTAGGGAGTGGTTGATTCTGTTTGATTTGGTTCAAACACACCTTATTCATTGGTAATCAAGTTTGAAAACATTACTTATAAGCCTTATTTATTTTTTTATGTTTTCATAGAGGATCATTCAGAATACATTTTGGCTTTCTTTATGGAAAAATATTCCACATAAAATAACATACTTCCTGTGAATTGATAAAGATGCTTTGAGCCTTGATGAAAGGCCAATGTTAAATTTGCAACCTTGCAACCCCCTTTCACTACCCAAAACAGTTTTTGTGGTGTGATTTAAAACCCCTTTTGGGTTGCAAACCCACCATGCAAACCATTTTGGGTAGTGAATGGCAAAAAAAAATGTGGATTGGCCAATGTTAAATTTGCAACCTTGCAACCCCTGTTCACTAGCAAAAAGGGGTTGCGTGGCGCACCTCACGACCCATTTGAGTCACAAATAGCGATTTGCAACTCAGGTACGTTGTGAATTGCTGTTTGCGACCCATTCTTGGTTGCAAACCGCGCCATGTGACCCATTTTGGGTAGTGAATGGCCAAAAAAACCAATTTTAATTTAAGTATTTATTTCATTTTATTTATATATATTTTTTATTTTTAATTTAAGTATTTATTTCATTTTATTTATATATATTTTTTATATATATTTTTATTTTTAATTTAATTAATTAATTGATTTTTTTTTATATTAGGTTGTATAAAAGTTAGCAAAGCCGCCATTAGAAACCCTCCATTTGTTTGACCAAACACGCCATTATTAATGGCTGGTTCCTGAAATACACATACCCCCTAACTGGTGTATTTCAATATGGCGGGTTTCAAGCATCAAACACACCATTATCATCCATCCACCATCCATTGCATGCAAAATACCCATCCACACCTCCACCTCAGCAAATCCATACCAATCCCATCTCCATTGCATCACACACATCTCATCTCCATTGCTTCACATCTCTATTGCTTCACATCTCCATTGCTTCACAAAAATCTTATCATCATCTCATCACCCCACATCACATCACCATCCTTCTCAAAATGTCCAATCAAACTTCACAGCAGCAATTTGAAAGCCCAAAAAGGCTGACTGAACTTTTCACCACTGGTCCACTTCTTGCTCCTCCTCACCAAACATCCTCAACCACCACCACCACCTAACCTACCACCTCCCCTCCTCCTTTGGTTGGCACCCCTGGTAAGCCCCCCCACCCCCTTCCTCCTCATCCTCCTCCTCTTCTTGCCCCTCATTGGTTGCTGATCCTTTGATCATTCAACCTCTAGGTCCCCCCAAAACTCCTTGCTCAATCCGCCAGGTAAGCTCCCCCCCCCCCTCCTCCTCCTCCTCCTCCTCCTCCTCCTCCTCTGCAACCCCTGGGAATTGACCAATTGATTGCGGGTGGAGGATTCTTCCTCCTCCTCCTCCTCTGCCCCCGCTGGAAATCAATCAATTGATTGCCGGAGGCCTCCTCCTCTGCTGCCACCAGAGATTGATTGATTGATTGCCAGTGTCCTCCTCCTGCTCCTCTTCTCCCGCCACCAGCAATTGATTGATTGCAGATGGCAACCTCCTCTACCACCCCCAGCAATCAATTGGGGGTGGAGGCCTGCTCCTCCTCCTTCTCTTCTGCCGCAGGCAATCAATTGCGGGTGAAAGCCTGCTCCTCCTCCTCCTCTGCCTCCACCAGCAATTGATGGATCAATTGCAGGTGGCTGCCTTTGATTCTTGGATGCAATTGCCTGGGGATGAGACCCAATGGATGATGTGACCATCCAAGGTACATTTGTTTGACAGGTAATGTGATGAGTGGATGGTGAGCTGGGATGATCATTGTGGTGAGCTGGGATGGTCATGGTGAGAAAGGGGTAATTGAATGATGAGGCGGAGTGTTTGCAAAGGCACATTGACCCATCCGGAAATGGCACAATTAGCTTAGTGGTTAAAGCATCACGCATCAATGTTGAGGTCATGGGTTCAAATCCCATGGTACGCAAACTTTTGGGTTGTATAAATGCCACTTCCCTCAAAATTTTATACAAAAAATTGAATTCCTTATTGATCCTCACCCCAATCAAAGTATATGGTTGGGAGAGAACAAGATGGGAGGATATGATTTGAAAAAAATAAAGAGATGTGGAATTGCCGATCCATTTCCAATTGATCTCTCAATCAATTTCTCAATCAATCATGAATTGATTGATCAATTCCCATGGGGCATCAATTCAAGTAAATGTTATAAGATGAATTGAATCCCTTCTTGGTCCTCACCCCAACTTTAGTAGGTGGATGGGAGGAGATTATTTGACAAACATACAGAGACGGGGCAAGAATAGGGATTGTCAGCATTGGCCAAAGGGGAAATGTTTGGATTGATAGTTCTTGAATTGCTCCTGCATCATTTTGGATGAAAGATTCAGCCAACCTTTGGTTTTATTTTTTGGTTAATTGGCCATTGGGAGATAACTATTAACCTTAAAGGAAGGAGGTTGACCAACCTGTGTTTCATTTTTGGATCCAAAGCAAGCATTGTAGTTGGACGGAATTTTGAGCCAGTTTACCAGGATGATGTGATCAGCTATCTTGAGATGACTTCAGCCTTTGGAAGCTCATGGGGGAGGATTGTTGGATGTTTAGTTCCTGGGGGATGTTTGCTTTGGCCCATTGGATTGTTTGGTGGACTTGTGGGGGAAGGATGGCTGAGGGGCCATTTATAAAGAGTAAGTTGGATGTAGCAATGAAGCAATGAAGTGATGAAGGCATTTTTCAAAAGTGGGGATGAAGTGATGAAGCCATGAATAAATGAGAGTTAGGGTGTGATGAAAGCCAGGATGAAGTGATGAGGTGATGAGAGGATGGATGTGATGAAAGCAATAATGTGTGAGAAAGTGATGAGAGTGATGAAGCAATGAGAGTGATGAAGTGATGAGGTGAGAAAGTTATGAGATTGATGAAGCAATGAGAGTGATGAAGTGATGAGGATAACAATGAAGATATGAAGAGAAATGAATCAAATTTTTGGATGAGGTTGGAGTTAGAATTTTCCCAATGAGGTTGTAGCTTGAAACCAGGTGTGATGATGTAGAATGATGGGTTGGGGCGGTGAAAGCCTTTAAATACATTATTTGAAAAAACCCATTTATTTTCAGGTAACTTTGACATGTCTGATGTGGAATAAGTGGGTTTTTTTGATCTTTGATGGCGGGTTTTAAATGGCGGATTTTGGTTGAAACACACCATTCAAAAATGCAGGTTTTCTTAAATTTGATATGCCCTATTTATTTATTTATTTAGTCAATTCATTTTATTTGAATTTATTTATTGATATTTTTTTATATTTATGTTTTTAATTTAATTAATTAATTTATTTTATTTTGTTTATATATATATTTTTTTATATTCATTTTTTTGAATTTAATGGATTAATTTATTTATTAATTTTTTATTTATCTTTTATTTATCTTTTTATCTTTTATTTTTTTATTAAAATAAAACAAAAAATAAGATAAAAAAAAGTAAAAAAAATTAAATATATATATATATATATATATCCATTTGCAACTCAGATGGGTTGCAAACGACCATTTGCAACTCAGATGGGTTGCAAAAAGTGTTTTACGCCCTGTTTGCAACCCCAGGGTTTCCAATTTAATAATTGCCTTGTTTATTTTATTTATTTCATTATATATATATATTTATTTACTTTAATTAATTAATTTATTTGTTATATATGTATTTATTTATTTATTTTATTTTATTTTATTTATTTATATTTCATTTTATATTTATGTTTTTAATTTAATCAATTAATTTATTTTTTATTATTTATCTGTTCATTTATTTATTTCATATTTTTATTTATATTTTTTTGTATATTTATATTTTTAATTTAATTGATTAATTAATTTCTTATTTGTTTTTTTATTTTTTCATTTCAATCAAAAAAGGAATAATAGATAAAAGAAATTTAAAAAATTTTTAAATATATATATATATATATATTATAACAATGCAACTCAGATGGGTTGCAAACGGCCATTTGCAAATAGGTATGAAACACCGTTTGTGACAACAGGGTCATGAATTTAACATTGACCTTAATGAAATGAATCATTGCCCTCTTGGTATCATTTTCTGTTGCAATAATTCTGTTTATGAGCAACTATCCCTAAACTCAAATCCATTTAATAAATTCTATCAGTTTTCTGTTTTCTTTCTGAAAGATGTGGTGCTGATCTCTCAAGGTGTTTTTGAGCATATTGAGTTAAGGAGAAAATATTACCACTGGAGGTCCTAAACAATCATTTTTGTTAGATCTTCACATGCAGAAGTCTGCTTCTTCCAAGATGTATCACTGGATCAAATCTAAAAAGCAATTGGGGTGACCTTGAAAGGCTGGTCTATTGCTCAAAAAAAAAAATAAAGGAAGGTATATCAAGTTCAAATACCTTAATAAAACTGATTTCTGATTATAAATCTGCACACCCTATTAGCAGTATTCAAGAAAATTTGGATTGGAATTAAACATCTTTCCAAGAATAACCAATCAGATTTAACACGGTTTATGGCAAATTTTCAGAGAAGTTATTAATGATTTGTACGGGAGTTGAGGTAAATAGCATATGAGTTGTGACCCAGTTACAACACAGTTATAACCAAGTTAAGATATTTTCACATAAAGGCACATGCTGGCCTTTTTTCCCTGGTGTGAGGTGTTATAAAAACATAAAATCCAGGAGCTTTGTACCTGATTTTATGCTATGGAGTGTTGGAACAATCTAGAACTATGGCTTTAAGATGTAAAAACCTTGCATAGAATATTCTAGATTTCACCAGAAGAATTTTGCAAATACATACTTCCTGTCTATATATACCATGTAGTTAGCTACATCTGAAATGAAGTAAGGGAAGTTCTGGGATTTTTCTGCCAGCATGCAGTTTTTGAAGAATCTTGTGTTGAACTATAAGAATTGCTGTTTTCAGAGTACTATGGGATAAACCAAGTCACTGCTAGGTAGAGATGACATCCTCAGCATGGAAAAAATGAGTTTCATTTGGGAAGAAAGCCCTGTTCCAACTGCTGGAGAAGCCAGTACCCCACACTACCCCAGTGTCTCTCTATGCTCTTCAAAAGGTAAGGCATGTGATAAACCAAGTCACTGCTAGGTAGAGATGACATCCTCAGCGTGGAACAAATCATGAGTTTCATTTGGGAAGAAAGCCCTGTTCCAACTGCCGGAGAATCCAGTACCCCACACTACCCCAGTGTCTCTTTATGCTCTTCAAAAGGCAAGGCACGTGGGTCCTTCTGGCAATGCCAGTGGACCTTTGCGTCACGGCATGCCGCATGTGACCGACCCGTGGGTCCCAAAAAATTACTCTCTCCGTCCGGGAATTGAACCCGGGTCACCCGCGTGACAAGCGGGTATACTGACCTCTATACTAACGAAGAATTGCTTGTTCTTTCCGTCAAGAAAGTATACATACACCATTTTCATGACTGTTTTTTTTTCACAGTTAAATCAGCCCCCTTGACCCAATCATGTCTTCATCCCCCTTTGCTCATCTCCACAATCACCTTCATCCTCGTCACAAGAAAATGAGGTTATCAATCAGAACGCTCACCAAACGTTGCCCCGTTCAAACATCGCTCACATCACATCGATGCCCATCGTCATCCTGTCGTACTCTGGCCACGACCGTCAATGTTGATCCTCAAGATCAGCATAGGGCACCATCCTCGGCATCCAACGAAAATGAAACAGAACTCAATCAAAATATTAGAGAATGCTTCAGAAAACTTCCTATACGACCCAGAAGACTGGACCATAAATTCATCAGCGATAAATCAAGGCCCGAGGATATTTTGATCGAATCCCTAGATAACGGCCGCTCACCGATCGGGAGTTCGTACGCAAGAGCTCGATCCCCAGTCTATTTCCCAAATGTTTCCATCAGATTGGTTAGACCTAGTTCGACCGATCGCGGGGATCCCTATACGGCCATATTCCGATGCGATCTAAGACTGACGAAACCGGATATATTCAACTATTTGAGACAGATCTATGGGCTCGGGATCACGAGCATACGGACTGCGATCTATCGAGGTAGATATCAAAGGATGATCAAGAGTAAAGTTCGCGGTGGTGTCAAGATCGATCGAAACAAGAATCGGACGTTCAAGAAAGTTTGGGTCGGATTGGATCGACCGTTCTTCTACCCATCCCAACCGAATTCGAAATTCTTAAGCGAGAATTATAACTATGAGGATCTATTGAACTCTTACAATCGAGTCAGGGCGGCTCAATTAGAGCAACAAACCACCAAGATCGATCGAAGCCAAGTTCTACCATCTGGGGTTCACCATCTCAAAGGTCAACGTATCAACGTCTTTAGACAGATTTTGGACTCCAAGAAATCTCTGCAACCTCAATTGACTGATAGTGTCAAAAAATCTTTGGCCGAATCCACTGCGCCCTCCTCAAGCGAAACTAAAAAAGATTAGAGAACTGGCTAAATTATAGCTAGCTGCCATGACCATCAAACGAGAACTCAGCGGCTATGAGAAACATTTCTCACCGTTCCTTTCCTTTGGCTATGCCATTTGAGCTAGCCTGTAGTGATTTTGGAAGCCTTCCATCTTGAAAACCCAAAACTCTTCCCAACCAAAACTTGCTAGCTCTCTATCACCTTGCCAACGCATAGAAACTGTTTTTTTTTCAACCACCTAGAGGCATTTTTAATATTTTGAAAAAGCTATGGGTCAAATCGAGGCTACGTTTTTTTCTTTAAAATAAGAAAGACCTTGATGATTGAACTATTTAGTTTGGTTTATTGAAGTGCTGAGTTATTGGACCTAAACAACACTTTGGAACCAGACTTTGGGGCTCAAAAGCCCTAAGGCTGAGATGGTTGTCCTCATTGGTTTTGGCCTGGACTCTTTATCTTCACCAATAGGAATTATCCATGCCATAAAGGACTGCTGAATTGGGTCGGACTTGTGTACTTGATGGCAGTTTGGAGATGAGAATGTGAATTGAGGCAAGGGATAATTTGGCACTGGGAATTCAAACCACAAAGAGAGCATGGCAATGACATAAGACTTGCCTAATATTTTGGTCAAGATGTGAGTTGTAAATTGGAAATGTGGCAACAACACCCCTCACAGATTCCAAACTGTGCTTTCATTGGGCCCATAATTTAGGTAATTGCAAGTTCAACCAAGAGCATTCAATCTGTAATTGAGAAGGTTTTCACAGCATTAAATGTGTAATAAATTGGCATAAAACTTGATTCAATTGAAGAAATTTGTGAAGGGCCTGATTCAATTTGATGAAGTTTTTGAATATTTTCATTGGGTGAATAAATCATGCCCAAGATAAGGCATTGTTGTTTTGATGTCCCCTAACTTTGAAATCATGGGTATTCTATGTCAGTGTGACATAAAACCTACATTTATTTCCTTGAATTCACAGGTGTTTTGGGAAATTTGAATTTTGCAAATATGATCCCAGTGCTGTGTAGCTGGGTGTCCAAAGCCTCCACATAAGTTTTTTCAGATGTTTGAAAGTATTTAAAGGCCTTTCAAAGTCTGTTGAAAAATTTAAAGCATAAAAAATAGATAATAAATAATAAATAATAAATAATAAATAATAAATGATAAATGATAAAAAATAAATAATAAATCATAAATAATAAATCATAAATAATAAATAATAAATAATAAATAATAAATAATAAATAATAAATAATAAATAATAAATAATAAATAATAAATAATAAATAATAAATAATAAATAATAAATAATAAATAATAAATAATAAATAATAAATAATAAATAATAAATAATAAATAATAAATAATAAATAATAAATAGTAAATAATAAATAATAAATAATAAATAATAAATAATAAATAATAAATAATAAATAATAAATAATAAATAATAAATAATAAATAATAAATAATAAATAATAAATAATAAATAATAAATAATAAATAATAAATAATAAATAATAAATAATAAATAATAAATAATAAATAATAAATAATAAATAATAAATAATAAATAATAAATAATAAATAATAAATAATAAATAATAAATAATAAATAATAAATAATAAATAATAAATAATAAATAATAAATAATAAATAATAAATAATAAATAATAAATAATAAATAATAAATAATAAATAATAAATAATAAATAATAAATAATAAATAATAAATAATAAATAATAAATAATAAATAATAAATAATAAATAATAAATAATAAATAATAAATAATAAATAATAAATAATAAATAATAAATAATAAATAATAAATAATAAATAATAAATAATAAATAATAAATAATAAATAATAAATAATAAATAATAAATAATAAATAATAAATAATAAATAATAAATAATAAATAATAAATAATAAATAATAAATAATAAATAATAAATAATAAATAATAAATAATAAATAATAAATAATAAATAATAAATAATAAATAATAAATAATAAATAATAAATAATAAATAATAAATAATAAATAATAAATAATAAATAATAAATAATAAATAATAAATAATAAATAATAAATAATAAATAATAAATAATAAATAATCAATAATAAATAATAAATAATAAATAATAAATAATAAATAATAAATAATAGGGAATATCAAAGTTAAGCAAACCCATCATTTCTTCATGGCAGGTCTCAACCCAAACCCACCATTTCTAACCTGCCATTAAAAATTAAAAAACTCACTTATTTCAAATCAGATGTGTCAAAGTTACCTGAAAATAAATGGGTTTTTTCAAATAAATTATTTAAAGGCTTTCACTTCCCCAACCCATCATTCCACATTATCACCCCTGGTTTCAACTTCCAACCTCATTGGAAAAAGTTTAACTCCAACCTCATTTAAAAATTTGATTCATTGCTCCTCAATATCTTCATTTCTATCCTCATCACTTCATCACTCTCATTGCTTCATCACTCTCATCACTTCATCACTCTCATTGCTTCATAACTCTCATCACTTTCTCACACATTATTGCTTTCATCACATCCATCCTCTCATTACTTCATTGCTTCATCCCTGCTTTCATAACATCCTAACTCTCATTGCTTCATTGCTTTATAACTTCATCCTTGCTTTCAAAAAATCCCTTCATAACTTCATTGCTTCATTGCTTCATCCCTTCATCCCACTTACTCTTTTCAAATGGCCCCTCAGCAATCCTCCGCCCGCAAGTCCACTAAAAAATCCAATGTGCCAAAGCAAACATCCCCCAGGAACTCAACATCCAAAATCCTTCCCCATGAGATTCTAAAGGCTCAAGTCAGCTCAAGATAGCTGATCACATCATCCTGGTAAGCTGGCTCAAAATTCCATCCAACTACAATGCTTCCTTTGGATATAAAAATGAAAAACAGGTTGGCCAAGCTCCTTCCTTAAAGTTTAATGCTTATCTGCTGATGGCCAATGAACTGAAGAATAAAACCAAAGGTAGGCTGGATCTTTCATCCAAACAGATGCAGGAGAAATTCAAGAACTATTGAACAAAGCACAAAAAAGACCACCCAATGTCAATCTTCACTGGCTTTGTTATCACCAACTCTTATAAAGCAAAGGGAATCAACCCAGTGGTTGATAAGTTGGACTCCATTTGTCCTTTTCATATTAAAATGGATGAAATATTTGGAAAGAAGGTCAATATAACCCCTTTAGCTCCTTTTGATGCCCAAAAATCAGGTTCAGTTGATTCTGAGGACCTGGCTGTGGATGCTCAGATGATCCCAATGAAACCTTTGAATTTCCCCAATCTGATGTGGAGCAGAATATTCCAAAAGAACCAGCTCCAATCACGTCTACATCAGCATTGATCACTTTGTTGGACCCCTCAATTCCTTCTTTTAATTTCTCTCTTCCTGGGGTGAACAAAATTAAAAACTTGGCCAATGAGGAGCAAGTTATTCCTGTATTGCCACTACCATCAATATCTGCTCAAGTAAGGAACCAAGTTATTTTATCTTCTGTCTGGTTAATCCTGACAGATTCAGATTGTAAAAAAACAGGCCCATCCGTTCCTGAATGGCCAAATACTCAAACCAATGGGGCCTCCCACATCCCCTTCAAATTAGAGCAATGACATTCTCAAACAAACCTCTGTTATAATTATGGCCAGCAATTAGCTTAGGCAAATGAGCAGTATTCAAAGCAAAGGAAATTCTGGAAACCTCATGTCAATAATTTCTGATGAGCTCTCACAATGGGGCAATACATTGGACAATATTGGTGATGAATTTGATTGGATGATGAATGGATGATGGAAAACAGCAGGGAGAAGAGCTCCTTAAGTACAAAAGATTGGCCTCTTGTGAGCCCATGATAAAACAAGCCAAAAGGGAATTTTCCCGCCCCAAAAGAGCTCTACAGACTCTACAGGCCTTGTTACTTGGTTTGGACTACATACGCCCGCATGGCATCAGTCCCTGTACCCTTACAACCAGCCTATTCTGGTTATTTCTGGTGTTTCCACCTCAATGGGGCTGAACCATCCCCTTAGCTGTTCAAAAACCTGGCTGGTTGTCTATTAATGTTATAATTATGGCCAGCAATTAGCTTAGGCAAATGAGCAGTATTTAAAGCAAAAGAAATGCTGGACACTGTGTGTCAATAATGGCTAATGGGGCTCTCACAATGGGGCAATATGTTGGATGAATTCGATTGGATGATGAATGAATGATGGAAAACAGCAGGGAGAAGAGCTCCTTAAGTACAAAAGATTGGCCTATTGTGAGCCCATGATACAACAAGCCAAAAGGCAAATTTTCCGCCCCAAAAGAGCTCTACAGGCTCTACAAGCCTTGTTACTTGGTTTGGACTACATCAGCCCACATGGCATCAGTCCCTGAACCCTTACGACCAGCCTATTCCGGTCCATTCTGGTGTTTCCACCGTTACGGGGCTGAACCAGCCCCTTTGCTGTTCAATCCCCTGGGCCGGTTGTCTGTTACAACCGGTCCTGATGACCTCATTGTCATACTTACGGGCTGGTTGCCTCATGCATCCAGTCCCTGGCCCCTCAAATGGGCCAGGTGGGACCCAGGACTCACCTGGGTCCGGTTTCAACCTCACTAGGGGGGGGTGTAACCGGCGGACATGCCGCCCCCCCCCTTCTTCTCTCAAATCCCTGGTGGGGGCGGTCAAATCCCCTCACCAGGGGCCCTGGGGGTCGATACCCCCAGGGCGTCGTCATTAGGAAAAGGACTGGGCTGGGGGTGATCAGGTCCCCTCAGCCCGACGCTCCTCCCCCTCGGTAAAGGGGGGGGGAGAGCGCCCCTCGCTCTCTCTGCATCGCTTCGCTAGGTGGGAGGGTGATCAAATCCCCCCCACCTGCCGGTCGCTACTACCGCGGCCGGCGCCGCCACCTCCCTGGGCAAGGGGGTGGTCAGGTCCCCCCTGCCCTGACCGACCGCGATGTCGCGGCCGGTCGCTGGCTGGTTCAACCCAGCCAGCCCGCCCCCATCCCCCTCGCAACGGCGAGCGAGGGGAGGGGGAGCGAGCCGGGGCCGCGAGCCCCGGCTCCGCGGCGCTGGTCGCCGGGCGCGACCAGCCGGGCCCGCGCGGCATCGCACCGCGCGGGATCCCTCGGCCGCGCAACAGCCCCGCGCGGGCCGTCGGGCCCCGCGTGGGCCGTGCCGAGGAACACAGGCGGCCCCGAACGGGCCGCGGCGCGGGCAGCGGCCCCGGGTGGGCCGCGACACTGGCGGCGGCCCCAATGGGCCGCCCCAAGCCCAAAAACTGAGAAAAACATACTTTGGCGGGCCAGCCCGTCTGGCCAAGTATGTCCAAAATAAACCTTGGGCCCAATTATGCCCATACAAGCCCATCTGGCTGTATCTGCCCATATGCCCCACCGGGCCCGTTAGGGCCCGTGTACCAATAGGCCTATTTCACGCATTTTGAGGCCAGTTTCCCCAAATCCGTGACATCCACATGGGCCCGTATGGTCCGTGTGTGTGTCCAATGGGCCTTAGAGGCCCATTTGTGCATCCCATTTGGATTACACTTATACGTAGCACCCGCGTAAGTGCGTACGTATTTTAACAATTAAAACCGGCCTGTTGCCTCACATGCTGGCTGGTTGCCTCATGCAACCAGCCCTTGGCCATACAAATGGCCAGGAGGGACCCAGGACACACCTGGGTCCGGTCTCAGACACACATGGGGGGGGGGGTGTGACCAGCGGACATGCTGTCCCCCCCTCCTTCTCACAGATCCCTGGAGGGGGCGGTCAAATCCCCCTACCAGGGGCCCTGGGGGTTGATACCCCCAGGGCATTGTCAAGTTAAGGAGGGCTGGGGGGCGGTCAGGTCCCCTCCAGCCCATTGCTCCTCCCCCTTGGTAAAGGGGTGGGGGGAGAGCGCCCCTTTGATGGTGGGGGGGGGGTCGTCAATTGCCCCCCACCGCCAGTTGCCTTGATGCAACCAGCCTAGCCGCCACTTTTGGTGGGGGGGTGATCAAATCCCCCTTACCATGACCGGTTGCCCCTTGCAACCGGTTGCTGGCTGGTTTCATCCAGCCAGCCCTCCCCCTCCTCCTCACAATGGTGAGCAAGGGGAGGGGGAGGAGCCGGGGCCACCAGCCCCGCAGCAGCCGCAAACAGGGTGGGGGGGCTCCATTTTGAGTCCCCCTGCCCCTATGACGGCCCCGCGCAGGCCTTTGGGCCCCATAAACGGGCCGTAAGCAAAAACAGCGGCCCCAAGCGGGCCGCAGCAACGGCCCAGCGTGGGCCTTTGGGCCCCATAGATGGGCCAAAGGAGAAAACAGCGGCCCCGAGTGGGCCATGACGTGGGTGGCAGCCCCAACTGGGCTGCAACACGGGCGGGGGCCCCAATGGGCATCCCCAAGCCCAAAAACTAAGTAAACCATACTTTGGCGGGCCAGCCCGTCTGGCCAAGTATGTCCAAAATAAACCTTGGGCTTAATTATGCCCATACAAGCCCATCTGGCTGTATTTTCCCATATACCCCACCGGGCTTTTTAGGGCCCGTGTACCAATAAGCCTGTTTCACGCGTTTTCAGGCCAGTTTCCCCAAATCCCTGACATCCACACAGGCATGTATGGTCCGTGTGAGTGTCCAATGGGCTGAAGAGGCCCATATGTGCATCCCATTTGGATTACACTTATACATAGCACATGCGTAAGTGCATAGGTATTTTAACACACCCCCTTAATCCAAAAGGGGTGAAATCCACATGTTAGTCACAAAGCCTTGATGCTTGTTCCTATCTAAAACCTTAGTCAAGATATTTGCAATCATTTCTCCAGTGGGCATGTACCTCAACACAATCTCCGTGCAGTTAACTGCATTGCAAATATAGTTATAGTGAACATTGATATTTTCTGTTCTTGAATGGAAAACTTGGTTTTGCGCCAACACAATGGCACTCTGGTTATCAGAATACATCAATGCAAACCCTTGTGGCTTATGTGTATCCTCTAAGACTTTTCTCAACCATTTTGCTTCCTGTGAAGCTGCTAAGTAAGATCTATACTCAGCCTGTGTTGATGAAAGACTTATTGCTGACACCTTCTTGGACATCCATGACACCAGATTTTTACCTAAGAAGAATACAAAACCACTTTTCAATTCCCTATTGTTACCATTTTCCCAACTTGCATTTGAATAACCAACCAAATCAAAGTTTTCTGACTTTGTAAACAACAGTCCCAGACTGTGTGTTCCTTTAAGATACCTCATAACTCTCTTAAACTCTGACCAATGCCTCATGCTTGGCTTCTCTAAGTGTTGAGACAAGAAACCAATTGAAAAAGCAACATTGGGCCTTGTACACTTCCCCAAAGAATCAAGCAATCCAATAGCTGACCTGTAGCTCTTCCCAGATTGAACAAACTCCAGATACTCCTCATCTGTAGACTTCTCTAAACAAATGTTTGACTTCATGGGAGTACCAAACTCCTTTGCATCCTCTAAGCCATATTGCTTAAGAAGAGCTGCCACGTAATGGCTCTGGTCTAACTTAATACCATTCTTGATCTTACTGACTTTCATTCCTAGCACCTGTTGCGCCAGACTGAGATCTTTTATCTTGAATTCCTTTTTGAGTGTCTCCATGACTCTCTCTTTACCATTTCCAATAATGATAATTTCATCAACCCTTAAAAACAAAATTGCATCCTTTCTTACAAAAAGACAAGTGTTGGCCTCAGAATTCTTGAAACCAATCTGTATCAGTTTCTCACTCATGGTATTATACCACAACCTAGCTGCTTGCTTCAATCCATAAAGGGATCTACACAGCTTGAGGAAATATTACCCTTTATCTGCTGAAAGAAAACTTCTAACACAGATTTTCTTCATGGTTTCTGGTTTAGTCTCTACTAACCATTCATGAAAACCATCAGGGATTGACATATAAACAGTCTCATCCTCTCCAAGTTTTGCATTCAAGTATGCTGTTACAAAATCAGCTCGTCTGATTTCTTCACCCAACTCCACTGCCAGAGCAAAGATGTACCTGAAGGTGGACAGCCTTCCAGTTGGTGAGAAAGTTTCTTGGTAATCAATACCCTCTCTCTCCTTGAATCCCTGTGCAACGCATCTAGCTTTGAATCTTTTTAAAACTCCATTTGTGTCAAACTTCTTGTTCAACACCAATCTAGACCCCACAATGGTCTTTCCTTTTGGAACAGAATCCCGCTTAACCACTTCAAAGACACTATTATTTTCTATTGAATCAAATTCCTCAAAAATAGCACTCTTCCAGTTGGCTCTCTCATCAGAATTCATAGCTTGGCCAAAGCTATTTGGGTTGACCCTGTTACCCATTTCCAAGCTCAACTCCAGGACTTCATTGAGCATAAACTGTTCCTGAAATGTATCTTCCTCATATCCTGCGGCAGCATAATGGGACTTCCATTCCCTGTACCTATCAACGGGTACTCTAATCCTACCACTCCTTCTAACTGGAGGTGGAGGCTCATCAGGTTCCAAATTAACGGACTCCCCTGAAGCGGGCACTTAAACCTCTGGTGGCACATCTGCCATCTCTTCATCTTCTGGAACCACATTTCCTGCAGCCTTTGCTGGTGAAATAGGTGCTAATTCTATTTCATGCTGTGACTTATTCAAAAAAACATTTTCACTCCTTTTGAGTGGAAAGGTACTTTAATCAAATTTTACATCCCTACTAAGGATAACCTTTCTTGTCCCTGGACAATAGATCCTATAAAATTTAATTATTAAATCATAGCCTACAAGTGCCCCTGTTCTGGCTCTAGGGTCTAATTTTCCAACCATCTTGTTATGTTGGACACTATAATACACCAACCAACCAATTGTTCTTAGGTGTGATTTTTTGGGGTACAACTTCCAAAACTGATAATGAGGACTCTTCCCATTAACACTTACAATGTTGTGCAACAGACAGACTGTACACATCAACTCAGCCCATAAGAACTTTGGTAGACCAGATTGAGAAATAATAGTTCTGACCTTGTCCAGTAAATTCCTGTTCATTCTCTCAACTATTCCATTATTTTGTGGAGTACTTGCATTAGTGACTATATGAATGATACCATCATCTTTCAATAAACTCTCAAACTCTTTACTCACAAATTCACCACCTCCATCAGTGATAACCCTCTTGATCTCCTTCATTAGACCATTCTGTTTGCAGACTTTGAAGATTACAGAAACCTGCTCTGGGGTCTGATCCTTAGATTGAATTGGTTTAACCCAATCATAATTAGTTGCAGTATCAACTAAATTGATGAAGTACCTTGCCCCACCAAGGGACTCCGGTGTGAATGGTGCTGCCAAATCAATGAAAAATTCCTCTCTAGGAACATCAGTGCAATCTCTACTCTTTGAGAACACATTTCTAGTCTTAGCCCCTAAGGTACAACTCTCACAGTTGCTGTCCTTTACCTTATGGGCATTTCTATTGTGAGCAACAGTGCTAAAAGCTGAGATTTTGAACAAGCTTGCACACAAAAGCTTGTTTCAAAACTGTCCACTAAGAACAGTTCTCCCATTCATATCAACAACAAAACTATTTTCTTGAAGATAACAAATCTGGAAACCTTTTTTCCACAAAACTACAAGGGACACAAGGTTATGAGGCAATTCTGGTACATAGAACACTTTCTTAAAAGAAATTTTGAAACCCAAGTGATTTGCATGAATGAATTTTCCAATTCCTTTAATCTGAATTGTTCTGCCTTTCTGACCAATATTTACAACTCCATTACAATCACTAAGATTTGAGAATAAATTTGGTTCAAAGAAAATGTGATCTGTAAAACCAGAATCAATCAAAACAGAAACATCCTCCTTCAATCCTCTTAATAGGAAAGAAGCTTTATCATTCACTGATAATTTCTCATCTTTGAGGTTAAGATTACTCACTTCATAATCAATCAAGTCCATTTCTTGATCCTCATCAATTTTGGCCTTTTTGTTGGGACCTTCTTCCCCAACAACCATTTCAATTGGACCATCAAACACCAACATTGCAACGTTTTCAGTAGTGAGATTGACCTCCTTGTAATTCTCTTTGGAATTCTTCCTCTTCTTGGCCTCCTTGCAATCCTTAGCATAATGCCCCTTATTCTGACAATTATAGCATAAGACTTTGGACAAATCCTTTTTGCCTTCTTGCAAGATTTTCCAGTATTTCCAACAAGGGCTGTTCCAGAACCCCCCTTCATCTTGAACTGAAGATCATCCTTTTCAATCATTTTCAGTACATCCTCCTCCCCAGGAAGAGGATCCAATTGAGAAATAATTCTGACTAAAGAATCAAAATCCTTTGGTAGCTTCTGAAGGATTAAGAGTGACAAACACTCAGGATCCATTTTCAGTCCTGATGACTTAAACTTGGCTATGCTAGACCTAGCCTCTGCAACAAACTGTTTACAATTTGTATATTGTAACTTGAACAGTTTATTGAAGGCTATACCCTTCTGGTGAACAGAATCACCAGCATACTTGGACTTAAGAAACTTCCAAAGGATGCTGCCCCTCCTTCTGTCATCTTCCCTAGGATTATCTGCAACCCATGTCACATGATTCTCATCAAGATGCCTAAGGATGAGATGATAAGAATTTTTTCCCACTTCTGAACTGATCAAATTGTCATCTGCATCCATTATCTCCCCACAACAGATGTTATCCAGCTCACTATCCATAAGGACAGCCCAAGCATTATAATTCTGACTGTTCAGAACTATCTTGGTGGAGCTAACATCAGGGATATAGGAAATCTTCTTGGAAAACTTGAGGTCTTTGAGGTTCTCCAGAGTAAGGTAGAAGGGTCTAGATGGCTTGGAAGTAATGATGATGTTGGTTTTGATAATGTGTTATAATTATGGCCAGCAATTAGCTTAGGCAAATGAACATTATTTAAAGCAAAAGAAATGCTGGACACCTTGTTTCAATAATTGCTGATGGGCTCTCACAATGGGGCAATAGGTTGGACAATATTGGTGATGAATTCAATTGGATGATGAATTGATGATGGAAAACAGCAGGGAGAAGAGCTCCTTAAGTACAAAAGATAGGCCTCTTGTGAGCCCATGATACAACAAGCCACAAGGCAATTTTTCCGCCCGCAAAGAGCTTTACAGACTCTACAGGCCTTGTTACTTGGTTTGGACTACATCAGCGTGCATGGAATCAGTCCCTGTAACCTTACAACCAGCCTATTCCGGTTATTTCTGGTGTTTCCACCTCAATGGGGCTGAACCAGCCCCTTAGCTGTTCAAAAACCTGGCAGGTTGTCTATTAAAACCAGCCTGTTACCTCACATGCTGGCTGGTTGCCTCATGCAACCAGCCCCTGGCCATACAAATGGCCAGGAGGGACCCAGGACACACCTGGGTCCGGTCTCAGACACAAATGGGGGGGGGGGGGGTGTGACCAGCAGACATGCTGTCCCTCCCCTCCTTCTCACAGATCCCTGGAGGGGGCAGTCAAATCCCCCTACCAGGGGACCTGGGGGTCAATACCCCCAGGGCGTTTTCAAGGTAAGGTGGGCTGGGGGGTGGTCAGGTCCCCTCCAGCCCGTTGCTCTTCCCCCTTGGTAAAGGGTGGGGGAGAGCACCCCTTTGATGGTGGGGGGTTGGTCAATTCCCCCCCACCGCTGGTTGCCTCAATGCAACCGGCCTAGCTGCCACTTTTGGTGGGGAGGTGATCAAGTCCCCCCCATCATGACCGGTTGCTGGCTGGTTCCATCCAGCCAGCCCTCCCCCTCCTCCTTGCAATGTCAAGCAAGGGGAGGGGGAGCAGCCGGGGCCACCAGCCCCAGGGCAGCCGCAACCGGGGTGGGGGGGGCTCCATTTTGAGTCCCCCTGCCCCCTAAAATGGCCCTGCGTGGGCCGTCGGGCCCCATAAACGGTGCCTTAAGCAAAAACAGTGGCCCCATGCGGGCCGTTGGGCCCCATAGATGGGCCAAAGGCGAAAACAACGGCCCCGAGCGGGCCGCAACACGGGGCAGCAGCCCCAACTGGGCTGTGACACGGGGCGGCAGCCCCAACCGGGCTGCAACACGGGTGGCAGCCCCAACCGGGCTGCAACACAGACAGCGGACCCAATGGGCTGCCTCAAGCCCAAAAACTAAGTAAACCATACTTTTGCGGGCCAGCCCGTCTCCCACATATGTCCAAAATAAACCTTGGGCCCAATTATGCCCATACAAGCTCATCTGACTGTATTTGCCCATATACCCCACTGGGCCCATTAGGGCCCGTGTACCAATAGGCCTGTTTGACCCGTTTTGAGGCCAGTTTCCCCAAATTCATGACATCCACACAGGCCCGTATGGTCCGTGTGAGTGTCCCATGGGCCAGAGAGGCCCATATGTGCATCCCATTTGGATTACACTTATACGTAGCACATGCCTAAGTGCATACGTATTTTAACAACCTCCTCTGCAAAGGGAAAGCAAAAGGCCTCCAATTCCATCAACATCAACCCCAATAGAAATCAAGAGAGGAGAAACACCTCAAATTTTTGTGGCTTTGAGGATATCATGGAGAATCAAGATTCAAGTAAGCGCATTGCATTCTCCTTGCCTTCAAAATCAAGCTCATTCCTATTCCCCTCCAAAAAATAGTGAATTCACAAATTGAATCTGAAAAAATTCAATTTGAAAAGGAGAAGTGGGATTTTTAAATGGGTATGGATTGTCAAAACCAGAAAGGTCAGAGTTTGGCTCATCAAAAAATGTTCTGAGTTGCAAATGAAACAGGCCAAGCTGGAGTTTCAAACAGAGGAAAAGGAGAAGGATTGAGAGGAAGACTGACTCCAAAATGAGAGAGAAAGGCTAGCCACAGAAATAAAAGATAGTTTATTGGTAGCCATGGCATGTATGGGTAGAAGTAGAACTGTTGATAAAATAAAGGAAATTACTTTATTGCTTGGCTTGTAAAATATTTTCTTTGATAAAAACTTTAAAAATAAAAACAAAAACATTATTTTCAAATACAACAATTTTTGAGCCTACTTTTAACCCCACCAATGAAAAGATTTTTTTGTCTAGAATATATTTCACTGCTTTTCAAGTATTTGCAATTGTTGAGAGTGGTCTTTCAATCTGCAAAGACATAGCCATCCTAGTATGGGTGGCAGTATCCACAGCAGGAAAATTACAATTCTTGTACTTATTTGCCACCCAAACCATTTTAACAATACCTTTTTCTTTGAAATAAGTTCCAAATCCCAAGTCAGGAAAGAAAAATTGGCCATTTGATACTTGATATTTGTCCTTGTTGTCAATAATTTGTCAATTCAATTTTTTGGTTGGGACCACCAGTAAAACAGAATAGCAGGAGACATAACCTTTTTAAATATGGGGAGAGTTGTAGAAGGAGGCTGAGGTGAAGGCAATGTGAGGGGAGCAGTCAAAAGGAGTGAGGCCAGATCCAAATCCCAATGAAGATAAAGAGGTGATATTGTTGTCCAGCATTGTTTGTTGGTTGGAATTGTGTGCCAGTCTGGCTAATTTTCTGAACATTTATCCGAAAATTTGTGATAACTTTTCAGACCTAGGGTTCAAAAATTTAAAATCCTGGGGGGAAGATTGATTAGCTGATTTCTTAAAATAGCATCCAAAAAGCTCAGAAGGGTGCATCAATTTTTGCCATGCAATTGCCCACATTTTCCCAATCCAAGATCTTGAGGGAACAACTGTGCTGACAAAGTTTTTGTATTGGTGAAGGAATGTTGTTACCAAGTTTTAGTCCTTTTCATTCTGGCAGAGTTTATTCAATGGGAAAAATTCAATTATTGCAACCAGAGAGTGGTGATTGGAATGATCAAGAACAGTGACTTTTCCAGAGCTGAAGAAATGGAATTGTTGAATCTTCTGTTTGGCTTGTCTAAATTATTCAGGGGTGGGTTTTTGAGTTTTCTTTTTGGCAGAAATAGCACAGTACAAATCCAAAGGTTGTAGTTTTTTTCAAGAACAAACCACCTTTTTGTTAAAAACATCTTCATTTAATTCCAAAGAGATTTTGGAATCTCTCATTTGAGCCCTCTTTTTCTGAAGGGCCCTCTCCTTGCTACCTCCCTTTATGTTTGTAAAACCATCTACTTCCATCTTGATCTCTCCCAGGCACCTACTGCGCTTGGGGTGAGGATCAAAAAGGGAATGATCCAGTTGTATAACATTTTGAATGGGGCAGGAGAAGCATTGCCAGTCCAGAAAAGGAGAGGGAGTTGACAGAACAAGGGGTCAAAATGGGTTTGCATTGCATGGCATCCAAAAAAAAGGAAAAAATAAAAAAATAAAAAGAGGAAGAGAAAGAGAAAAATAGAAAAAGAGAAAAAGAAAAAGAAAAAAAGAAAAAGAAAAAAAGAAAAAGAAAAAAAGAAAAAGAAAAAGAAAAAAAGGAAAAGGAAAAGGAAAAGAAAAAAGTAAAAAAGTAAAAAAGTAAAAGAAAAAAAAGAAAAAGAGAAAAAGAAAAAGAAAAAGAAAAAGAAAAAAAGAAAAAGAAAAAGAAATAAAGAAAAAGAAAACAAGAAAAAAAGAAAAAAATCATTAGCATGATATAATCAAGGTAGATGATCAACAAAAAAAAAACTGGTCAAATTTGAAACCCCCCCCAAAAAAACTGTCAGTTTCATCTGATGACAATGACAAGGAGAAGGAGGAGGAGGGGGGGAGGTGAGCAGTGATCAATTGCAAATTGACCAAGCCACCAATTGCAAATCAATTGCTCAATCAATATGTGATTGATCCAGAGGGGCAGGGAGAGGAGGAAGAGGAGGAGGAGGAGGAGGAGGGAGGGGCTCAACTTGATGCATTGAGTAATGGAGTCAGGAGGGACATACAGGTTGAATGATCAAAGCATCAGAAACTGGTGAGTTTCAGGAAGAGGAAGAGGGGGAGGGTGCTTACCAGGGTTAGGAGGAGGGGAAGAAGTGATTGAGGTGAGGTGAGGAGGTGGTGGTTGGTGAGGTTGAGGTGATGGTGAGGTAGAGGTGGTGGGTGAGTAGGAGGAAGTGGACTGCTGCAGGTGGAACGGTGGTTTGGTGGGGTGAGGTGGTTTGGAAGTTTTGGTTTTTGTCTAAGTACACAAAAAAAAACAGAGTCAGCCTAGGATTCTTGGTTAAAAAACCAAAACAAAGAAAATTCTGTGATGTTATTTTTTACCTATTTAAAAACCAAATTCTACTCATCAAAGTGAGCAATTGTGAGGGTTAGAATATGCTCTCTCATGGCCAAAGATCAGGTAGAATATGAGACTGGGATGACTTGAGGAGGATTGGGAATATCTTCTTCAAATATTTTTTCCCATTCATCTTTGATGTTGGCAAGAAGGTTGTGAAGGATTACACAACTGATAATCCAGTTGATGAGGATCTTCATGTACTTGGAGTTTGTGGCTTTTTTTGCATTTCCTGTAAGCTTGCCCATCTTCCTTTCAGAATTCCTATGGCATGCTCAATTCAAACTTGTGATCGGGAAAGATGATAGTTGAAATCAGTTTTGGATTGATCATTGCATGAAACATTGCAGTATGCTGGAATCACATATTTCCCACTAGCATAAGCTGAATTGGCCAGAAGGTATTTATCTTGGTCAAAGGAGTTATCTGGTTGTTTGGAAATCTGCACCCAATTGAAAACATATGAATTGTGAAAAAAACCTGGAAGGCCAGCATGGAGGGATATGAACTTCTTGTTATTATCACAAAAAATTTTTCATGACACAGAGTATCTATACAAAGAGATAAAACATATTTGGTCAGTGTATTATCAAAGGCTTTGTAAAGGAAATGAATCAATTGCCTTTTTTTGGATAAAAATAGTGGTTACCATCTAGCTTGGGTTTTTGAATCAAGGGGATAGTGGTTCCATCAACAAAATCAATGCAATCTAGGAATCCTTCATTCTCCATTACTTGAGATATCTCCTTACATTCTTCTTTGGTTGGCCAAAAAAGGACCAAGCAATGGAATGATGGGATAGCAATCATGAATATTTTGGTTTGTAAGTCAATGGTTCCATAACTGACCAAGAATATATTTTCTAATCAATGAATGGCTGCTCCATTTCCATTTGATCCCAATCTACAAAGAGAAACAGACATATGGATAGCTGGATTGTGTTGAGGATTACAAAAATTTATCTCCAAGATGTGGTGGTCTTCAATCATCTACAAAAGTTTCATGAATGAAGGAAATAAAGTTGGGAACAGTTGCTGGAAGCTTAAGACAGAGAGTAGGTGAAGCTTTTGCCTTTCATACATAGATTTATGGAGAGTGTGTCTTTGTGGAAACATGCATCCCTTTTCCAATAGATGATTCAAAGCTAGCCAAGTTGATTTGAAATTGGAGTCTGAATCCAAGTCAAAAAATAAAAAAAAGCTCAGTCAGATTTTTTGCATTTTCAACTTGCTCCTGGGAAGTTTGATTGGACATGTTGAAAAAAATGGTGATAAGATGTGGGGTGATTAGATTATGATGGGATGTGTGTGATTTGATGGAGATGTGAAGTGATGGAGATTTGAAGAAATAGAGATGTGAAGAAATGGAGATGTGAAGCAATGGAGATGTGAAGCAATGGAGATGTGAAGCAATGAAGATGAGATGTGTGTTATATGTATGCATTTGCTGGGTTGGATGTGTGGATGGGTGTTTTGCATGCAATGGATGTTGGATTGATGATAAATGAAAGGTTTGATTTTTTGAAACACGGAATTTTCATGGAAGCCGCCATTTTGAAATACACCAGTAAGGGGGTATGTGTATTTCAGAAAACTGCCATTTTTAATGGCAGGTTTGGTCAAAACAAATGGCAGTTTTCTAATGGTGGTTTTGCTAACTTTTAAACAACCTGATAAATAATAAATAATAAGTCATGAATAATAAATAATAAATAATAAATAATAAATAATAAATAATAAATAATAAATAATAAATAATAAATAATAAATAATAAATAATAAATAATAAATAATAAATAATAAATAATAAATAATAAATAATAAATAATAAATAATAAATAATAAATAATAAATAATAAATAATAAATAATAAATAATAAATAATAAATAATAAATAATAAATAATAAATAATAAATAATAAAAAATTAATAATTAATAATAAATAATAAATAATAAATAATAAATAATAAATAATAAATAATAAATAATAAATAATAAATAATAAATAATAAATAATAAATAATAAATAATAAATAATAAATAATAAATAATAAATAATAAATAATAAATGATAAATGATAAATAATAAATAATAAATAATAAATAATAAATAATAAATAATAAATAATAAATAATATATAATAAATTATAAATTATAAATAATAAATAATAAATAATAAATAATAAATAATAAATAATAAATAATAAATAATAAATAATAAATAATAAATAATAAATAATAAATAATAAATAATAAATAATAAATAATAAATAATAAATAATAAATAATAAATAATAAATTATAAATTATAAATTATAAATAATAAATTATAAATAATAAATAATCAATAATAAATAATCAATAATAAATAATAAATAATAAATAATAAATAATAAATAATAAATAATAAATAACAAACAATGAATAACTAATAATTAATAATTCATAATGCATTATTTGTAATTAATAATGAATAATGCAAACTGCAGAGGTTAATTGGAAGCTTTTTTTTGAGCCAATATTATTACTGGCCCCGGCTAAAACCACACATTCAAAAGAACTAAAATGATGCCTTTTTTTGGAAAAGGCATCACTTGAGCTTTTTTGTTTGTGCTAAAATGATGCCTCTTTCAAAGAAAGATGTTGTTCTAGTAATTTCTTTGCTAAAGAAACTCTTTCTGGAATGCTTTCCCACCCCAGGAATACATTTAAACCTTAAAAAGACATGCCAATACAAAACAGGCCTAATTTAGGCAATTAAGGTTTGGCACCCCTTTTTAAGGCTTACAGGAGTTTTTTGGGTGGGAGAGCACAGACTTTGAGGTTGTGTTGGGCCATCAAGGCCTGAAAAAATTAATTCAGGCCCTGGGGGGCTAACATAGGGCCTCCAGACCCCCTTTGGGGTCTGTCTAGGGTAGAATCTTATAAACCTTTATTAACTAAGCCCTTGCTAGCTCAAAAAATACAAGCAAGGGATGTACCAACAGGAACACACAATTGTGATTGCTAACCCTGCTTTCCATGTAGCTAAAAATGGTCAACCCATGATTTTCCACCCTTTGACACCTGCTTGCCACCAAAAGTTAAAAAGTGAAATGTGTATGAATTTTGGACTATCAAAAACACACACAAAACCCCTCAAAAGGTTATTTATCCACCAATAACAAGACTATTGACACCATTGACATACCTTCATCATCTTGTTTTCTTCACCAGCCACAACAAACCCCAACACACAATGCTTTTCCTGTGTAAATTGCACAAGAGCCTGGAAATTCCCATACAACCAAACTCCACTCAAAAACATATTTTCCTTGAAATTCAACATGACACATGTCAACTCAACAAACAGAATAAAGAAAAGCAACCAAAAAATAATAAACTGTGACAGGGTGCAATGCCAAAAGAAGATAATGGAGGACTACTTTAAAAAATTTGCAAGATACCCTGAACATATATTTAAAAGGAGGTTCATAATGATTAAGGTGGTGTTTGAGAGGCTATTAATTGACTTGGGGGCCCATGACCAATATTAGGGAATATCACAGTTAAAATTCTGAAAAAATTAATTAGGTTATTTCATGAAAAATATCAATTTTTCAAAAAAAAAATCTCTAAAAATAAACATTGAATCAATGGTTTTAGATGAAAAAAAAATGAAAAAAATGGATAAGCCTGAAATCAGAAATTTAATTTTTTGAACATTTTAACTCTGATATACCCTATTGGACAAAAAGAGTTGTAGGTTGAACTATTGTATCAGAATTTTTCAATTTTAATAAGTCATGATGGACCCCAATAGTTTTTTTTTCTCTCTTTAAGGATTTCTGCGGGAAGATTGGCTGTCCCATCATCAAAAAATTACAAGTTTTATTTTTCCAATTGGCTTATGGTTGTCCTGCTAATTCTACTGATGAATATGTCTGTATTTGAAAAAACAAACCACTTTCAACTCTGAAGAAATTTGCAAATGATATAGTTGAAATTTATGAGAATGAATATCTACGTGGTCCAACTGATGTTGAGCTTAAAGTTATCATGAAGGAGTATGTGGATCATTGTTTTTCTGCCTTTTTTTAAAGTATTTATGGAATGCACTGGGCTTTGAAAATTTTCCTCAAGCTTTGGCTGGCCAATATCAAGGAAAAGAATGTTTTCCCACTATGATTTTGGAAGCAGTAGCATCCCTCAACTTGCACATCTGGCATTTGTTTTTTGGATCTCCTGGTACTCATAATGATAGAAATTTTGTTCAAAATAGTCATATGTTTGATGAATTCCTTACTGGTATTGTTTTCACAAATATTTTTACCTTTTTAATATCTGTTCAGGTGGAGGTTGATGTTCTGTCTCCTTATTTTTATTTTTTTATGATTAAAGGATCAGCATCTGATGTGAGGTTTGAAGTAAAAAACAATCAATATTACTATGGATATTATTTGGAATATTTCATATATCCCAACTAGACAGTTTTTGAAAATTACCTTGGAACCACTCAAGATGATTCCACCAAACACTTCAACTCACTCAAAGAAGGTGCAAGGAAGGATATTGAATTTGATTTTGAATTTCTGCAGGAAAGTTTTTCAATTATCAGTAAGCCCAGAATATTTTGGATGAGGAATGATATTTTCAAGATAATGAAGTGCTTTATTATCCTCCACAACATGTTTGTAGAGGAGATATTACCATCTGATCCTGTCTTGAATTCTAACTCATATTCTCAATGGTCCAAAACTACTATAACACCTGGCACCCATCATCCTCATTTGTTTCATACTTTTTAAAGTCATGCTCAAAATTCTTTTTCTCTTCATAATTCTACTCTACATTTCCAGATTATAAATGATTTGAAGGTATCTAATTGGCTGAAGAGGGGAATCAGTTGGAAATTGTTTTCCTTTTTTTCAATTTACACTTGATGCTTGATTGTTTTCTTTTTTTTTAGATTTTTTCAATTAACACTTGATGCTTGATTTTTTTTTTTTGAAAAAAAAAATTAATAGCATTGAAAATTTTTTGCTTTTACAGTTTTTAGAGGTCAAAATATCAAAAAAAGACTCACTTTTGAAAAATTAAAGTTGTATTCAACTGCATTTTAGGTTTGAAATAATTAGACAGATATGACACCACAAGAAAAAAATATATAAAAAAAAATTCAAAGTAATTTGAAGAAACAAAAATCATATGGAATGTGTACAAGAAAATTGATCACAAAAAACAATAAAGACCCATCAGACAGTTTGGAATGGACAGATTATTAGGGCTCAAGTTGAATTTCAATTTTCTTTTTCAACATCCTCAGCAATTTCTTACTATCATCATCTGAGAAACTACTTTCAGACTGAAGTATCACCTGTAACTAACCAATGGCTACCTTCACATCAATATTCTTCACTTCAAGGTAATAAAGCTTTTGCTTGAAATCAGTCTTCTTGACTTCAATATCATAAAGGTTTTCTGAAATTTCAGTCTTATTTGATTCAAGGTTACAAAGCCTTTCTGAAATTGAATTTTTTGGTTGAAATTTTGTTCTGGTGCAATCCAATCTTTTTTCAAGTGGCTGGTAACCCCAGGTGTTTGGAGAATTCATCAGAATCTTTGTAATGGGGTTCAAAAACCCTTTGTTTATGTTTGGTGGCCTTGACTCTGTCTGTTTTTGAACATATTGGTCAGAAGTAGAGGTTGAGGAGGGCCCACCATAAGTGGAGGAGTTGTTTGAGTAATGATTGCTCTGGGAATTGCCCATCCACTTTGGGCGGTTCCAAAGTACCTCCCCCACTTTTTTTAATTTGAATTGCTTCCCTTTGGTTTTCTGGGTTAGAATTTTGCATCCAATCCATTGGCCTGGATCCACTTGGTGGAAATCACTCAATGCCTCTGTAGATGGCAAAAACCTTGAGTTTTGTGGTTTTCAATTTTTCCCACCTTCTCATTGGGAAAAAAAATATATAAAGACAATGTGTTATGTGTGTTGAAAACTGAAGGAGAAAAAATCAACACCTAGTCCAAATGCAATTGTAATCTTGGTTTTTTTTATGTGCAGGTTAAAATCCTCTTCAACCTTTTTGAAAAAAGATACTCCAGACCGGTTGGTGGCCTATCCTGGTTCATTGCTGATGTTGATCCAAAGTTATGACAGATTTTCTTCTTCTTGAGAGGTCCAGTTTGGAGTGCGCTTCTTTTTGGTGGAATCTTGAGTAGTGTGTGGTCCAGGGACTCTTTTGGGCTCAAAATTGGCCATGATAAAAATGATTGGGGTTGGGGAATGTTCCAATGTCAAACAAAGAGGGGTGGTATAAAAGAACTGTCAGTTTTGAATGTTTTTGTGGGGGGTCTCCACTGATGAAGAGCAAATGGAGCATGTGAGGGAAGGAGAGAGCAGAAAAGGGGATGTCTGAGGTGATTTTTTTGAAGGAGATTTTTTTGGAAAAATGGATATGGATGGGGGTGATTGGAGGGACCATTGTAGGAATATTTGAGCAGGAGGAACCATTTTAGGAATAGCAGAGGGTGAGGGAGAATTTTAGGAATATTGGAGGGGGAGGGGCAAGAGGTGGGGGAAGGGGATATGGGACAAACCTGGGGTGGATACTTTGATGGTGACTTTGATGATGATGGAAAAGGTGGATGTGGTGGATTTATGGATTTTTTTGTAAATACTGGAAAGGGTTGGAGTTAGCAACCTCACTAATTTTTTTAACTTTGTCAGTTTTAAACCAAACTTCTGAAGGTTTCTTTGTATAAATGTCCTATTTAGGACACAATTGCGGCTTGTGCTTGGTAAAATTAGCCAATGGGTGGACTTACCAAGAAGATTTTGTATGCTCTGAACTCATATTTTGAAAAGGATTTCACAAAGAATGACAAAATTACCAAACATGAAAAGAATTTATTTTATTTACACAAAATGTAACATTTCTGGTGGAATTTAAATACATTTGAACAAAACATAAAAAACATAGAAAAATGCTGCATATTCTTATTTTATGCTGTAAATTCAATTTTTTTTGAAATATGTCAACAAAAATAACATCAATTAAAAAAATAATTATAAAACAAATATACCAATTTAAAGAAACTTCAAGATTTCTGAACAAATGGAAATGCCTTTGTACAAAACATGATAAAAATAGAAAAAGTCTAAATATATCTATTTTTTGAGGTAGATTAAAATATTTTCAAATATTCAAACAAAATACACATGAAGCACCCCCCAAAAAAAACCATCAAATATCAAAAATTGGTTACTTTCAATAAGAATCAAAATTTCAAGCAAGATTCAAGTACCCCAATAAAAAAACATATAAAAAGTTAATAAATATAAATAGAGGATGAATGGATTTCAGACCATTTGAAATTTTGCAAAAACTTATTCATTGAGTCACATAAGTAGAATATCAAAATCAAAAATGAATTTCTTTGAATAAAAATTACTATTTCTGATGGGATGTAAATTTCTTTTTACCAAAAATGAAAACACACATAAAGACAAAAATGCCAAATGAAACTATTTGATTAGTGTATTAAAAATATCAAAAATTACAAAATAAAACATCATCAAGTGTAAGAAAAATCAAATAAATATCAAAAATTGATTTATTTGAAAAAAAATTAACCTGCATTATTTTTCTAATGATTTGAAAACTTTCTTTTTGGAGTTTTTCAAGATATTTTAATTCCTCTCAAAATTAAGTTATACACATCATTTTTGAATCCTTTTTCCAATTTGGTAAAAAAAGTCATCTATAATTTCATCAGAAATATTGAATATTTTTCAGATAACTCAGTTTTTGATCTTTTCTTTATTATTCTTGAATTCTTTGATAGATTTTTTGTTGAAATTTAGAAAATTGGTATTTTCACATTGAATATGCTTATTCAAAATCTTTCCATAGTTTATTCTTGTCACACAACCACCCCACGTACTATAGGGCAATTCTTAGATGATCATGAGCATGGAGGAATGCTGAGTGCGAGGGCAAGTGCAAATAGCAAGACTCAGTTGCAAAGTGCAAACTTAGTGATTCCACTTGACAAACGGCAAGAGGAATGGAGTGTGTTCCAAGGAGGGAAACTCAACTCGAGTCCGATGTGATAGCTGGGTTGTAGCAAAATGTAAGAACGTATGAAATTAACTAACTGAGGAGACAATCATCAGGCAAGGGGGTAGCCCTTATAAGGTAATCCAAAGTGACTAGATACAACCTGATGGGGAGACAACTACAGTTGAAGGCAATGAGGCAAATGAGTGACAGGAACGGGATAGGAAATAGAGCAATAGTACAATCATATCCAAGGTCATGGCCTAAGTGCAAGACAATAGAATCTGAGTGTAAAAATGTATGATGAATTGAGACAGGAGCAAATGAAGTTGAAGGTAATACAAATGAGAAGTAATAGTGTATGCAGGGTAGGGACTAGTCCAATTGCAAACTGTACATTAATGATGGCTTAATTAGACGTAGATGCAAACTAACAAACAGTGCATGACTGGAGATGGAAGTCTGAGGCTGTTGATGGGCCAGGGAAGGAGATTGGATCTTGTAATGGATGGCCAACCGGTATGGAGTTAAAATTGATGTTGTGCTTTATTTGTGTCACGCTTATAGACTAAGGTAGATGGTACTGAGGAGAGGATATGTCAAAGTGATGAAGACAATGATCCCTAAGTGCGAGGCGTGACAGTTGCCCGGGTATAAAGATGCAAGCTCCTGCAAGCGTTCAGATAAATTTTCCCATTGATTTCAAGTTGTTGATAATACTGTATACCCTTTATTATTATTTACTTCATTACTTTTTAGAATTATAAGTTAGATAAAATGTCCTCATTGTCATCCCGCCGTTGCAAAAACTGTATTTGGCAAAACAAGCGGTGTATCCCTAGTACTGCCGTCAGAGGTCTTTGAGGCAAGTGAAAGCAGTTTTGTCTTTGCAAGGTTGCTTTTACCTTTCCCATAAATAGCAAGCCGTCTGTTGATGCTCCCACGGAGTCATTGAGAGAGATGCGGAGTTGTAGGTCCGCACCAAGGGTTAATTACAAGATACCACCATTGCCAGAGATTGAATTCCTGGGTACTCAAGTTCCTGGTGAGTACTAATTGGGACTGACTAGTAATAATAAAGGTAGTAACTCAATGTAACTTGTCTTGCTAGTGTTTCCCCTTTTCCGGAGGTATACCACAAATACACCACCGCCACCACCACCTTATTGGGGACCGCCAACTGAATTTCCAAGAGTCCAGATGAATACCGTGGTGCAGAACCGGTTGGGGTCATAGCCGAGGAAGTGAGGTAGGAAGGAAGGAATGAAACGGAAAGGGAATTGGGAAATGGAGAAGATGGAGACAAGTGGAGGAAGAGAGGGAAAGGAACGAGAAGAGGGGGCGGTAATGGAAGGAATGGGAGAAGGGAATGGAGGAGATGGAAGGGATGGAATGGATGGAATGGAAGGAATGGAGGGCCAAGGCAAAGCAAACCCGTTGCAAGTCAAAGTGCCAATTGAGACTGATGCAAGGGGATTGAAAGGCAATGTTGGGGAAGGTTGGTTGGGAGACCAAAGGAAGAGAGCATACAAGGAGTTCTTGGAGGAGGATGGATGGAATGCTTGGCCGAAGCAAGCTCAAATTGCAAAGTGCAAGGAGATATTCAAGAGGCACATTGTAACGGAGGTGCTGGTTCTTCAAAGAATGTTGTCATTGAAAAATGATGAAGACCTGGATGCCTTTTGATCCATGGTTGCGGAGTTGACCTCTAATTGTGAAGATGCAGAGAAAGAAATGAAGGAGACTTTGTAACTATTATTATTTTTTTTTTGTTGTATAAGGAATGGGAATTTTATTTGGTAGGAATGAGAGGAGGATGAGAAGAAGGAATAATGCGGTGAGATGGAGGGGTTGATTGATGGAATGGTGATGTGGAATGGAATGGGATTGGATGAGATGAAATGTGGAATGGAATGGGATTGGATGGGATGGAATCATGATTGTCAAGTTTTACAAGGGTTGCTCACATGGAAATCTTGAATCAGATTGGGAGAATTGCAAAGGTGATGGTATGGTTCCCACGGGGTGCGATATTTGTCAGACTGGAAGCCAGACCATTCAATGAGGTATTGAAGTTTTCCTTTGTGTAACCTGGAATCCAGAATACGGCTTACTTCCCACTCTTGATGATCAAGGACAGTGACTGGTTTGGGAGGGGGATGAGTCTTGCCCGGGTATAGGACTCGAGCTGGCTCTAGGAGAGACACATGAAAGACTGGTTGGATACCTTTCCATTTCACAGGTAAAGTAAGTTTAAAGGCGTTAGGGGAGATGACTGATTCTACTTTAAAGGGGCCAAGCTTTCTTTTGGAGAGTTTGCGGGTTTGGAAAGTACTGCAAATATTGCAAGAATCAAGCCACACTTGATCTCCTACTGCAAAGGTTGGAGCCATAGTGCAAAGTCAGTCTGCTTTCTCCTTATAGCTCTGGTTTGCTTCTTGGGGGTTGGTTTGAAGTTGCAATTGAAGGGATTTAATTTTTTCAAGGTAATTGGTAGCAGGTTGAGAAGGTGCTATGTGAAGGGAAGAGAAAGTTGGGTTTCTACCATAAAGAGTTTGGAAGGGCAACTGTTTGGTGGAGAAATGAGTGGAGTTGTTGTAGGCAAACTCGGCTAGTGGGAGCCATTGCAACCAGTTGTCTTGTTGATAGGCAACATACATTCAAAGATATTGGTTGAGAATCTGATTAAAGTGCTTGGTTTGCCCGTCCATTTCCGGGTGGTATGCTGTTGATAAATTGCAAGTGATCTTCAAATGTTGGCATAGCAAGGTCCAGAAGCTTGAGACAAACAGAGATCCACGATCACTAACTATATTATCAGGGAGACCATGTTTCAAAAATACATATTCTATGAACAAGTTAGCTAAGTCTTCTGAAGAGGCCGTCACATTACTGCGCAGAAATAAAACCATCCTTGAGAAGCAATCTACTACTACTAGAATAGCATCATATCCACTAGAAGAAGGTAATTGAGAGATGAAATCCATAGAAAGCAAGTGCCAAGGATGAGGTGGAATTGGAAGTGGCTGGAGCAGCCCATACTTCTGGTGATTTGAGGACTTGTTACAATTGCAATCATAGCACGCGCTAACATAGTCTTTTACTTCTTTGGTCATACCAGGTCAGTAGAAGTCTTGTGCAATCAGTGGTAGGTTTTATCCTGCCCATGATGACCAGCAAGCCAAGAATTGTGCTGTGACTCAAAGATATCTAACTTAATGCAAGAATTATCTGGTACTACTATACAATTATCATAGACTAAGAAGTAATTATCATCAATACTGTAACTACTATCTAATAAGTTTGCACTCTTGCAAAGTTTGATGCACTTGGGGTTGTTGCGTTGAGCTTCTTGGATTTCAGAAGCCAAATCTTGTAAGTGATTGATGATCAAACTGAGTTGGGCAGATTGGGTTGAGAAGAGTGTCCTAATGTTTTCAGGGTTGATTTTGGCAAAGGTGCTCCCCCCCCCTGGGTAAATGTCGTCCCAACATGATAAAGCATCAGGAAATACCGCTTGTTTGCCAGGACGGTACCTGATTGTAAAGTGGAACTTGGAGAGGTATTCGTCCCATCGTGCCTGTCTACCTGTGAGGACTTTTGAGCTCATGAAATACTTCAAGGAATTATGATCAGTTAAAAATTCAAAGGATTCCCTAGGGCTCAAAAGGTATGAACGCCATTTCTTTAAGCAATAAACAATTGCAAGAAGTTCCTTGTCATGAATCTCATAGTTAAGCTCTGCAGAGAGCAACTTGCGAGACTCAAAAGCTACGGGGTGAAAGAGAGAAGTGGAGGAAGAGAACTGCAAGATTACTCCTGCTATTGCATAGTCGCTTGCGTCTGTTTTGACAATAGTGCGAGCCAGCTCATTCAAGTGAGTAAGTATTGGAGCAGTGGTAAATGCTTCCTTCAGAGCTTCAAACTCCAAAGCAGCCTGTTTGGTAAAAACAAAAGGAGTGTCTTTTTGAAGAAGGTTAGTAAGATTCACGGTTTTTGTCAGCGTAACGCTCAATGAACCTCCTATAAAAATTACTGAAACCAAGGAAAACTTGAAGGGATTTAAGAGAAGAAGGTGGGGGCCAGTCCAATATGCGTTTGCTTTTGGCTGGGTCCATTGATAGTCCTTGCTGAAAGACTACGACACCTAGAAACCAAAGGGAAGAGGAATGGAATTTGCACTTAGAGGCTTTTGCAAACAGGTCATTCTTGTGAAGTTGCTGCAGCACCTCTCGCACATGTGCAATGTGATCTTTGAGGTTCCTTGAGTAGACTAGTATATCATATAGATATACCACAAGGTATTTACCTACAAGATTGGAGAAAATGTCATTGACAAAATGTTGAAAAGTGGAAGGAGCGTTACAGAGGCCAAAAGGCATGACGGTATACTCATAACTGCCAAACCGGGTTCTCATTGCGGTAAAATACTCATGACCTTTCATAATGCAAATTAGGTTATAGGCACCTTGAAGGTCTAACTTTGAGAAACAAGCAGCTCCATGGAAGAGGGTGAGGAGATGTGACATTGGCGGTACTGGATAGGCATTCTTCCGGGTTACCTGTTTCAGTTTCCTGTAGTCAAAACAAAGGCAAATTCCACCATCCTTTTTTGGAACAAATAGGACAGGTGAACCTGTATTTGAATTGCTTGATCAAAGAAATCCTTTTGCTACATTTTCCGCAATTTAGTCTTGAAGTGCAATTGATTCTTGCGTCAAGAGAGAGTAGATTGGTCCTGGTGCCGGAGGTGGGCCAGTAAGTTTGATCTTGTGATTGTAAGAACGGGATGGAGGCAGTTTATCTTCTCTTGCAGCTGAGAAAACGTCAGCAAAGTCATGATAAACTGAAGTTAAAGACTCTTGAATGATTTATAAATCTTCAATCCCGTCATCTTTGAGCACCGGATTTGAGGTGCTTGGATGGTGCAAGAGGATTAGGGAGCTCAAGATACACCGTTTGGTTGATGTCTGTTTCTCTTTGAAGGAACAGGAAAGATGTAAGCTGGATAGGTAAGCAATAACTCCTAAATCTGAATAGGGAATTTGGGAATGAAGGTCAGGATATTGCAAATCTCCTGGGGGAAAAATGTCATTGAACTTAATGACAGTGTCAGGTAGGCTGTTTAATTCCTGATTGACGGAAAGTTAGCGTTCTGGGGGTGCAAGGTTCAAAGGTTAATTACTCCTTCTTGCCAATTCAAATCCGGATTCCAGTAAACTAGGAAATCATGGCCTAGGATGGTATCATCCATTCCGGGTATAGCCAAGACAAATAAATCCCATTTGAAGCTGGGGAAATTGGAGAATGAAAAGGTCCATTTTGCCTTTTGGGAGACCCAATAAGACGGTTCAGTCGCACTACTTAAAAAATAGATAGGAAATTTATCTATCTTGGAACGCATAAGATTTTTGGAAGTGGCGAAAGATTCACTGATGAAGGAAACATTAGCACCGGAGTCAAGTAAAACTTGATAAGGGGTGTTGTCGGAATGGAATAGGATAAATCTTGAACTAGGAGCACCTAGTGACTTGCAAGTGCAAAGATTTACTCGTGGTGATTTAGATAATGTGTAGTTTTCCTTGTGAGTATCATAAAAACTACAAGCTAATTTTTTGACGGCTTAGCCTCTTCACGCGCTAACCGCTTTTCACAACTGTTGACATCATGTTTTCCTCCACAATACATACACAGCCCATTCTTCTCCCTCCGTAGCCGTTCCTTGTTCCATAGCATCCCGGTTTCTTTGTCCAAGAGCTTCGGAGTTTTGGTGACGGTTTTCCCTTTTGAGTTGGAGTTCAAAGTTGGGGTTGGTTTGGATGGTTTTGGGTTCCTCGCCTTTTGCTTTGAGGAGTTGTCCACCCTTGGAGCCAAGGTGGACGGTCAATGGTTGTTTTGCCAAGAGCGATTCTTGTTGTGATAGCCATTATCAAGCTCAATCACTCAATCAATTAGCTGCTGGAGCAAGGTTGTCTTATGCCTCCCAACTGCAAGCTGTTTGATTAAGCGTGCCGGTAGACCCTTTTGGAAATGGAATAGAAGAGCGGCCTTGTTCCACTGTATGCAAGACTGAAAGGTTCAAAAGTGAGAAATATAAACAGAAGCTCTACTGTTTTCCTTCATTACTAGACTATTAAGTTTGTATTTGGCGTTTCAAACTTCATTGGGGTTGCCAAACAGGGTGAACAGTTGTTGCTCAAACCTATCCAAGTTGTTGAGAATACACGTGGGACTGTCTCTGGACAAAAGTTTGAGGTACGGTTCAAACCACTGCGAGGCTCTACCTTCTAAGAAGGATGAAGCATACATAACTTTATGTCTATTGGAAGGGAAATTGTTGGAGTTGTTTGAGAAGATAATTTTACAGGACTGTAGGTAGGATCTAAGCTTATGAGGGTGTTCTTCCGTAAAGTGATCAGGTTGCTTCATGCCCAAAGTGCAAAAGCTAGGAGTACTTGGACTAGATTGCCGCGCACCATCAGTGAGGGCCTGGATCAAAGTTGAAAGCAGGGTTGAAGAATTGGGCTTGGGAACAGTAGTGCAAACCCCTGGTCTACCACAAGTCAAGGTTTCATTGGAAGAATGATTGGAATCTGCGAATTCTGCAAGAGGGTCAGTTGGAACATCCCGTGGAGGAGTACGAGGATCATGGAGGGGTTCAACAGATGGTGATTTAGAAGGAGGAACGGGATCTAAGGGTTGTTGGGCCCAAGGAGCGCTGGTTCTCCCTGCCCGATGGATATCATCATTGTAAGGGGCGAGGGGAGCATTCCCGGTTGAGCGAGTACGTGACATTGAGAAGAAGAAGTCTACTATAGGTTGGCAAGCTACAATAGATGAGTTGAGTTAGTTAATTTACTGTCACACAACCACCCCACGTACTATAGGGTAATTCTTAGATGATTGTGAGCGCAGAGGAATGCTGAGTGCAAGGGCAAGGGCAAATAGCAAGACTCAGTTGCAAAGTGCAAACTTTGTGATGCCACTTGAAAAACGGCGAGAGGAATGGAGTGTGTTCCAAGGAGGGAAACTCAACCCAATGTCACGCTTCTCACTTAGGGATTATTGTCTTCATCACTTCAACATGTCCTCTCCTCAGTACCATCTACCTCAGTCTAAAAGCGTGACACAAATAAAAGCACAACATCAATGGTGCAATCCGCTAGTTCCTCTGGCTCGCGCTGACCTTCCAATCTCGGCGACCAACTCAGTATATACTTGAAAACTTCGTGGTTAACTCCATACTGGTCAGCCATCCATTATGAGATCCAATCTCCTTCCCTGGCCAATCAACAGCCTCGGACTTCCATCTTTGGTCATGCATTGTTTGTTAGTTCGCATCTACATCTAACTAAGCCATCATTACTGTATAGTTTGCAATTGGACTAGTCCCTACCCTGCATACACTATTACTTCTCATTTGCATTACCTTCAACGTCACTTGCTCCTGTCCCAATTCGTCATACAATTGTATGCTCAGATTCTATTGTCTTGCACTTACGCTATGACCTCGGATCTGTACTGCTGCTTCATTTCCTATCCCGTTCCTGTCATTCATTGCCTCACCGCTTCAACTGTAGTTAGCTCATCACCAGGTTGTATCTAGTCACTTTGGATTAACTTATAAGGGCTATCCCCTTGCCTGATGATTGTCTCCTCAGTTAGTTAATTTCATACGTTCTTGCATTTTGCTAAAACCTAGTTATCACATTGGACTCAGGTTGAGTTTCCTTCTTTGGAACACATTCCATTCGTCTTGTCATTTGTTGAGTGGCATAACCAAGTTTGCACTTTGCAACTGAGTCTTGCTATTTGCACTTGGCATTCCTTTGCGCTCACAATCATCTAAGAATTTCCCTATAGTAGGTGGGGTGGTTGTGTGACAGTAAATTAACTAACTCAACTCATCTATTGTAGCCTGCCAACCTATAGTAGACTTCTTTTCTCAATGTCACGTACTTGATCAACCGGGAACGCTTCCCTTGCCCCTTAAAATGATGAGATACATTGGGTAGGGAGAACCAGCACTCCTCAAGCCCAACAACCCTGAGATCCCGTTCCTTCTTCTAAATTGCCATCTGTTGAACCCCTTGATGATCCTCGGACTCCTTCACGGGATGTTCCAACGGACCCTCTTGCGGAATTCCCAGATTCCGACCATTCTTCCAATGAAACCTTGACTTGTGGTAGACCAGGGGTTTGCACTACTGCTCCCAAGCCCAATGCTCCAACCCTGCTTTCAACATTGATCCAGGCCCTCACTCATGGTGCCCAGCGATCTAGTCCGAGTACTCCTAGCTTTTGCACTCTGGGCTTGAAACAACCCAATCACTTTACGGGAGAACACCCTCATAAGCTTAGATCCTACCTACAGTCTTGTAAAATCATCTTTTCAAACAACTCCAACAATTTCCCTTCCAATAGACATAAAGTTATGTATGCTTTGTCCTTCTTAGGAGGTAGAGCCTTGCAGTGGTTTGAACCGTACCTCAAACTTTTATCCAACAACAGTCCCACTTGTATTCTCAACAACTGGGACAAGTTTGAGCAACAACTGTTCACCCTGTTTGGCGACCCCAATGAAGTTTGAAACGCCAAATACAAACTTAATAGTTTAATTATGAAGGAAAATAGTAGAGCTTCCGTTTATATTTCTCATTTTTGAACCTTGCAGTCTTGCATCCAGTGGAGCAATGCCGCTCTTCTATTCCATTTCCAAAAGGGTGTACTGGCACGCTTAATTGAACAGCTTGCAGTTGGGGGTCATAAGACAACCTTGCTTCAGCAGCTAATCAATTGAGTGATTGAGCTTGATAATGGCTATCACAACAAGAATTGCTCTTGGCAAAACAACCATGGACCGTCCACCTTGGCTCCAAGGGTGGACAACTCCTCAAAGCAAAACACGAGGAACTCAAAACCATCCAAACCAACCCCAACTTTGAACTCCAACTTGAAAGGGAAAGCCGTTGCCAAAACTCCAAAGTTCTTGGACAAAGAAACCGGGATGCTTCAAAACAAGGAATGGCTACAAAGGGAAAAGAACCGGCTGTGTATGTATTGTGGAGGGAAACATGATGTCGACAGCTGTGCAAAGCGGTTAGCGCATGAAGCGGCTAAGCAGTCAAAGAATTAGCTTGTAGTTTTTCTGATACTTGCAAGGAAAACTACACATTATCTAAATTACCGCGAGTGAACCTTTGCCCTTGCAAGTCACTAGGTGCTCTGAGTTTGAGATTTATCCTATTCCATTCCGACAACACTCCTTATCAAGTATTACTTGATTCTGGGGCTAATGTTTCCTTCATTAGTGAATCTTTTGCCACTTCCAAAAATCTTACGCGTTCCAAGATAGATAAATTTCCTATCTATTTAGTAAGTAGTGCAACTGAACTGTCTTATTGGGTTTCCCAAAAGGTAAAATGGACCTTCGCATTCTCCAATTTCCCCAGCTTCAAATGGGATTTATTTGTCTTGGCTAGACCCAGAATGGATGATCCCATTCTAGGCCATGATTTCCTAGTTTACTGGAATCCAGATGTGAATTGGAAAGAAGGAGTAATTAACCTTCAAACCTTGCACCCCCAGAATGCTAACCTTTCCGTCAATCAGGAATTAAACAGCCTACCTGACACTGTCATTGAGTTGGATGACACTTTTCCGCCAGGAGATTTGCAATATCCTGACCTTCATTCCCAAATTCCCTATTCAGATTTAGGAGTTATTGCTTACCTATCCAGCTTACCTCTTTCCTTTTCCTTCAAAGAGAAACAGACACCAACCAAACAGTGTATTTTGAGCTCCCTAATCCTCTCGCATCATGCAAGCACCTCAAACCCGGTGCTCAAAGATGACAAGATTGAAGATTTAGAAATCATTCGAGAGTCTTTACCTTTGGTTTATCATGACTTCGCTGACGTCTTTTCAGCTGCAAAAGCAGATACACTGCCTCCATCCTGTCCTTACAATCATAAGATTGAACTTACTGGCCCACCTCCAGCACCAGGACCAGTTTACTCTCTCTCGACGCAAGAATCAATTGCGCTTCAAGAATACATTGGGGAAAATGTAGCAACAGGATTTCTTCAACCAAGCAATTCAAATACTGGTTCACCTGTCCTATTTGTTCCAAAAAAGGACGGCAGAATTTTCCTTTGTGTTGACTACAGGAAACTGAACCAGGTAACCCGGAAGAATGCCTACCCAGTACCGCCTATGTCACATCTCCTCAACCTCTTCCATGCAGCTGCTTATTTCTGGAAGTTAGACCTTCAAGGTGCCTATAACCTAATTTGCATTAAGGAAGGTAATGAGTATTTAACTGCAATGAGAACCCGGTTTGCCAGTTATGAGTATACCGTCATGCCTTTTGGCCTCTGTAACGCTCCTTCCACTTTTCAACATTTTGTCAACAAAACTTTCTCCAATCTCCTAGTTTAATACCTTGTGGTATATCTTGATGATATACTAGTCTACTTGAGGAACCTCAAAGATCACATTGCACATGTGCAAGAGGTGCTGCAGCGACTTTGCAAGAATGACCTGTTTGGGAAAGCTTCTAAGTGCGAGTTCCATTCCTCTTCTCTTTGGTTTCTAGGTGTTGTAGTCTAGCAGCAAGGACTATTGATGGACCCAGCCAAAAGAAAACGCATATTGGACTGGCCCCAACCTTCTTCCATTAAATCTCTTCAAGTTTTCCTTGTTTTCAGTAATTTCTATAGAAGGTTTTTTGCGTGCAAGGCCAAAAAAACCGTGAACCTTACTAAACTTCTTCAAAAAGAAACTACTATTGTTTTTACCAAACAAGCTGCTTTGGAATTTGAAGCTCTGAAGAAAGCGTTCACCACTGCTCCAATACTTGCTCACTTCAACGAGCTAGCTTGCACTATTGTCAAAACAGACGCAAGCAACTATGCAATTGCAGGAGTAATCTTGCAGTTCTCTTCCTCCACTTCTCTCTTTCATCCCGAAGCTTTTGAGTCTCGCAAGTTGCTTGCTGCAGAGCTTAACTATGAGATTCATGACAAGTAACTTCTCCCAATTGTTTATTGCTTGAAGAAATGGCGTTCATACCTTTTGAGCCTTAGGGAATCCTTTGAAGTTTTAACTGATCATAATTCCTTGAAGTATTTCATGAGCTCAAAATTCCTCACAGGTAGACAGGCATGATGGGACAAATACCTCTCCGAATTCCACTTTACAATCACGTACCATCCTGGCAAAAAAGCGGTAGTTCCTGATGCTTTATCATGTCGGGATGACGTTTACCCAGGGGGGGGAGCACCTTTGCTGAAAACAACCCTGAAAAATTTAGTACACTCTTCTCAACCCAATCTGCCCAACTCAGTTTGATCATTGCTCACTTACAATATTTGGCTTCCAAACTCCAACAAGCCCAACACAACAACCCCAAGTGCATCAAACTTTGCAAAAGTGCGAACTTATTAGATAGTAGTTACAGTATTGATGATAATGACTTTTTAGTCTATGATAATCCTATAGTAGTACCAGATAATCCTTGCATTAAGTTAGATATCTTTGAGTCACGGCACAATTCTCCGCTTGCTGGTCATCATGGGCAGGATAAAACCTACCAATTGACCGCACAAGACTTCTACTGGCCTGGTATGACCAAAGAAGTCAAAGACTATGTCAGCGCATGCTATGATTGCAATCGTAACAAGTCCTTGAAACACCAGAAGTATGGGCTGCTCCAGCCACTGCCAATTCCGCCTTGTCCTTGGCACTCGCTTTCTAAGGATTTCATCTCTCAATTACCTTCTTCTAGTGGATATGATGCTCTTCTAGTAATAGTAGATTGCTTCTCAAAAATGGCTTTATTTTTGCGCAGTAATGTGACGGCCTCTTCAGAATACTTAGCTAACTTGTTCATAGAACATGTATTTTTGAAACATGGTCTCCCTGATAATATAGTTAGTGATCGTGGATCTCTGTTTGTCTCAAGCTTCTGGACCTCGCTATGCCAACATTTGAAGATCACACGCAATTTATCAACGGCTTACCACCAGGAAATGGATGGTCAAACCATGCAAGTTAATCAGATTCTCAAACAATATCTTCAAATGTATGTTGCCTATCAACAAGACGACTGGTTGCAATGGCTCCCACTAGCCAAATTTGCCTACAACAACTCCACTCATTCCTCCACCAAACAGTTGCCCTTCCAAACTCTTTATGGTAGAAACCCCATATTCTTTCCCTTCACGTAGCACCTTCTCAACCTGCTACCAATTACCTTGAACAAATTCAATCCCTTCAATTGCAACTTTGACCCAACCTCAAAGAAGCGAACCAGCGCTATAAGGAGCAATCAGACCAATCTTGCACTTTGGCTCCAACCTTTGCAGTAGGAGATCAAGTATGGCTCAATGCTTGCAACATTTGCAGCACTTGCCCAACTCGCAAACTCTCTGAAAGAAAGCTTGGCCCCTTTAAAGTAGAATCAGTCATCTCCCCTAACGCCTTTAAACTTACTTTACCTGAAAAATGGAAAGGTATCCACCCGGTCTTTCATGTGTCTCTCCTAGAGCCAGCTTGAGTCCTATACCCGGGAACAACTCATCCCCCTCCTGAACCAGTCACTGTCCTTGATCATCAAGAGTGGGAAGTAAGCCGTATTCTGGATTCCAGGATACGCAAAGAAAAACTTCAATACCTCGTTGAATGGTCTGGCTTCCAGTCCAACAAAGATTGCATCTCGTGGGAACCAGCCCATCACCTTTGCAATTCACCCAATCTGATTTGAGACTTCCATGAGAGCTACCCTTGCAAACCTCAACAATCATGATTCTATCCCATCCAATCCCATTCCATTCCATTCCACATTTCATCCCATCCAATCCCATTCCATTCCATTCCACATTTTATCTTATCACATCTCATTTCATCTCACATTCTATCTCATCCAATCCCATTCCATTCCATATTCCATCTCATCTAACCCCATTTAATTTCACACCATCATTCCATCAGTTAATTCCTCCATCTCACCGTGTTATTCCTTATTCTCATTTCACTTTCATTTCTACTAAATAAAAACTTCAATCCTTATTAAAAAAAAAATAATAATAATATATTTCTATTTTTAGTTATATATATATATATATATATATATATATAAAAAGAGAAAATATATATTTATAATAAATAATTACAAAGTTTCCTTCACTTCCTTCTCTGCATCCTCCCAATTTGCAGTCAATTCCGCAACCATGGATTGAAAAGTATCCAGGTCTTCATCGTTGATTAGTGCGGACATTCTTTGGAGAACTAGCACTTCCGTTACAATGTTCCTCTCAAAGATTTCCTTGCACCTTGCAATCCAAGCTTGCTTTGGCCAAGCATTCCATCCACCTTCCTCCAAGAGCTCTTTGTACGCTCTCTTCCTTTGGCCTCCCAATGTGCCTTCTCCAATATTTCCCTTCAGCCGCCTCGCATCCGTTTTGACCGGTGTGGTGTCATTATATAGCCTTGGGTTGGGAACTGCGTTGTGGCCTGCGCGCTCAGCATCTGGTAGGTTAGGCTCAGCAGTGTGGGTGCGCCAGTTCTCATCAGTAGCCGCTGCGGGCTCAGCAGTGTGGGTGCGCCGGTTCTCAGCAGTAGCCGCTGCGGGCTCAGCACTGGGCGCAGCGGATTGAGCACGCGGCTGCGGGCCGGGCCTGACTAGGGGAGGCGGGCCGCAATCCGCTTGGATATCCGACTCACGGATGGAGCTGGGACGACCAGGTTCTCGGGCGGTTAGTCGGGGGAGGAAAAGGCGGGGCAATAGCGGGGCTATATGCGTGGACAACCGCGCGCAAGCACGGGCCGGCCACGGGATGGGAAATCCACAACGGCGCATCGGGTGGATACGGGCAAGCGCAGTGAACTTCGGGAAGCGCGCGGTGGAGGGCCGCGCCACGGAAGGACAAACGGGATGTTTGGAATGGCAGGCAAGCTGAAGGGATAGGGTATGGGTTAGGGTTCTGGGTCTAGGGTTTCTTCTTCATGGTTGTCAGTTTGTCTTTGTGCTTGTACTTAGGTTAGGGCTGAGGGGAGGGGATATAAGATACCTCTCCCCTCAGCACGGGTTGGAGGGACACACACACACTGGAGGGCCAATAGGAAAAAGGAAGATTAGAATCTCACTCTCTCTCTCCCGGACAAGGAATCATCCTCGAGTCTTACAGACGCTAGAACCATTGAACTGCGTGACTTGGGACAACTTCGTGAGGGATAACCTCTAAAATTTCCACATCTGGGGGTCTGGCCGGGAAATTTGATCTGTTCTCAGTCTCTCAAAGATAACGCAGGATGTTGCCAACAACCGCTCCGGGATCTAATGCTCCCCTTCCCTATCCTCTACGTTTGACTCCCGTTCCTGCTGCTCAACCCCCTCTGCCGCCATCCGCTCATGCTCCCAGAGTTAGGGGGTTTGCTCCTCCCTTGGAAGGGTCATCGGAAATGGCGGCAGAGGTCCCTTGCCGCGTTTGGTTGAGGCCAAGGGATTTCCCTCACCTTTGGTTCAGTACCTCGGACATTGAGTGGTTTCTTTCTAGATTTGAAGGGATTGCGGATTCGGAGGGCGCGTCGGGCGCGGATAAGGTTTGGACCATTGTGCTGTTCATTACCAAGGAGGAGAAGCTGCGGGACGTGGAGGAAATGATTGGTTACGAGAGGCAAGACTGGGGGAAGTTGAAAAGCAAGATGTTGGCAAGGTGGGGAAAGCGTGAACCCCGGTTCTGAGAAAGCAACTTTGATCAAGCCGCGGAGGAAGCAAGCGAGAATGGCAGGGTGCAATCGCGCAAAGGATTGGTGGAATATATGTCAAAGTTTGAGCGAATATACGGCTACCTGGCAAAGAACAAGGTTGTCGCGGGCCAGACGGGTGCCATGAAGCGGGCATTTCTGGGGGGTCTCGCGCCACAGCTCCGTTCCAGGGTGCAGCAATACCTGTATGACCACGGTCTGGTTAAGAGGTTGCTGGATGGAAGTGTCGCAATTCTTCCCAATCTTTTGGTTATCCCTCAAGCTGTGGAGAGCGAAATTGATTTGGACAAGCTCATTGCGGATACGGCACAAACGTACCCGTCTTCTTCCAAGAAATTGGTCACAATCTTGGCGCCGGTCCCCGACCAAACCTTGGCCGCGCGGCCGCTGATGCCTTCTCATGCCGGACTTTTCCAACAATCCGCAGGACCATCAGTCGGAGAGATGACAGAGATTCTGCGGGACATAAGGGTTTTCCTCAACCGGACATCGGCTCCCACAGCTCCGACAGCCACACTGTCTCCGGCAGCTCCTTCTCAACCGCGCGCGGTACCGCCTCACATGGTAGAAGGGTTCCAGCCCCCCAGCGGACCATCCGGGTCCTTCGGGTCGCCACAGTGTTCATGTTGCAGGGAGAGAGGGCACTGGAAGTTGGCTTGTGAGAACCTCACTTGAGACATGGACAAGGGGCTTGTTTGCACATCCGGGATGACGTACATATTCCCAACAGGTGAGTTGGTGGATCTGACCAAGGACAAGCCGCCACCAATGGTGCAAGTGCGGGAAAGAGCAAAGGCTAAAGTTGAGACCGCCCGGGTCTTGCTCAGGATTTTCACCGCGCCCAGAACCTGGGTAGCGCCAAGAGTGGAGGCCAAAGTCAGGGCATTGGCGACAAATGAGCGGATTGCGATGGATGTCGACAAGCAACTAATGGCCCCAAAGCCAGTTGCGCGCGTACCAGCATTGGACAGGCTGCCCGCTAATCCTGCGGGGAAGAAGAAGGCTGCGGACATTGTCCAAAGGGTGATGGGGAACGACTCACCGATACCTCTGACCCTACGGGAGCTAGCGGCAGTATCCCCTGCGGTTGTCAACGAGATGGTCCAGGCCTTAAAAGATTGCGGTCAGGGCCGGGTGCCAACAACGGTTTGGCGAGTTAATGTGGCGGAGGAGGAAACGGATCCCAAGCCGTGCCGGTCGAAGTTGGTATCCGTCCCGCTTGCTTATGTCGCAATGACCATTGCGGGGCGGATGGTGTGGGCGATGTTGGACAGCGGGTCAATGGTCAACTTGCTTCCGTCAAGGTTGGTGGACGAGCTCGGCCTGGTGCGGAGGAAGTGCGCGATGGGCCTTCGGGCGTTAAATGGCGGCAAATGCCGCATGGATGGAGTAGTAGAGGCGGAGGAGGTAGAAGTCGTGAAGGTTTGTAAGCCCCTGTCATTTCTCTCAGTGGAATGCGGAGATGTGATTCTAGGTCGGCCGTTTATTTTTGGGTTCCAAGCTCAAATGGCCTTCAACGCCAAGGAAGGAACAGAGGCGCTGACCGTCGAAGACCCACTCGGAGCGCGGTTTGAAAAAACAATCTGCGATCGCGGGCAAGGGAGATGGGTACAGGACCCAGTGTTTGACGGCAACGGGGAGTCCAGCGCGGGGGCTGACCGCAAGGGTCACCCTGCGGAGGATTTTTCCTAGTACGCCCCGGTTACCATGCGGGGCAAGCTCCGGCTCAGCACGGGCGGCCGACAGGTAAGGAGCAGGTGGAGAGGGGCGCGCATAGGGCGCAGGTGCCAGAAGTAAGTTCCATGCCTCAGTATGCATCGCCGGAAGGCTCTACGCTTTGAAAACCCTATTATTGTGCCACAGTCGTGATCAAAGGCAAAAGCCCCGGTCTGGTTATTACTAGGGCTTACAACAGTGACGGCCGGGTCTGGATGGTGCGGTGCAACGCGGGCAAGTACAAGCCGGTGGCTTGAAAAGTCCGGCCGCGGAATGAGCCAATGCCTCAGGGACTCAATGGACCCCTACGACCGATTGCGTGGTCCCGGGACCCGTGGGAGACGCCCCTTGGGAAGAATGGATGGATAACGCGGTCGGCGCAAATCACGGACGAGCGGGTGGACGCCCTTAACTTTGGACTGATGGGATGGCTGAGTGCGGAGGAAAGGGATCTTCTGGTATTGGTATTGGTGCTGAGGGAGAAGGCGCTTGCCTTTGGACCGGACAAGCGCGGGTTGTTGAGAGGTGAGATCGGGGACCCTTATGTTATTCCCACTGTCCCTCACAAACCATGGCAAATCAAGCTGATTCCAATCCCCCGTACCGTTTGGGAACCCTTTCTGGAGCTGGTACGGGAGCGTGTGAGGATGGGGCTTTACGAGCATTCCACGTCAAGCTATTCGAGTCCTATCTTTGCGGTTCTTAAACAGGATGGGAAGTTGCTAAGGATTGCTCAAAACCTTCAGAGGCTCAATTTGTTCACTATTTGCAACGCGGGGCTTCCCCCGCGCGTGGAAGAATTTCTGGAGTCAATGGCCGGGCGCGCTTGCTACGGGCTGGTGGATGTAATGGGGGGATATGACCAGCGAGAACTCCACCCTGACTTGCGGCCACTGACAGCGTTTGAGACCGGGCTAGGGAGGATGCAGCTGACGCGGCTACCGCAAGGTGCAACCAACTCAGTGGCGGTTTACCAAGCCCAAATGACCTGGATACTACGTGAAGATCTTCCAGAAGGCGTGCAAATCTTCATTGACGATGCTGGCATTAAAGGCCCCAGAACGGACTACGGAGGCGCGGTCCTAGAGGATGCTCCTGCGACCCGCCGATTCATCTGGGAATATGCGGAGACCCTGGAACAAGTCCTCTTCAAAATTGAGGAGGCGGGCGTTACCGTGTCCGGGAAAAATTTAGCGGTCTGCGTTCCGGCGCTCGAGGTGCTGGGGCATGTTGTGGCCTTTGACGGTAGGCAAATAGCGGAGAAGAAGTGGAACAAGGTTCTTGAATGGCCGACTCCTCGGACGGTGTCGCACGTATTGCAGTTCCTGGGGTTGTGCAGCTACGTCTGCATGTTCATCAAGCGGTTCGCCAAAGTGGCAAGCCCAATGGGGGCGCTGATGCATAAGGGGGCGGAGTGGAATTGGACCAAAGGATGCAATTACGCGTTTGCGAAGCTCAAGGAGATCGTGGGGCGCAACATTGTCCTTTGGGACCTCAATTACGACGCCCAAGGGATACGCCTGGCGGTTGACTCTAGTGAGTTTGGTGCCGGGGGGGTCTTGACACAGGAGGAGGATGGAAAAGATAGGCCGGTGCTCTACGAATTGGTCACCTTTACCGCAACAGAGAGTTGCTATTCGCAGCCCGAGCTGGAGCTGTGCGGTGTCACCAAGATCGTACGGTGGTTGCAGCACCTTTTGTGGGGCGTGCATTTTGAGCTCTTGGTTGACGCGGAAGCCTTGGCGCAAATGATTAACTCACCGACGCTGCCAAACGCGCCCATGACCAGGTGGGTAGCTTTTCTTCAGTTATTCTCCTTTAGCGTGGTACACATCCCAGGAAAGGCTTTCACAATGCCAGACGCGCTATCGCGGTACCCGCGGGACAATCCCTACGAGGGGGCGGAACCCTTGGACGTGGAAGCGCTGGTCGTTTGGGTAGGAATGGCGGAGGCGGCAATTTGTCTTCTGTTGTGTCAGTCGGGGCGTTACGCAGTCTTGTGCTCTTATTTGCAGGATCTCCGGTTCCCCAAGGGCACGGCAGGCGCGGTCGTCTGGTAGGTGAGGCGTAACGTTCTGAAATTCTACTTACAGGATGGTCAGTTATGGCGGCGGAGTGGTTCCGTGTCTCTTGTTGTTGCGACTTCTAGGGCCAACCAAGAGGTGATCCTACGGAGTCTGCACGACAACCTTGGTCACCGGGGTGAGGTTGAGATGCGGAGAAGGGTGAAAGCAAGGTTTTGGTGGCTGGGGATTGTCCGTGCGGTGCGCAATTGGGTGAAGTCGTGCGAGGCCTGCCAGCAGCAAAGCTTCGGTCTGCCCAAGGAGGTTGGTCACCCCACGGGTGAGGATGCGCTGTTTGGGCGCGTTTCGCTAGATGTGGTCCACATCAAGGCGGGCAAGTTTGCGTATTTGCTGGTTGCGCGTGACGATCTGTCTGGGTGGGTGGAAGCAAGGCCCCTAGTGAAGCTATCGGCGGAAAAGGTGGCTCAGTTTCTGGAGGAGGAATGGTTTGCGCGTTACGGATTGCTTTGCTTGGTCACCGTTGACGGAGGGGCGGAGTTTTGGGGACGCCTGGTGACGCTGGTGCAGAGTTGTGGAGCAAAATTTGGGCGCGTAACGGAGTACTACCCAGAGGGCGCGGGGATGATTGAGCGGGGGCATCAGCCGATCAAGGATAACCTGGTGAAAATGTGCGGTGAGGATGGCAAAAGGTGGTAGGTGGCGCTCCCAGCGGTTCTTTTCGCCAATCGGATCTCCGTGAAGCGCTCAACAGGGTATTTGCCTTACAAGCTACTCTACGTGCAGCGGCCTGTGCTTCCTGTGGACATTGAGCTGAACATGTTCTTAGGCGTGGATTGGTGGAAGGTCAAGACGTCTGCAGATCTGGTTGAGGCGCGGGCTGAGCAACTCCTTAGGCGTGAGGAGACCTTGAGAAGGGCCGCGGATTGTTTGAAGAAAACCCGGACGGCGTCCGTCCGCTATTGGGACAAGTGCTGTTCCCATTGGCTCCGGGATCCGCTGCGGAAGGGGGACCTGGTCCTGCTGTATAATCAGAGTCTGGAATCCCAGTGGTGCCGGCTTTTTGCCAACCGGTGGAACGGGCCGTACCGTGTGGCCTCTAAGTTCTTGGGCGTCAGCTACGAGCTCAAGGAATTGGACAGGGTGCCGCTTAAACGGAAGGCCGCCGCTTCGCATGTGAAACGCTTCTTCACGCGGTTCCACTTCCTTCGACGAAACGGCGGGCGATGATTTGGGGTCCGGGGGCAAGGCGGTCCCGGAGTCGGGCGACGACGCAGAGTGTTTTGGTAGCAAATAACCGGCGCGCAACGCGCAACCCCAGAGAAGTCAAAGGTTGCAGACTGCTGGGGAAAGCTGTCAAGCTGGGGGGGGGGCGCTAGGTGTTTAAGCTTGATTTGTTGAGGGGATGTTCTAGCCGGTTCACAGCCGGGAAAACTAGACACCCCAGAATGTTTGTCTCCTTATTTTTCGGTTTGGACTTGATTTTGGATTGGTACTGGCTACGGTTTATTTATTGCAGGTATGCGGGCGCGGTGTGACATCAGGTCCGCAAACGCGAGGACAAGCCCCGCGCATGGATGGCAGGACAAAGAGCTCTGCAAAAAAAAAAAAAAAAATAATAACAATAAATATAGAATATTTCTTTCTCCTCTTTGGATCCGGGCTGTATTCCTTCCTCCTTTCCCGTTTCTCTCCTGTTTCTTTCTTCAACAGACAAGCGCAATGGACGGGGACGGTGTGGACACGGTCAAAAGCATAGCTTGGTAAGGGGGTGCTCTAGCTGGTTCACAGCCGGAATGACTAGACACCCCAGAACGTTTGTTTTCCATTGCTCCTCCCTTATACTCGCGGTTGTGAGCGTGTGCTGTCGGCACGGTTTTTGTTTGTTTTGTAGTACGGGTATGGGCGCGGACGCGGACCTCAATCTTAATCTCATTCTCACAAAGCGCGGTCGCGCACTTTTTCTCCGAAGATAGGACCTTGCGCAGAAGACATGTATTTCTCTAGGAATAGGGGAAGCGCGGTAAAACAAAAAAACGGGAGAAGGGGAGTGGGGGGAAATGCGCCTTAGCCATCTTCATCATTTCCTCCATCTCTGCCCTTGACAACGCCAGTAAGGCCCGGAAAGATGCCAGGAGCGCGCGTTGGGATTCCGAGGATTGGGCTCCGGGGGTTGCAAGGTAACCCCTAAGCATTGTTGTCAACCTTTCCGCGAGGACCTCGAAGCGGGATGCCGGGAGTGCCATTACGATTGGGATGTCCGAAATCTCAGGAGGGCTGGGGAAAGGCGGTTCCGGTTCCGGGACGGGACTTGATCCGAACGAGCAAGGGGGTGATGAGGGGGTCCCTGGGGCATTGCGCGGAGGGCTTGGCTCAGCTGAGGGCGACGAGAGGATAAGGATCGGGGACAGCGGAGGAGGGACCTTAGGGGTAGTAGGCCTCTCATCCAAGACCGCTGGTGACGCGGGCGGCGGTGGAGTGCCTCGTGGAGCCGGGGGGGGAGGAGCCGTCGTAGGTGCTGGAGGAGGACCTGAAGCCGCACCAGCGCGATGCCGTAGAATTTCATTGAGTCGCGGGTCCCTCGCGCCTTCCCTCATCCGGACGCGGTCCGACCAGAATTGCAGGGCCCTCCAATAGTCATCAACGGACAAGAAGTCCTCCTTCCGCTGTGGTCCTGCGCGGCGGAGGGGGGAAGCCAAGTTGCAACCCTCGCTCAACGGAGGGCGGCAACAAGGGGAGCCCAGTGGAGTCCACGAGTCCTCCAAGATAGCGTTGTCATCCAAAACTACAAACAAGTCCGGAAAAGCCCTCTTGCGCGGCCTGGGGCAAGGGCCGGATTGGGGGGGGGGCTCGGGGCATGCCGTCACTAAGTGAGCAGCAACGATGGCCGCGACGGCAAGCGACACAGGCGCGTTGGCCAGGAGCAATTGAGCACGCGTGCCTGTTCCCGGCGCAGAATTTGCATGGGAGCATGCTGGCGATGAAGCGGGGGGAGGGGATTGGCGGAGTGTGTGAGGTGGAGTAGGTAGGGGGGAACAGTGCGAAGGCGGTCAAGGTAGCAATGGGAAGGGACCTCTGGGGACAGAACTCAAGTTGGGGGGGGATGTGGTGTCATTATATAGCCTTGGGTTGGGAACTGCGTTGCGGCCTGTGCGCTCAGCATCTGGTAGATTAGGCTCAGCAGTGTGGGTGCGCCGGTTCTCAGCAGTAGCCGCTGCGGGCTCAGCAGTGTGGGTGCGCCAGTTCTCAGCAGTAGCCGCTGCGGGCTCAGCAGCAGTTTCCGCGAGGCTCAGCAGTGGGCGCAGCGGATCGAGCACGCGGCTGCAGGCCGGGCCTGACTAGGGGAGGCGGGCCGCGATCCGCTTGGATATCCGACTCACGGATGGAGCTGGGCCGACCAGGTTCTTGGGCGGTCAGTCGAGGGAGGAAAAGGCGGGGCAACAGCGGGGCTATATGCGTGGAAAACCGCGCGCAAGCGCGGGCCGGCCACGGGATGCAAAATCCACGACGGTGTGTCGGACGGATACGGGCAAGCGCGGTGAACTTTGGGAAGCGCGCGGCGGAGGGCTGCGCCACGGAAGGACGAACCCAATTTTCGGAATGGCAGGCAAGCTGAAGGGATAGGGTATGGGTATGGGTGGGGGATGGGTTAGGGTTCTGGGTCTAGGGTCTCTTCTTCATGGTTGTCAGTTTGTCTTTGTGCTTGTACTTAGGTTAGGGCTGAGAGGAGGGGATATAAGATACCTCTCCCCTCAGCACGGGTTGGAGGGACACACACACACTGGAGGGGCAATAGGAAAAAGGAAGATTAGAATCTCACTCTCTCTCTCCCGGAAAAAGAATCATCCTTGAGTCTTACAGACGCTAGAACCATTGAACTCCGTGACTTGGGACAAATTTGTGAGTGATAACCTCTAAAGTTTCCACACAGGCCCTACAAATCACACTGGATCCGCTTTGCCTTGGCCCTCCATTCCTTCCGTTCCATCCACTCCATCCCTTCCATCTCCTTAATTTCCTTCTCCTAATTCATCCGCTCCTTCTCTCCCTCCATTTCCGTTTCCTCCATTTCCCAATTCTCCTTCCGCTTTATTTCTTTCCTCCTCCCTTGCTTCCTTGGTTATGACTCCTACCGGTTCCGCACCAGGCACTTTGCCTTGCACCTCCGCATTCATCTGGGCCCCCGGGAGTTCAGTCGGCGGTCCCCAGTAAGTTGGTGGTGGTGGTGTTGTATTTGTGGTATACCTTTGGAAACGGGGCAACACTAGCAAAAAAAGCAAAAAATTTAGTTACTCTTTTATTCTCATTAGTCAGTCCAGACTAGTACTCACCAGGAACTTGAGTCCCCAAGTATTTGATCTCTGGCAATGGTGGTATCTCGTAGTTAGCCCTTGGCACTGACCTACCACTCCGCATCTCCCTCGTTGATTCCACGGGACCCTTGACAGTCGACTAAACATTTATAGGGAAATTACATGCCACTTTGCAAAGGCAACATTGCTCACACTTGCCTCAAAGGCCTCAGACGGCAGTACTAGGGACACATTGCTTTTTGCGGCAAATACCGTTTTTGAAACGGCGGGATCACAATGACGACATTTTATATAGATTATAAATTTATTGAGTAATGAATTAAATAATGTAAGGGGTATACAGTAATAATTAACAACTTGAAATCAATAGGAAAATTTATCTGGATGCTTGCAGGAGCTCGCGTCTTTATACCCAGGCAACTGTCACGCTTCGCACTTAGGGATTATTTTCTTCATCACTTTGACATGTCCTTTCCTCAGTACCATCTACCTCAGTCTAAAAGCATGACACAAATAAAAGCACAACATCAATGGTGCAATCCGCTATTTCCTCTGGCTCGCGCTGACCTTCCAATCTTGGCAACCAACTCAGTATATACTTGCAAACTTTGCGGTTAGCTCCATACCGGTTGGCCATCCATTATGAGATCCAATCTCCTTCCCTGGCCAAGCAACAGCCTTGGACTTCCATCTTTGGTCATGCATTGTTTTTTAGTTTGCATCTACGTCTGACTAAGCCATCACTACTGTATAGTTTGCAATTGGACTAGTCCCTACCCTGCATACACTATTACTTCTCATTTGCATTACCTTCAACGTCACTTGCTCCTGTCCCAATTTGTCATACAATTGTACGCTCAGATTCTATTGTCTTGCACTTACGCTATGACCTTGGATCTGTACTGCTGCTTCATTTCCTATCCTGTTCCTGTCATTCATTGCCTCACCACTTCAGCTGTAGTTAGCTCATCACCAGGTTGTATCTAGTCACTTTGGATTACCTTATAAGGGCTATCCCCTTGCCTGATGATTGTCTCCTCATTTAGTTAATTTCATACATTCTTGCATTTTGCTGCAACCTAGTTATCAAATCGGACTCAGGTTGAGTTTCCTTCTTTGGAACACATTCCATTCCTCTTGCCGTTTGTTGAGTGGCATAACCAAGTTTGCACTTTGCAACTGAGTCTTGCTATTTGCACTTTCCCTCTCACTTGGCATTCCTTTTCGCTCACAATCATCTAAGAATTGCCCTATAGTACGTGGGGTGTTTGTGTGACACCCGAGTCCAATGTGATAACTGGGTTGTAGCAAAATGCGAGAATGTATGAAATTCAATAACTGAGGAGAAAATTATCAGGCAAGGGGGTAGCCCTTATAAGTTAATCCACAGTGACTAGATACAACCTGATGGGGAGCCAACTACAGTTGAAGGCAGTGAGGCAAATGAGTGACAGGAACAGGATAGGAAATAGAGCAATAGTACAAAGCAGCAGTAAAGATCCAAGGTCATAGCGTAAGTGCAAGACAATAGAATCTGAGTGTACAAATGTATGATGAATTGAGACAGGAGAAAATGAAGTTGAAGGTAATACAAATAAGAAGTAATAGTGTATGCAGGTTAGGGACTAGTCCAATTTCAAACTGTACAGTAATGATGGCTTAATTAGACATAGATGCAAACTAACTAACAGTGCATGACCAGAGATGGAAGTCCGAGGCTGTTGATGGGCCAGGGAAAGAGATTGGATCTCTTAATGGATGGCCAACCAGTATGGAGTTAGCATTGATGTTGTGCTTTATTTGTGTCACGCTTATAGACTGAGGTAGATGGTACTGAGGAGAGGATATGTCAAAGTGATGAAGACAATAATCCCTAAGTGCGAGGCATGACAATTCTTTTAAAAATTGCATCTAAATTCCATTCAAAATGTCAATTTTCATTCAAACAAATCAATAGGGAATATCATATTTTGCCAATCTGAAATTTTTTTAATTGCGGGTTTCAACTCAAATTCACCATTAAAAAATTAAAGAAACAAGTTATTTCACATCATGTGTTTCAGAGTTACCTTGAAATAAGTGGTTTTTTTCCATTTCACTATAGAACTCTTGATACTCTCTGTTTTGCCTTTATCATAACCACTCATCCTCCCTCAATTCTAATCCATCCCCCCATTTTTTGGCTTGTTCACTCAACTCCTTAGCCAGTTGGTCAATCCATCCATCCATCTTGTGAACTCATCATCTCATTAATCTCAAATATTCTCTGTACAGGTATGGAATCTATTCATGCTCAGTTCTTCAATTCAGGCTTATCAAGTTGAGCAATGAGATTGAGATCTTTGTACCTGGCCTGCTCAAGGATTTCTCAAATGAATCTCCGCCAGTTTTAGATCCCACTCAGCTTGATTGGTCTCATGATCACCAGGTACTACTTGGCTTCCCATCTCAACCTCTGTCCTAATTCATTTCAAGATGATGTGGCCATGGAAGACACCAAATCACTGCAAGCTCACCATACACCTCCAGCGCCCAAAAGGGTAAAATCAAAACATTACTTTTGGAACAGACCCTCTCTAACTTGGTGAGAACCACATATATTCTCAATGCAAATTCACCTTGAAAAACAGGAGTTAACTTAGTCTGTTGTTCTGTTTTCCAGAAGGACTGTCCCTTCCAATGGTACCAAGACCATTGTCACAGACTACAACAAAAACTCCTAAAGCCTGGTCACGGCATTTAGAATCAATATGTATATAAATTGCAGGTTTGACACTCTCATTCTCCCACTTGAGTTACCAAAAAGAAAAAAGAAATCATCTATAAAAAGCACAAATCTGACACCAAGGCTCTTTCATCTTTCTTCTTAGAACTTGCCTCCAAAAGACATCTCATTGCCTCATGATTATTATTAGTTCACCTAAACAAGAAGAACCTCCTCATCTGAGGCAAGCCTCATTTTCACAACCCTGAGCATTAGCATACTTCAAATTACTTCTATCTTTTTTTCTTTACTCTTTTTCTCTTCTTTCCTCCTGTTTCTTTTCTCAAAATCTTGCTTTATTTCTCTTTCTGTTTTCACTCAACAACAACCTTTGTCTTCCCTTCATCCCATTTATTTTGTTAGTTGTTCAAATACAAAAATTATTTAAGGAGGAGCAATTCTTCTTGAGATTGGCCAAAAAATTAATGACTAAAGAATTGATCAACTTGATGAGGATCAATGAGGTATTCTGATCAGATTTGATGAGTGATCATTGCCTCATCATCCAGGCCATTTTCCAAGCCTTTTTTGGATGATTCTAATCCAAACTGTCCCGCATCTTGAGACAATCTCCATCTATTACGCACCTGGATAAGTATTCCATGTTGATCTAACCATATTTTGATTTCTCAAGCAACAAAACAATCAATGGTAATATTGATAAAGCCTAAAAACTCAACAAATAAAAATAAAGAAAGGGAAAAACACTAGTAAAAATGAAAAAAGGATGAGGATGAAATGCAGGAAGAGTTTTTGGTGACTAGTTGCAGAGGGTGAGTTATGCAGCCAACATGATGGAGAATCTGAGGAAATTAAGAAATTAATGGTTTGAAACAATTGATTTATTCAATTTGGCTCTATGGCTCTAAAAGGATGGTGAAAGTACAACAGTTGGATGTATTGAAAAATTGAGAAGAAAACAACAATGTTGTTGAGGATTTTCCAATGAACAAAAAATGATAAAACAACAAGGGTGAGGAAAAGATTAAGAATGACAAAAACAGTGGCTTTTTCTCATAAATGGCCAGCTTTTCATTCACTTTTGGTGTTCAAAATGACAATTTTATCAGTTCTCATGCCTATTCTGCCACTTTAATGGGTGATTAACTTCTCACCTCTAGGGATTCTCTCATCTCAGTGGGTTAGACCCACATGTCTTGATTCTATTTGATCTTTTATGGGGAAATTGTTTTGATAGCCTCAGTGTGCAGTGCACTACAGCGCCTCAAACTTGGTCCAGATTTTGTATTGTCTTCCCTTGATTATCAATTTTGGGAACTGATTCCATTGGATTGTGCCTCTTGGTCTGTCTGCCTGCTTTATTCTGAAATAAGTTTCATCAACAAGTTTTCCACTTATATTTTGTGTAATGAAGATGATTTGGGAAGTTTTTATTTTTTGTTTTATTGTAGCAGATGATAAATATTGTAGAGAGATGATATGGATTGGTAAGGAGAAGGAGATGACACACCTAGGGGGGATTCCTTATTTTGGTGGGTGCATCAGGGCTGGCATCATGGGGCCCTTGGAGCTTGTTGGGAAGGTGTTGCTCTTTGAAGCAGTGGAGGTTTTTGCTTGATGAACCTGGGTTTTTTTCAAACAATCAATTAACTGTGGGTGGAGGATGAGAAACCTTACCACAGAAATCACTTTTGGGGTTGGTGGTTAGATGAGTTGAAGTCCATTCTAGGTGCCATGGCATGATTTTTGGATTGGTAACAGATGATGTGTGGGATGTCTTGAGCGAGTTATGGTTGATGACGTGTTGATTTGTTGATTGGGTGTTTTGCATTTGATGCATGGATGATTCATAAATGGCAGGTTTGGTGTTTTAAACTCACCATTTTCTTGAAAACCGCCATTTTTGAATACACCATTTAAGGGGTATGTGTATTTTAGAAACCTGCAATTCAAAATTGTGGGTTTGGCCAAAAGAAATGGTGGGTTTTCTGACTGTGATACACCCTAATATTTACCATTTGTTTGATTCTCCTTGCAATTTATGTCTTTTATTTTTTAATTTTGAACAATTTTTGAGTTTCCCTCATTCAAGAAGTGTATTTTTCAATTTTTTGTATTGTTTTATTTTTTTTTAGAAAAAATATTTCCATTCCCTGAGAAATACCAGTTTTTATTCAAAAAAATCAAAATGGGTTGTGTTGCATGGTTTGAAACCCATCTGTGTTTTGAAAAGCTTTTAAAAAGCCATCTGGGGCGTGAACATCTGCTAAAAACCCAGATGAGTTGCAAACCGTGCCAAAAAACCCATTTTGAGTTGTGAACAGGTTGTGTAGGGTTGAATATTTTAATTCTTATTTTTATTTATTTAATTTATTTTTGGGTGTTGTTAAATTCACAGCTCAAATGAGTCATGTGGCAGTCTACACAGCTACACCTGAGTTGTGCAGACCCAACACAACTTGATTTTGGTTGGGCTGTACTCCACACGGCTCAAATGTAGTTGTTTAGCCGTGCCACATGGCTACAAGTCTTGTGGGTAAAAAAATAAAAAAAAATAGAAATAGAAATCAAAGGGTGTAAAATAAGGGTGATGATAAATTCATGGCTCCAGCCATGTGGGAGTTTTGTAGGGCCCTACATGGTTCCAATGAGCTTTGGGGGCCCATAGACGACTACAAAGGGCTGTTCCAAACACGCGTGAGCTCCAGGAGGTTGTATAGGAGCCATTTACCCCTCAAAACACGGCTATCTGGGGCTGTGTACCCCCGTAAATGGCTCAAAAACTCTGTTTTCAGGGGTGCCCTACCCCCTGGAAGTTTTGCCAGAATTTTGGGCACCCCCTGGACCACACTTGAGTTCCCTCAACCCAAATTTGGGTTCAATACATACTTTGTGGGACTGTTGTTCTACACCTAGCAATTACATGTTAAAATGTGTATGCACTTAAGCTTGTTCTAAGTATAAGTGTGATCCAAATGGGATGCACATATGGGCCTCTCCAGCCCATTGGACACTCACACCAACCATACCGCCCAGCATGGATGTCACAGAATTTGCAAAACTGGCCTCAAAACGTGTGAAGCAGGCCTATTGGTACATGGGCACGTTAAGGTATATGGGAAAATAAAGCCAGATGGGCTTGTATGGGCATAATTGGGCCCAATGTTTATTTTGGACATACTTGGCCAGATGGGCTGGCCCGCCAAAGGATGGTTAACTTAGTTTTTGGGCTTGGGAGGCCCATTGGGGCCGCCACCCGTGTTGCAGCCTGGTTGGGGCTGCCGCACATGTTGCGGCCAGCTTGGGGCCGCTGTTTTTGCCTTTGGCCCGTTTAGGGGGCCCAACGGCCCGCGCAGGGCCATTTTTGCAACTGTTGAGCCAATTGCGGCCGCTGCGCTGGGTGGCAGCCGGCTGTTGGTGCCCCAAGGGCCGGGGCCAACGGCCCCAACTCCCTCACCTCCCCTTGCCTGCCATCACAAGGGGGAGGTGGGGGCAGCTGGTAGCAACCAGCTTGCCACCCAGGCTGGTTGCATTGAGGTCACCAGAGGTGGGGGGTAATTGACCACCCCCCCACCAGCCCTAGGTGGTTAGGGAAATGACAAGGTAGCTGGTTGCAACAAAGCAACCAGCGGTGGGGGGGACCTGACCACCCCTCCAACAACAAAGCAAAGGGGCGCTCCCCCCCTGCCTTTACCAAGGGGGAGGAGCAACTGGGCTGAGGGGATCTGACCACCCCCAGCCCACCATTCTATGACAACACCCTGGGGGTATCAACCCCCAGGGCCCCTGGTAGGGGGATTTGACCGCCCCCTCCAGGGATCTGTGAGAAAGAGGGGGGGGGGATAGCATGTCCGCTGGGCACACACCCTCCCCCCCCCATGTGGGTCTGAGACTAGACCCAGGTTTGTCCTGGGTCCCACCTGGCCATTTTTATGGCCAAGGGATGGTTGCATGAGGCAACCAACCAGTATTTTAGGTCAGGGATTGAACAGCATGGGGGCTGGTTAAGTCCCATAACGGTGGAAACACCAGAAAGGATCAGAATAGGCTGGTTGTAAGGGTACAGGGATTGATTCCATGCGGGCTGATGTAGCCCAAACCAAGTAACAAGGCCTGTAGAGCCTGTAGACCCCTTTGGGAGCGAAAACGTTTCCTTTTGGCTTGTTTTATCATGGGCTCAAAAGAGGCCAATCTTTTGTACTTAAGGAGCTCTTCTCCCTGCTGTTTTCATCATCCATTCATCATCAAATCAAATTCATCACCAATATCATCCAAGGTATTGCCTCATTGTGAGATCCCATCAGCAATCATTGACACAAAGTGTCCAGCATTTCTTTTGCTTTAAATACTGCTCATTTGCCTAAGCTAATTGCTGGACATAATTATAACACATTATCAGTACCAACATCATCATGACTTCCAAGCCACCTAGACCCTTGTAACTTAATCTGGAGAACTGCAAAGACCTCAAGTTTTCCAAGAAGATTTCCTATATCCCTGATGTTAGCTCCACCAAGATAGTTCTGAAAATTCAGAATTATAATGCTTGGGCCGTCCTTGTGGATAGTGAGCTGGATAAAATCTGTTGTGTGGAGATAATGGATGCAGATGAAACTTTGATCAGTTCAGAAGTGGAAAAAATGTCTTATCATCTCATCCTTAGGCATCTTGATGAGAATCATGTGACATGGGTTTTGGATACTTGTAAGGAAGATGAAAGAAGAAGGGGCAGCATCCTTTGGAAGTTGCTTAAGTCCAAGTATGCTGGTGATTTTGTTCACCAGAAGGGTATAGCTTTCAAAAACTGTTCAAGTTACAATTTTCAAATTGTAAACAGTTTGTTGCAGAGGCTAGGTCTAGCATAGCCAAGTTTAAGTCATCAGGAATGAACATGGATCCTTAGTGTTTGTCGCTCTTAATGCTTCAGAAGCTACCAAAGGATTTTGATTCTTTAGTCGGAATTATTTCTCAATTGGATTCTCTTCCTGGGGAGGAGGATGTGCTGAGAAGGATTGAAAAGGATGATCTTCAGTTCAAGATGAAGGGGGGTTCTGGAACAGCCCTTGTTGGAAAGACTGGAAAATCTTGCAAGAAGGCAAAAAAGGATTTTTCCAAGGTCTTATGCTATAATTGTCAGAATAAGGGGCATTATGCTAAGGATTGCAAGGAGGCCAAGAAGAGGAAGAAGTCCAAAGAGAATGACAAGGAGGTCAATCTCACTACTGAAAACGCTGCAATGGTGGTGTTTGATGGTCCAATGGAAATGGTTGTTGGGGAAGAAGGTCCCAACAAAAAGGCCAAAATTGATGAGGATCAAGAAATGGACTTAATTGATTATGAAGGGAGTAATCTTAACCTCAAAGATGAGAACTTATCATTGACTGATAAAGCTTCTTTCCTATTAGGAGGATTGAAGGAGGATGTTCTTTTTTTGATTGATTCTGGTTGTACATATCACATGTTCTTTGAACCAAATTTATTTTCAAATCTTAGTGGTTATGATGGAGTTGTAAATATAGGTCAGAAAGGCAGAACAATTCAGATTAAAGGAATTGGAAAATTTATTCTTTCAAATCACTTGGTTTTCAAAATTTCTTTTGAGAAAGTGTTCTATGTACCAGAGTTTCCTTATAACCTTGTGTTCCTTGTAGTGTTGTGGAAAAAAAGTTTGCATATTTGTTATCTTAAAGTAGATAGGTTTTTTATTAATATTAATGGGAGAACTTTCCTTAGTGGACAGTTTTGGAACAAGCTTTTGTGTGAAAGCTTGTTCAAAATCTCAGCTTTGAGCACTGTTGCTAACAATAGAAGTGCCCATAAGGTAAAGGACAGCAACTGTGAGAGTTGTACCTTGGGGGCTAAGGCTAGAAATGTGTTCTCAAAGAGTAGAGATTGCACTGATGTTCCTAGAGAGGAATTTTCCATTGATTTGGCAGCGCCATTCACACTGGAGTCCCTTGGTGGGGAAAGGTACTTCATCAATTTGATTGATACTGCAACTAACTATGTTTGGGTTAAACCAGTTCAATCTAAGGATAGGACCACAGAGGAGGTTTCTGTAATCTTCAAATTCTGGAAACAGAATGGTCTAATGAAGGATATCAAGAGGGTTATCACTGATGGAGGTGGTGAATTTGTGAGTAAAGAGTTTGAGAGGTTATTGAAAGATTATGGTATCATTCATATAGTCACTACTGCAAGTACTCCACAAAATAATCAAATAGTTGAGAGAATGAACAGGACTTTACTGGACAAGGTCAGAACTATTATGTCTCAATCTGGTCTACCAAAGTTCTTATGGGCTGAGTTGATTTGTACAGTCTGTCTGTTGCACAACATTGTAAGTGTTAATGGGAAGAGTCCTCATTATCAGTTTTGGAAGTTGTACCCCAAAACATTACACCTAAGAACAATTGGTTGGTTGGTGTATTATAGTGTCCACCATAACAAGATGGTTGGAAAATTAGACCCTAGAGCCAGAACAGGGGCACTTGTAGGCTATGATTTAATAAGTAAATTGTATAGGATCTATTTTCCAGGGACAAGAAAGGTTATCCGTAGTAGGGATGTAAAATTTGATGAAAGTACATTTCCACTCAAAAGGAGTGAAGATCTTGTTGTGAATAAGTCACAGCATGAAATAGAATTAGCACCTATTTCACCAGCAAAGGCTGCAGGAAATGTGGTTCCAGAAGATGAAGAGATGGCAGACGTGCCACCAGAGGGTTCAGTGCCCGCTTCAGGGGAGTCTGTTAATTTGGAACCTGATGAGCCTCCACCTCCAGTTAGAAGGAGTGGTAGGATTAGAGTAACAGTTGATAGGTATGGGGAATGGAAGTCCCATTATGCTGCCGCAGGATATGAGGAAGATATATTTCAGGAACAGTGTATGCTCAATGAAGTTCTGGAGTTGAGCTTGGAAATGGGTAACAGGGTTAACCTAAATAGCTTTTTCCAAGCTATGAATTCTGATAAGAGAGCCAACTGGAAGAGTGCTATCTTTGAGGAATTTGATTCTCTAAAAAATAATAGTGTCTTTGAAGTGGTTAAGCAGGATTCTGTTCCAAAAGGAAAGACCATTGTGGGGTCTAGATTGGTGTTAAACAAGATGTTTGACACAAATGGAGTTTTAAAAAGATTCAAAGCTAGATGCGTTGCACAGGGCTTCAAGCAGAGAGAGGGTATTGATTACCAAGAAAATTTCTCACCAACTGGAAGGCTTTCCACCTTCAGGTACATCATTTCTCTGGCAGTGGAGTTGGGTGAAGAAATCAGACAAGCTGATTTTGTAACAGCATACTTGAATTCAAAACTTGGAGAGGAGGAGACTGTTTATATGTCAATCCCTGATGGTTTTCATGAATGGTTAGTAGAGACTAAACCAGAAACCATGAAGAAAATCTGTGTTAGAAGTTTTCTTTCAGCAGATAAAGGGTAATATTTCCTCAAGCTGTGTAGATCCCTTTATGGATTGAAGCAAGCAGCTAGGTTGTGGTATAATACCATGAGTGAGAAACTGATACAGATTGGTTTCAAGAAGTCTGAGGCCAAAACTTGTCTTTTTGTAAGAAAGGATGCAATTTTGTTTTTACAGGTTGATGAAATTATCATTATTGGAAATGGTAAAGAGAGAGTCATGGAGACACTCAAAAAGGAATTCAAGATAAAAGATCTCAGTCTGGCGCAACAGGTGCTAGGAATGAAAGTCAGTAAGATCAAGAATGGTATTAAGTTAGACCAGAGCCATTACGTGGCAGCTCTTCTTAATCAATATGGCTTAGAGGATGCAAAGGAGTTTGGTACTCCCATGCAGTCAAACATTTGTTTAGAGAAGTCTACAGATGAGGAGTATCTGGAGTTTGTTCAATCTGGGAACGACTAAAGGTCAGCTGTTGGATTTCTTAATTATTTGGGGCAGTTTACAAGGCCCTATATTGCTTTTGCAATTGTTGTCTTGTCTCAACACTTAGAGAAGCCAAGCATGAGGAATTGGTTGGCTTTTAAGAGAGTTATGAGATATCTTAAAGGAACGCACAGTCTGAGACTGTTGTTTACAAATTCAGCAAACTTTGATTTTGTTGGTTATTCCAATGCAAGTTGGGCAGATGGTAATACTAGGGAATCAAAAAGTGGTTTTGTATTCTTCTTAGGTAAGAATCTGGTGTCATGGATGTCCAAGAAGGTATTGGCAATAAGTCTTTCATCAACAGAGGCTGAGTATAGAGCTTACTTAGCAGCTTCAAAGGAAGAAAAATGGTTGAGAAAAGTCTTAGAGGATACAAATAAGCCACAAGGGTTTGCATTGATGTATTCTGATAACCAGAGTTCCATTGCCTTGGCGCAAAACCAAGTTTTCCATTCAAGAACAGAACATATCAATGTTCACTATAACTATATTTGCAATTCAGTTAACTGCAAGGAGATTGTGTTGAGGTACATGCCCACTGGAGCAATGATGGCGGATATCTTTACTAAGGCTTTAGATAGGAACAAGCATCAATGCTTTGTGACTAACATGCAGATGTCACCGCTTTTGGATTAAGGGGGTGTGTTAAAATACCTATGCACTTACGCGTGTACTACGTATAAGTGTAATTCAAATGGGATGCACATATGGGCCCCTCCGGCCCATTGGACACTCACACAGACCATACAGGCCTGCGTGGATGTCACTGATTTGGGGAAACTGGCCTCAAAACGCGTGAAACAGGCCTATTGATACACAGGACCTAATGGGCCCAGTGAGGTTTATGGACAAATACAGCCAGAGGGGCTTGTATGGGCATAATTGGGACCAAGGTTTATTTTGGACATACTTGGCCAGACAGGCTGACCCGCCAAAGTATGGTTTACTTAGTTTTTGGGCTTGGGGTGGCCCATTGGGGCTGCCACCTGTGTTTCAGCCCAGTTTGGGCTGCCGCCTGGTTGGGGCTGCCACCCGTGTTGCTGCCCGCTTGGGGCTGCTTTTTTTGCCTTTGGCCCGTTTAGGGGGACCAATGGCCCGCGCGGGGCTGTTGTTGTGGCTATTGCGCCAATTGCCGCTTCCGCGCTGAATTGCAGCCGGCTGTTGGTGTTGAAGTATTGTGTTTATGCTGCTAGCCTTGATCCTTTAGTTTCACATAATCTTCTTATTTATATGTCACAAACCTGTCTAGCCAGCTAGTCCTTTATTGATTTATCAATTCTTTCTTATTGGCTTACTCCATACTTGATCACCTTGTAATTTATTGTTTCTGCCATGATTGATTAGTCATCAAGCACCTTAGGCCCCCTGTGAGGGGCTCTCTAGTTGTCTATTTAAACCGGTCTTTTCCATGACCTTGCAATTCACCTTATCGACTTTGTTTCTTACAAATCCGGTCCTCAACTTTCTGAGTTGAGTCAGAGTCCCTGATCTGATCATTGAATCCAACAGGTTATGAGCCCAGAGCACCACTTACTGTGCTGTCTCTGATTTTGCTTCAAGTAAATCCTCAGTTATCCAACAGGTTATGAGCCCAGACTTGATGTTACCTGGAATCAATCATCAAGTCTCTTGAGTTGGCTGTGAAGCTCTACAACAATCTCCACTATCTCATCCTACTCGGTCTCATCAGGATCCCTCAATTGACCAAGCCCCCCCTTTTTTTTCTTTCTCAACCACATACTTGTGTGCGATGCCACCGTCCTCTCCCCTTTGATTGACATTTCCATATCAACTCCAACAATTGCTCTTAACATCCTGCAATTTCCTCTGCTCCCCATCTTGCAATTGTCGCCTGCAACTTCACCATGGTCTATCCTTTTCCTTTTTTTTACTCCCTCTCCCTCTCTGCCTCTATTGTTCTTTCAACTTGTCCGCCTTCAAGACTCTCATGCTGAAAACTGGTATTCAAGTCTTTTGGAGAGGGGGTGAGATGGGATAGACCTTACTCACACCTTTTCTGGCACCTCAATTCCTTCCTCGCACCTTTGGACAATCCATCCCTACTCAAGCCACTGGTCCAATAACGATGACCTTTATAAGTTGACTCACCTCTAGTTGCTCTGTGAAACGCGCCATCTTCAACAATGTCGCTCAGTCAATTGCTGCATCAAGACTTCCAGTTTAGTCGTTACCTTGCCTGCTCAAATTAGCTTGATTGCTGTCAATCCTGCACTGTTCTGTTTCTTCCTGTCTCTTGGTTGCCGTCCTTCTATCAACCTTGCAATCCTGGTTGCCCCCGCTGTCAATTTGGTCACACAATTAGACCTGCGACCAGTCATTGATTCCTCAAGATCCCTGGCCTTGGTCTCACTCCTCCAATTGCGAAATCGTTTGCGTTTGCCCATTGTCCCTGCAACCTTGATGGCAACTTTGATCACCCTCATCTTCAACTTTGCTATTTTTGCAACATTGGTTGCACTTCCTACTGCGACTTCACCTGCATTGCCACCGTCACTGGCATCGGGCCACCGCCCTCGGCTCCGTATTGGCTGGATTTGGGCTATCCACCTTTGTTTGGAACACCATTGGTTCATTCATTGCTTGATCTGACACAGATGTTATTTTACTCATCTTGAAACTTGCTTTGCTACTCACCTCCAATGCCTCATTGCTCGCGCATCATCCCCGTACTTGCCCTGGCTGCTCGCATTTCTAATCCTGAGGCTTCGATCACTCTCATCTCCAACTTTGCTTGCGACATCGTTGCTCAACCCTTTTTTATCTTGTGACTTCAATGCGCCTTCCTTTCAACCTCGTTTGCGACTTTGATTGCACCTCACCTGCGACCTCAGCCAATATCCCATTTCTTCCATTGATCGCTTGCAACCTCGCTGATGATTTTCCTAAGAACAATTGCACGCGCGCGACTTTGTCACTGCAACCCTTGGAATCATTCATCCGCCTGAAGACCCTTCAAAAACCAGCTCCCTATTGCTTGCTAGTTCCTTCACTGTTGCAGTCTTCAAATCAATTACCATCTTTTTTTTACTGTTTCCATCACTTTGGGTGCACTTAGGTTAGGTTATCACCTCAAAAGTCCTTGTCCTTTTTCACCATTTTTGTTAGCCTGGTTTGCCATACCTTCTCATCTTCTCACCAAGTCTCAAGCCTACCAGCAAGGGGGTGTGTTGAAGTATTGTGTTTATGCTGCTAGCCTTGATCCTTTAGTTTCACATAATCTTCTTATTTATATGTCACAAACCTGTCTAGCCAGCTAGTCCTTTATTGATTTATCAATTCTTTCTTATTGGCTTACTCCATACTTGATCACCTTGTCATTTATTGTTTCTGCCATGATTGATTAGTCATCAAGCACCTTAGGCACCCTGTGAGGGGCTCTCTAGTTGTCTATTTAAACCGGTCTTTTCCATGACCTTGCAATTCACCTTATTGACTTTGTTTCTTACAAATCCGGTCCTCAACTTTCTGAGTTGAGTCAGAGTCCCTGATCTGATCATTGACTCCAACAGTTGGTGCCACAAGGGCCAGGGCAAACGGCCCCTGCTCCCGTGCCTCCCCTCACCTGCCATTGCAAGGGGGAGGTGGGGGCAGCTGGTAGCAACCAGCTTGCCACCCAGGCTGGTAGCATCAAGGCAACCAGCGGTGGGGGGGAATTGACCACCCCCCCACCAACCTTAGGTGGTTAGGGAAATGACAAGGTAGTTGGTTGAAACAAAGCAACCAGCGGTAAGGGGGACCTGACCACCCCTCCATCATCAAAGCAAAGGGGCGCTCTCCCCCCCCCCCCCCTTTACCAAGGGGGAGGAGCAACTGGGCTGAGGGGATCTGACCACCCCCAGCCCACCATTCTATGACAACGCCCTGGGGGTATCAACCCCCAGGGCCCCTGGTAGGAGGATTTGACCGCCCCCTCCAGGGATCTGTGAGAAAGAGGGGGGGGGATAGCATGTCCGCTGGGCACCCCCCCCCCCATGTGGGTCTGAGACTGGACCCAGGTTTGTCCTGGGTCCCACCTGGCCATTTGTATGGGCAGGGGCTGGTTTCATGAGGCAACCAACCAGTATGTGAGGTCAGGGAGTGAACAGCACGGGGGCTGGTTCAGTCCCATAACGGTGGAAACACCAGAAAGGACCAGAATAGGCTGGTCGTAAGGGTACAGGGACTGATGCCATGCGGGCTGATGTAGTCCAAACCAAATAACAAGGCCTATAGAGCCTGTAGAGCTCTTTTGGGGCGGTAAAATTGCCTTTTGGCTTGTTGTATCATGGGCTCACAAAAGGCCAATCTTTTTTACTTAAGGATCTCTTCTCCCTGATGTCTTCATCATTCATTCACCATCCAATTGAATTCATCACCAATATCATTGAAGGTATTTCCCCATTGTGTGAGCCCATCAGCAATCATTGACACAAGGTGTCAAGCATTTCTTTTGCTTTAAATAATTCTCATTTGCCTAAGCTAACTGCTGGCCATAATTATAACATTTCAAAGTGACTTTAAATTGAAACCAAAGTGAAAGTAAAGTGAAAATTAAAATCATATAAAACTCTGCAAACAATTCTTTCTCAACTCAAAAGTGAGCAAAATTTTTTTTGTTCAATTGAAAGTTGAATTGAATACTGAAGTATACCATTGAATTTTTTTGCATTGGAACAGTGGCAAGCCCTCATTCTTCTGACATGGCTTTGTGGAAGGTCTACATTGATAGTGCCATAAACAAAGCTTTGGGAAAAGAAAAAAAAAGGATTCAGCTAATGAAATATTGGAAGCCCCAATTGCATCCTCATCAAGGGTGACAACTGAGGAACAAAATGTTTCACAGTGGGATGCAACCTCTGGTCGTGAGTAACATTTTATGTTACAGAGGTCTTTTCCAGATTAAATTTGAGTTAAAATAACTTATGGGGTCCTGTAACCATGAAATTATAAAACATAACCATTGAATTGGTGCCAGATCCACTTAACCCACCTCCTGTGAGAACTTTTTTTACTATTTTAGAGGCCCAAAAAATTTGTAAAACATGGGCTATGAAGCATAGTTATGCTCTGACAGTTTTTAACTAAAAGAAAGATAAATATGTGGATTTGGCCTGTGATTGCCATGGTTCCTATTCAGGAAAAATTCTTACCATACGGTCTAAAAAAACTCACACAAGGAAGGTTGGGGGCAATTTTTTAATCCATGCAAGTTGCACAAAGGCAGACCCCTTGTGGCAAATATCCTACAAAGAAACCCAAAATAACCATCAACCATCAGAACATGCCTCTGTGCATCCTCAACTGAGGAGAATCACTGGGGTAGCCTTAGAAAATCTAATAGAAGGCATTAATGATGGGATCAATACGTTGAAAATTAAGTGAAAATTTAGCAAGATTGATGGCGGCAATTATTTTGATGACCATACAATCTATAACACTAAGCAAAGGTAGCGCTGGAAGAACTGAAGGGGAAAAGTGTTCTGGACATACTCTATAAAATGCTCAAAGAATCAAGTTGGATTCATTGGTCAAAATTTAGTGGAGAGGGTCACTTGGAGGCCCTATTCTTTGCCCACCCAGAGTCATTAAAGCTTCCCAAACAATTCCATCATATTGCTATGTTGGATTGCACTTATAAAACAAATAAGTACAAAATCCCACTATGGCGTGTTGTAGGAATGACAGCCAACCAGAAAACATTCACAATATCTCTTGTTTTCATAACAAAAGAAATGTTTGAGTTCTACATTTTTTCTGTAAATGCATTAAACAATTTGGCTTATGATCCTGAGAGACTTCCAAAAGTCTTTGTGACGTACCATGAAAAATCTCTGATTTGTGCAATTGAATCTAGTTTCCCAGATTCATCAATACAATGTTGCACTTGGCACTTTTCTAAAAAAATACAAGCAAAATTTGAAGGGCGCTTTTTTAATGACGTTGAAGGATGGAGAATCTTTATGACTCTATGGGGAAAGTAAGGGGCTTCAAAGACCAATGGAGGAGGCAGAGGTCAATGATGCAGAACTCAGAGTAGGTCTAAATCACTGCTTCTTTTTCTTCCTAGTTTTGGGTTCTGACCTTTTGACTTATAGAGTGTTTCTTGAAAGACTATGAGGATGAACTTGAGTATATGAAAAATAACATTTTCCTATCCAAGAGACATTTGTAACAGCGTGGACTTGTATAAAACCAGATTTTGGAAAAAAACAACATCTTTGGTTGAGGGGGCCAATGCAAATCTCAAACAATTCCTTGCAAACTCTTTGGGAATCATGTTGGATGTTTGGAAAAGCCTTGACGGAACAGTTTTGAATCAAATCAAATTGGTTCATGTGTCACTTTATAACTCTTGAATTAAGTTAGGGACAGTTCTTCCACCTGAACTGTTACCATTGGGTTACAAATTGTATATAGAGGCAATTCAGCTTATTAGGGAAAAATTCAAGAAGTTCAAATGTGATCATGATGGCAAATTGTGCACCAAGTCATATTCCAAGACTATGGGTTTTCCCTGTTCCCACCAAATAGGTGACTGTCTAGCATTCAGAGGATCAGTGGTACCCAAAGATGTTCATCCTCAGTGGAGGATGGACTATGACACTTGAAGTTCTAGTTCTGTAAGTTGCCTTAAGTTGGATTTTTCAAGTTGGATTGTTCAAATCACTATTTGATTAAATATTTTTGATTAATGATTCCTAATTCACTCATTATTGATCCTTTTGAATTTTTCAAGTGTCATCTTGACAAAATGCTAGGCATTCCTCAGTTACTTGATAAAAGTGAATGCAATGATCTTGGAATCTCCAGATCATGAGCAACGTGGCCTATCAAAGTATATGATTTTGAAGATTAAAAAATATTGATCAAAGCCAAGACTTGAACCTAAAGTCTTACAATCAAGTAGGGGCCGGCCAAAATTGACAGATACACGGCAAGGAAAATCTTGGTTTGAGAATTTTGAAAAACAACTCAAGGGGGGAAAAATGACTAGAAGGGCTCCAAATAAGAAAAGAAAAAAGATTGTAAGTTGTTTCTTTTGGGATATGTTCATTTTTTTGGTTTAATGAACTTAGTTACTAACTGATGAAGAATTTTTAATCAAAGTTGGGAGAATCTGAATCTGAATTTCATAGTTCAGAGGAAGAGACTTAAATTGAATTGGGATCACTTGATTTGGAATTAGAATCCTCTTCAGAGGAAGAGAAAGTGCAGCAAAGTTCAACCAGAATCTCATCTTTGGTGAATATTCATTTAATTGATCTGATTAAAGAAATGAGTAATAAGTTAGTTTTCATGGTAGGAACCAAAAGTGAAATACCTCAATCAAATACCCAAGAAATTGTTGAGAGGAAATCTCCTTCAAACACCACTACCTCTCCTGCTCAACTCCCTTTCAATCCCAATCCCCGCTCCCTGCTCAAATCCTCTCAAACCCCGCTCCGGCTCCCAAATTTGTCATCATCATTCTTCATTCATCATCCATCATTCCTCCACTTCCACAATCACATCTGCTTCCATCATCCGCTTCCATCACCTGTCCGCTCCTTGTTCACCCATTCCCATCCTTGTTTTTCCTTGACATATCCTTGTCCTAGCATCCCCTCCATCCTTCCTCCGCTTCTCCTTCATCATTGCTCTTCAATTCCTATATCAGCTCAGCAATCATCATCCGCTTTCATCCAAACTTCAACTTCCTTCCCACTCATCCTACTCCTCACTCACCTCAATCTGCACCTGATGGACTCTCTTTGACACGACTGCTCCTACAATCATCCTCATTCATCAAGCTTCCCATCAACTCTTACCCCAACCTTTGATAAGCTCCCCAACCAATCCTTTCCGATTTACTTCCTTGTTCATATGTGAGGTTGATTTACCTCAGAATCCATGACAACTGCTGACTTATCTCTAAACATCCTTTTTCAGCCACCTGTCCGATTTCTTCCTTCCTCTTGTTGTTCTGTTGTCATTTTCATTCAAGCTCCCTATTTTTTTGTTCATGTCCGCACTGAGTGAGAACCTTCAGCCTTCTTCACTTTCCTTTCTTGCTCTCCTCTCTCAACGTTTGTTAATTCTCATTTCTTAGTCTGTTGGTTGAGGTAATCAAACCTCTTTTAGCTCTTAAGAAATTCAATAAGTTTTTGGGTGAGTTTTGGGATCCAATTGGAGATGGGAATTGCGGATTTAGAGTCATTGCTAAATATCTTGGTTATGAAGAACATGGTTTGTTCAAAGTGAGAAAAGAAATGATACAAACATTGGAGAAACATAAAGCATGCTACATTAAGATTCTTGGTGGTGCAAAGAAGGTTGAAAAGATCAAACAAAGACTTGATGTTGAAGACATCAATGAAAAGATTCCCTCCTCAAAATGGCTGGCTAAATTAGATATGGGTCAAATCATAGAAGACATATATTCCAGACCTATATTTTTCATTTCATTTGAGTCATGTGATACTTATACTCCAATTAAAAATGGTGTTTCTGATCAATCAGATCAAATTTTCATTTCCTTTGTAAACAATTACCGCTGGGTTCTATTAGTACTTGAGGGGGAAATGATTCCAATCCTGCCCATTGTAGCAAAACCGTGTTCCTTGATTTCTAAAAAAGCCTCTGGTTGGGTTGATCATCTCAAATATTAACTGAAAATTTATTCTAGATTATGCAGATTATAGACTTGGACTTAATTTTATCATTGGGTTGCATATAAATTGTAATTCTATTGCAGCTAAAAAGTTCTATTAATTTAAAGGGTTATCAAATTTTGAACATCATTATGTTGAGTGTTTTGAGTTAATATCATTATATTGAGTTTTTGAATGAGAGTTTAATGGTAAATCATTTCAAATTGTGTTGGGCTGATTCCATCATAAGGAGTATTTCACTCCTTATTATGGGATCAGCATAACACAAGTTGAACTGGTTTTTTTTGGTGTTTTTAATATAGGGCTAGTCCAGTTACTTGTGATTTTTTTGGTGTTTTTACTTTAGGGCTAGTCCATTTACTTATTTTTTTGGGTCTTTTGACTTTAGGGCTATTCCATTGGATAGTCCGATTTTTTTTTATTGATTTTTTTATATTTTTGTTTTTTTTAACCAAAACATTAACATTTTTTGATTTCTTTGATTTTTTTGGAAGGTTTCTTTGATTCATGGGTTAATTTAGTGCCCTTTCATTCCTTTTATTTTTTTCCTCACCCCGTTCTGGTGGCATGTTGGATGCCACACGAATACATTTGAGCCATGTACAACTCCACTCAACTTGAATGTAGTTGTGTGGAATCCAACATGCTGTTGGACCAGGCTGAGTGGGCCGCGCAACTCTTTGAGCTGTGAGGGGCTGTACACGGTGCCACACAACTACATTTGAGTGGTGTAAAACTCCACATGACTCAAATGTAGTTGTGTGGAATCCAATACACCATTGGAGCAGGCTGGGTGGGCCACCCAACTCTTTGAGCCATGGGGGGTTGTACACAGCTTGGATTGGACCATGTGGTGTGCCACATGGTCCACTTTGAACCGTGTCCACAGCTCAATGAGCCTTAAATTTAACATTAACCAGAAAATAAACCAAAATAAACTAAATAAAAACACAAAAAAAAAAAAAAAAAACAGAAATCAACCAGAAGATCAAAAAAAGTTCATTTTTTGGTTAAAAAGAAAAACAAAAAACTAAGAAATGAAAAAAAAGGTAAAATTGTGATGTTACATTCATGTCTCCAGTCTTGTGGAAGCTGTGTACACGGCTTGAGGCGTGTGGGAGCGGTGTAGGGCCCCACACGGCCTGTGGGAGTTGTGTAGGGCCCATACAGTACTCCATATAATTTACAATTCGTTATTTATTTTTTAGGGTGATGTTAAATTCACGGCTCCAACCGTGTGGTAGTTTTTAAGGGCCCTACACAGCTCAAATGAGACGTGGGGGCCCCAAGAAGACTACAAAGGGCTTTTTCAAACACGCACAACCCCCAGGGGGTTATGTAGGAGCTGTGTTTGGGGGTGCACAACCCCCTGGACCACACTTGGGTTCTGTCAACCCTAATTTGGGATTAATGCATACTTTGTGGGACTTTTGTTCCACAACTACCAATCTCAAAGAGAAATTAAAGTTAAAACCAAGTGAAATTAAAGTGAAAACTCAAATCATAAATCATATAAAAATCTGAAAACAATTCTTTCTCAACTCAAAAGTGAGCAAACTCTGTTTGATAAATTGAAAGTTGGATTGAATACTGCATTATAACATTGAATTTCTTTTCATGGGAACAGTGGCAAGCCCTCCTTCTTTTGACATGGCTGCGTGGAAGGTCTACATTGATAGTGCCATCAACAAAGCTTTGGAAAAAGAAAAAAATGATTTGGGTAATGAAACATTGGAAGCCCCAATTGCATCCTCATGAAGGGTTAAAATTGAGGAACAAAATGATTCACAAATGGAAATGACTGCTGGTGGTGAGTAACATTTTATTTTACTGGTCTTTGCTGTATTTAATTTGATTGAAACTGATGGGTGCATGTAACTATGAAACTATGACTTAACCAATGAATGTTTACTAGATCCACTTGACCCACATCCCTTGAGAGCTTTTCCTACAAGGGAAGAGGCATAAGACTATTTTCAAACATGGTCAATGAAGCATGGTTACGCTTTAACAGTTTTCAACTCAAAGCGTGACCAATAAGTAGATTTAGCCTGTGATAGACATGGTTCCTATTCAGGAAATCTTCTTACCAAACGGTCTAGAAAAACTCACACAAGCAAGGTTGGGTGCAAGTTTTCAATGCATGCAAGTTGCACAAAGGCAGACCCCTTGTGGCACCTCTCCTACAAAGAAGCCCAACATAACCATCAACCATCTGAACATCCATCTGTGCATCCTCAACTGAGGAGAATCTTGGGGGTAGCCTTAGACAATCTAGTAGAAGGCATGAATTATAGGCTGAATACGTTACAACTGAAGATAAAATTGAGCAAGATTGATGGGGGGGATTATGTTGATGACCAAATAATCTATAACACTAAGCGGAAGGTCACACTTGCAGAACTAAAGGGAAAAAGTTTTATGGCGGTACTATATGAACAGCTTGAAGAAACAAGTTGGATTCACCGGTCAAAGTTCATTCAAGAGGTTCACTTGGAGGCCCTGTAATTAGCACATCCAGAGGCAAAAAAGCTTTCAAAACAATTCCATCATATTGCTATGTTGAATTGTACTTATAAAACAAATAAGTACAAAAATCCACTATTTCGTGTTGAAGGAATGACAGCCAATTGGAAAACTTTCACAAAAGCTCATGTTTTTATAACAAAAGAAACGTTTGAGTTCTACAGTTGGTCTGTAAATGAATTAAAGGAGTTGGCTCATGATTCTGAGAGACTTCCAAAATTCCTTGTGATGGACTGAAAAAGATCCGATTTGTGCAATTGAATCTAGTTTCCCAGATTCATCAAGAAAATATTTCACTTGGCACTTGTCTAAAAAACTACAAGCAAACTGTAAAGTGCGCTTTTTTAATGACATTGAAGGATGGAAAAGCTTTATGAATCTGTGGGAAAAGTATGGGAACTCAAGGACCAAGGGGGAGGTGGAGGTCAATGATTTGGAACTCAGGTTAGGTCCAAATAACTGCTTCTTATTCTTCCTAGTTTTGGATTCTGACCTTTTGACTTGTATAGTGTTTCTTGAAAGACTATGAGGATGTACTCAAGTATATGGAAAATCACATTTTCCCTATCAAAGAGACGTTTGCAACAGCGTGGACTTGTATAAACCCAGATTTTGGAAACAAAAAAAAATCTTGGGTTGAAGGGGTCCATGAAACTCTAAAAAGATTCCTTGCAAACTCTTTGGGAAGCCTGTTGGATGTTTGGAAAAGCCTTGACGGAAAATTTTCCAATCAAATTAAATCAGTTCATGCATCACTTTATAACTCTTGAATTAATTTAGGGACAGTTCTTCCACCTGAACTGTTACCATTGGGTTGAAAATTGTCTTTAGAGGAAATCCATCTTGTTAGGGAAAAATTTGAGAATTTCAAACATGATCATGATGGCAAAGTCTGCACCAAGTCATATCTCAAGACTATGGGTTTGCCCTGTTCCCACCAAATAGATGACCGTCTAGCATTCAGAGGATCTTTGGTGCCCAAAGATTTTCATCCTCAGTGGAGGTTGGACTATGCCCCTTGCATTTCTCTTTCTGTAAGTTGGCTTAAGTTGGATTGTTCAAGTCACTATGTGAGTAATGCTTTTTGATTAATGAATCCTAATTCACTAATGGTTTATCTTTTTGAATTTTTCCAGTGAAATGTTGATAAAATGCTAAGCATTACTCAATTACCTGAAAAACTCAATGCAATGATCTTGGAATCTCCAGATCATGAGAAAAGCAGCCTATTTAAGTATATCATTCTGAAAATTAGGAAATATCAATTGAAGCCAAGACTTGAACCTAAAGTCTTACAATCAAGTTGGGGCCGGCCAAAATTGACAGATACCCGGCAAGAACCATCTCAGATTGAGCTTGTTGACAAACAACTCAAGGGGGATGTCAGCTTGCTACTATTGCAAAGCAAGCTGCAAAAGTAACAAAAATTAAATAATAATTATAATAATAATATAATTAAACTAAGAAGTTGTAGGAAAACCATAAATGTTATTACAGAAATAAATCTCCACCCAAAATTAGGTAGGGTAACTCACTGACCCCACCCTTGAAATCCAACTCCTTATATTTTTAAATAATTAAGGAAATAAAGACCAAAATACCATGGCTCCACTATTGAGCTTTTTGTCCAATTAAATATTTCACATGTATTGTCACGTTGTAAGACTCCAAACGGTGCTAGGCTGTGGCAGTTCTGTGGAGGGGAAAGGTGCTGTTCAGGCTGCCCTCCTGAGTGTTACAAAAATATTTAAATGTAACCAAGATCAAAGTCCAGAACCTGGTAAATGAGGAATCAAGGAGTAGAGGATAAAGATGATAATAGTTTGGTAGCAATGGAACAGCAATATCTGTGACAAGATTATGCAGGGAAAAACTTGAACAAAGAAGTTAAAGTCCTCTTAGAGTTCAAAGAACAAAAGCTTTTGTAAGTAAACAACGCCCACAAGCTAATAACTCTGGTCGTCAGCAGAAGATTGGGGATGATCAACTCAAACCCAAGCAACCTCCAGGTTCTCAATGAACCTGCCCAACTCTCCGCAATCAAGCTCTTGAAGGGTACCAGATAACTGAGGGTGGCTGTACAAGACAAATCACAATGTTTAAGAAGCTCTGAAGCCAACAGTAACTGATTTTGAAGAAAGGATAACCTAAACACTTCTCAAGGGACTCAAGAATAGGCTGGAAAAATGCAACTCCAAAGAAAATAAAGGGAGGTATAACACTCCAGTTCTTAAGCTTAATAAGACCTCTTCAATCAATCATGATTGGCTCCAGAAAGATGATCAAGGATCAGGACCAGTATGGTCAGAGAAAGGGATCAAGGAGTGGTATAACACACTCAAAAAAATTCCAACAGGCAGAATTTTTCTTCAGCCAGTAAGGCTATTGGTTGGTGATAAGGATCAAGGATCAAGGGTTTGAGTATGGAGGCTCAAGGATCAAGGGTGTGCTGATTTCATGCTGTAACCTTTGAAGAATGACACTTAAATTTTGACCGACAGACTGAAGGAATTGGGTTAGACACACGTTGAGATAGAGGAAATACAACAGAAAAGCCAGAGGACGACAATTGAAGGAAAGGAAGGAAGACCAACGGGAATAACAACAACGTTTCAAGAGTTGGCGGACGTTGGCTTATCTGGAAGGTTGATAAAGGAGGGACTGAGAGTTTCTGGGTTGAGGAACTGAAGGATGAGTTAGAAAGAGGTTGTAAGATGACGGGAGAGTAACTCTCACCAGTCATGATTTGAGGTTGAAAGATCCAGAGAGGTTCAGTTGGAGTTGATTGAAGTTGAGTGTTTTGTGATCAAGGCGAGTTGACAAGGATCAAGGTTGAGGGGTCTCTGGAGCTTGAGGCAAATAGTGATTAGGTGCATTGAAAGAAGATGAGCTTAAGGAATAGGAAGGAAAGAAGAAAAGTTGAAAGAAGAGAAGGAAAAGGAAGAGAATTGGAAAGGAGCAGTTGATCCTCCGCCCAAGGTTCCCTCCCAGGAATTCCCTCAGACTTTGAGTTGGGGGCGCCGCGGATTACGTAATCTGGAGTTCAAAGGCGGGAGAGGGGAGAGGGAGCTGGGCGTCACACGAGATGGCTGAGTGATACTTCAACACTCCCAATGACTGGAGAGAGTTCAATTAGGGTGAGTCATTGGTATTGAATTTGGGGTCAAGGATCCGCAGGAAGCTCTGTATGGCTGGCTTGGCTACTGCTTTGGTCAGCGGGTTGGCTAGCATGCGGTCAGTGGTTGTGAGTTGGACTCTCAAGTTTCCCAATGCGAGTTCTTCTTGCAAGCCTTTGGTCTTGAGATCCATATGTCTGGTTTTTGTGTTGGAGCCAAAGCGCTTGAGTTTTTCCTCAAGGCCCTTGTTGTCAATGAATTGAGTTGTAAAGGGAATTGAGAAGTTTAACACCTCCCCCAGGAGATTCTTGAGCCACCTTCCTTCCAGGAAGTAGTTGAGGAGCGGGTTGAGTTTGGCTTCTGTTGAGGAGTAGGTGATGTTGCGTTGTTTGAAACTTTCCCAACAGATAAGGGATCCAAAAGAGAATCCCAGATAGACGGACTGGGATTTTCGTGAGGACGGGTCTTTGCCCCAGGATGAGTCACTGTAGAAGATCAGTGGTTTGGCAGAGTTGTCGTATCTCAAAGTGAGTTTGACTTCTTTGGTGGCTTTCAAGTATTGCCAGGTCCTCTTGAGCTCCTTCCAGTGGGTTAGGCCAGGCTTGTTCTGGAACCTGGCGAGGCTTGAGACTGAGAAGCTGAGGTCCGGGAGGGTCCAAGACGCAATTTAATTCAACAGACACACCCCTGACCGGTAGTTGATGTTGAGGCGCTTGAAGTCTTTGAAATCTTCATCCAAGGCTTCTTTGAGTTGAAGATGAGGGGTCAGTGGAGTTTGGACTCCTCTTGCGTCTGTCAGACCTAATTCTTCTAGACCATGGGCGATGTGCTTTGGTTGGCTGAGAAGGATAGAGCCGCTGGTTCGATTGAATTTCATCCCAAGGATGGTGTCCGGGGAGTTACACTGTGAATTTTTAAATTTGTTGTTGAACTTCCCTTCAAAATTGAAACCATTGCCTACAAGAATGATATCTTTGACGTGGAAGAAGATGAAGGACTTTCTGTTGGTTGACTTATAGAGACAAGGGTCTCTGTCGGATTCGACGAAGCCCGTGGATTTGATCCAGTTTGTGAGAGTGTGATACCAATTCTTTGGGGCCTGTTTCAGTCCGTAGAGGCTCTTCTTGAATCTTAGATATTTGCATGGTCAAACGGAGCCATTGGGAGTTTTGATGATCACTTCCTCATTGATGGGAGCATGAAGGAAGGTGGCCTTGACATTGAACTGTTTGATTTTGAGGTTGTCTCTTAGGGAAAGTTGGAGAATGACTTTGAGAGAAGAGATTTTTCCGGTGGGGGCAAAGGTTTCTTCAAATTTGAGTCCGTGAATTTGATTGTAGCCTTTTACGCATACTCTTGCCTTGAATATGAGGACTTTTTCATGACAGTTATCTTTGATTTTGAAGACCCAAGTAGTTTTGAGCGGGTTGATTGGTTTGGGTCCATTGTACTCTTCCCACACATCCAGATCCTCACATTGATCCAATTCCTTCTTGATCGCTAGTTTCCATCGCTCTTCTTCTTCGCAAGTGATTGCCTTGAGGTATGTTTTGGGCTCGAAGTAGTGATGAAAACCATAGCGTTGTGGAGGTCTGAGGTTGGCGCAATTTTGCAGGAGGCAAGGGGCAGGTTGGATTGGAGGTTCTGGGATTGATTGTGAGGAGACAACTTCCAGGGATGGATTGTTTGACACATCTGAGTTGCTACTTTCTGGAGAATTTGAGTTGGAGGATTCTGAATGAGTTTCCGAGGTCTCTCTGTACTGGGAGAAGTTCCTGTCGAGAGGTGGCATCGGAGTGGAAGATTCTTCTTCAGATGCTGATGGATGGCCATTGGGGGAATCTGAGCCATTGCTAGCTTTGAATCCTTCGATTGAGAAGTCCAAATTTGGATTCAATTCCTCAATTGTTGAGGATTTGTTGAATTGGACGTGCTTGCTTGAAACTATAGATCCGTCGGGACGGAGAATTCTTTAAAAATGGAATTCTGGATTATATCCAATCAGCTTTGCTTCTAGGCCCTTCGGGTGTAATTTCTTCCCTTTGGTTTGGAGGTGATTGAGGTAGATGACTGGGGTTCCTAGAGGTTTGAAGTAAGAGAGTGGAAGGGAGCTGCCGTGCATGATTTCCAAAGGGGATTGGCGGTTGCCCTTGCGGGGAATCTGATTCAGAGCGAGACAACACGCTTTGAGTATCTCCGACCAGTACCTCTTGGGCAGGTTGGAGGAGCTCAGGGAAGTACGCACACTTTTGAGGATTGTCCTGTTTGCTCTTTCAGCCCTACCGTTGTGTTTGGTATGATAAGGTTCAGAGATGAGTTGCTTACATGAGATCTCTTTGAGGAAGGTGGAGAGTTTGTTGTTGACAAATTCGGATCCGCCGTCAGAGCAGATTTCTCAGGGATAGTATCCCAGTTTGGATTTTTGTTGGTTGATGACCTCTATGAGGGTATTTGACGTGTCTTCCTTGCTGAAGAGAGGAATCCCACTCAGGTAGCCCAAAAAGCTGTCCACAATGGTCAGGATGTATTTCTCGCGTTGGTGAGATTTGGGTTTGATTGGTCCAATGAGGTTGAGATTTATCCTTTCAAAGGGCTTTGCGGCGAGGGTAGCTTGGACCTTGAACGGTGACTTGGTGATTTTGCAAAGAGCGCAGTCTTTGCAGAAAAACTTGTCATCGTTGAGTTTGAGGTCCGGTATTTCTTTGAGTCTGCCAACTGAGGCGTGACCAAGAGCAAGGTGGAGATCACAGGTGGATCTGACAAGGTTTGGAGTGGATAGGTAACCATTATTTTTTCCGATGCTCTTGGGACTGTTGACAACAAACAGGTTCTTGAGGATTCTACCTTCCATGAGACAGTGGCTGTTGCAAGTGAGTTGGAATTGTCCTTTAGATGATTTCAGTGAGCAGCCTTTGGCAATCAATTCTCCCGGGCTGATCAAGTTGACCACTATGTTGGGAACAAAAAGACAGTTTCTGAGAACAATGGTTTGTGGCTTCCAGACCAACTTGACAGTCCCCATGCCTTTGACGGGAAGGTTGGCTCCATCTTTCCCAGTTGAGATATGTTCTCCTTCATTGGATCTGACTAACTCGGAGAAGAATTTCTTGTTATTGAAGAGATGGGCTGATGCTCCGCTGTCCATCAGTATGTTCTGACTCAAGGTTGCTCTTGACTTGATCCACTTGGTGACAAAGGCATGATAGTGAGCGGATTCAGATTTTGCTTTTTTTTTCTCTTTCCATTTGGCTTTGTTTTCCCTCCACCATTCTGTGGCTTTCTCCGGGGGAAGAGGGAAGCATCTGCTTTCTGGGTGGTTTTTGTCCTGTTTGGGGTTATGGTAACCTTCTACGCATTGGTTATTAGATTGGGATTTGAATTTGTTTTTGCTCGACACAAGGGCGGTCTCAGGCACGGAAACGATTTTGTCAGAAGATTCTGCCTTAATTTCATTATTGAACTGGATTAGATGATTTCATACAAAATCTACGCCAATGGTCTTGCCGGAATGCATTAGTTGCCGCTTGAGGTCATGGAGAGTCACAGGGAACTTGAAGAGGATGAGATACGCCAGGATATCTTGTGGAAGGTCAATACCAATGTTGTTCATTTTCTTGATCAAGGTTTTGATCTTTGTGACAAAGTGAGTGATTTCTTCCTCCTTAAAGGATATGTGGAGGAAGTTGTTGAAGATTTGCGCTCAATTGGAAGCTTCAGACAAAGAGTACTGTTCCTTGATTGCCTGCCAGATGGCTTTAGCTGAATTGACGTTGGTGGCTGTAATGATGTTTTTGTGAGTCACTGAATCAACTTTGGAGATGAGGAGAAGCTGGATTTCATCGTTATCCAGCAAGGAAAGTTGATTGGAGTTTGATTCAAGAGTTTCCAGAAGCCGTAGTTGTCTTTGGAGAGTAGGGGTATGGTTTCCAGGGCGGTTTTGAGCATCACCTGTCGAAATCCATCTCCGGAGAAGTTGTTGGAGGTTTCCGTCATCGTGTGTGCCTCCGTTGGTCGTCTTGGTGAGCCTTTTGGCTTTTAACCGTGTAAATTTTGAAGAATGACACTTAAATTGCAACCAACAGACTGAAGGAATTGGGTTAGACACACGTTGAGATAGAGGAAATACAACAGAAAAGCCAGAGGAAGACAATTGAAGGAAATGAAGGAAGACCAACGGGAATAACAAAAACGTTTCAAGAGTTGGCGGACGTTGGCTTAACTGGAAGGTTGATCAAGGAGGGACTGAGAGTTTCTGGGTTGAGGAACTGAAGGATGAGTTAGAAAGAGGTTGTAAGATGACGGAAGAGTAACTCTCACCAGTCATGATTTGAGGTTGAAAGATCCAGAGAGGGTCAGTTGGAGTTGATTGAAGTTGAGTGGTTTGTGATCAAGGCGAGTTGACAAGGATCGAGGTTGAGGGGTCTCTGGAGCTTGAGGCAAATAGTGATTAGGTGCATTGAAAGAAGATGAGCATAAGGAACAGGAAGGAAAGAAGAAAATTTGAAAGAAGAGAAGGAAAAGGAAGAGAATTGGAAAGGAGCAGTTGATCCTCCGCCCAAGGTTCCCTCCCAGGAATTCCCTCATACTTTGATTTGGGGGCGCCGCAGATTACATAATCTGGAGTTCAAAGGCGGGAGAGGGGAGAGGGAGCTGGGCGTCACACAAGATGGCTGAGTGATACTTCAACACATGCTCCCCCTTCCATGCTTCTTCCAAAAGGCAGGGGAGAGACCCTCCTTTTATGGGCAGGAGGCCCTGTTAGACTATGTACAACGGATTCTACAAATAGAGCGGAAACGGAAAGAAAATTATTTGGTTGCTTGCGTCCGTCCGTGGATGGGCTCGCGCGACAATACCGGAATCACCCACCCCTTTTCCAAAGGCAGAAGGGGTGGGAAAGGAAAATGAACTGGACGGCCCCGGATGTCCGCGGGCGGTAGTCAACACTCTCCACCCCTTGTCCAAAGGCCAAAGCGGGTGGGAGAGTTCCAGGAAAGGTGACGGATGAAGTTTGTGAGAGCGCAGATGGGCAGATAGGAGATCCACTCGAGGCAGTTGAGTAAATTCTGACAGTCTTGAGATTCACGACTGATAGATCGAGTGAGATGGGAGATTGACGGATCCGAGGTTTGGACAAATGCTTGGGGGTGTGGTCGGGATGGATTTGGTAAGTCATGGATGAGCGCCACGCGGTGGTTGGATAAGAGATTGGGACGCGCGGCGGACAGGGGATCCGGACGCGTGGCGGGTAAGGATGGGCGACGCGGGACGCGCAAGGATAAGAACGCGGGAAAATGATAGATGAGCAATGCGCGATGATGACAGTGAGCAGCGCGCGGAAATGACAATGGCAATGAGGGACGCACAACGCGCCAGGATGTGGATGAACCTGAAGATGAGTTGGAATTGTTTTTTTTTTATTTATTTATTTATTTTTTTTATTTTTTATTTATTTATTTTTTTTTATATGGAGCCGGACGGTATGTTTGCGCAACAGTTTATGGATCGAGGTCTTAAGGTGGCCAGGGTTTCCAGGATGGGGCACCACAACGTATAGGTTTCACACCTAAAACTCAGTCAGAATTGAGGTGTTGTGTAGACTTTAGGAGTTACGGACGGAGATGTGTTTTGTCACAATTCCGGCACGCAGCTGCAGCAGCCAATGCACCCACACGCGGCTGAAATACAGCCCTGTCACTCCATCAAGGATGTGTATGCAGCCACGGGCCTCTGACAAGTATGCAGCCATGGGACTATGGGTTGACAGATTGAAAGGCAGACTGAGAGGCTTAGGTACCGCGTAAACATGCTACAACCCACACGGGAACATTCTACATATGTAATAAATGTTCCCGTGGATAGTAGATAGTCTAAAATTAAATAATATTATATAAAAATACTTAAATAACCCTTATACGTATTTTTTATTAAATATAATTCAGAGTACCAAGAATGTCAAAAATAAGACAATGACAACTTCTAAAAATATATTAAAATACTTTAAAATGCTTTTATGAGAATTTCTAGACATCAATAGCTTTGTGAAATGATAAGAAAACTAATGATGTAAAAATATTACATGAGTTCCAATGACTTATATTTTTAAGTAATTATCTTAGTAAATCAACTGGAACTCGAAAATAAGGAGTAAAATCAATATCATGACTTTACCCAAGTTTTTTAATACATAATGAGAACTCACCTGACATCAGGATTTCCGTAGAAATTTCTATTTAAAAAATTATTGAATTACTGGGAACATTTACTAAGGATAATTAATTAAATAATACATAAATAGGACAGATTAGTGTTATTCACACATCCTAAAATCTATTATAAAGTAGAATAATTCCCATACACTGAGGAATTAGATGCTACCCGTGCTTTAGCACCAAGAACACATGACAGGCTACCACTGGTTACCCTTCTACCCTTAGTGTCTGTCCCTTTGAGCCCCTGTACCCCTCAGAAGGATAGTATTGGGACTCCAAAAGCTATAAATAAAGAGCTCTTTTGAGGATATTGATGGGCAGACACCCAGTTATATTCATATCCAGACACCGTGCCTAGGTAATCAAGTACTTATAAGAGATAAGTAAGTGATTTATGGATAAGTCTGATCAATAATATGCGTCCTCAACCTCTTTTTTTATCAATTAAAACTGCTGAACAACCTTATAACCCCAGTATACAGGTTTAACCCATCAGTGCACTTCCCAAACAGATACCCCAAGGATTTAATAATATACCAGTGAGTTTTATTATCCTTTCTCTGTCGTTGCAGCTTGGTTACAAGGCCCTGCCACTCCACCGTGTATTTTATATACATATTATCTTTGGGTAAAATATCCTTTAAAAAAAAGAGCACAAAGTAACCAGGACTACGTGTTTTCATACTGAAATAACTGAAGAGAGGTGTTAAATATCCCCAATATAATTTTGGCCCCTCTATAAAAATATTCAATAATCAATTTATTCATCTTGATTTATAACAATAAACTATAACCAAACCAATTAACCTTGCAAAAGCTTAATCCAAATATTATACGGATTTTTGCTGCATTTGTTAAATAATAGATTTATTATTTATTCTATCACGTCTGGTAGCTAAAGGATAGCAAGGATCTTGGCATCCAGGAGGCTGACAGGGGAAAAAGAACTAGAAGGGCTCCAAACATGAAAAGAAAAATATTGTAAGTCTTTTCTTTTGCAATATGATCATTTTTTTGGTTTAATGAACTTGATTACTAACTAATGATGAATTTTTAGTCAAAATTTGCACAATCTGAATCTGAATTTCATAGCTCAGAGGAAGAGACTGAAAGTGAATCAGGATCACTCAATTTGGAATCAGAATCCTCTTCAGAGGAACAGAACATGCAGCAAAGCTCAACCAGAAGCTCATCTTTGGTGAGTTTTCATTTCATTGATCCAATTAAAGAAATGAATACTAAGTTATCTTTAATGATAGGAACCAAACGTGAAATACCTCAATCAAATAACCAAGAAATTCCATAAGTTCTTGGGTGAGGTTTGGGATCTAATGGGAGATGTGAATTGCGGATTTAGAGTCATTGCTAAATCTCTTGGTTATGAAGAACATGGTTGGTTTAAAGTTAGGAAGGAAATGATTGAAAAATTACAGAAACATAAAGCGTGCTACATTAATATTCTTGGTGGTTCAAAGGAGGTTGAAAATATTAAACAAAGACTTGATGTTGCAGACATCAATGAAAAGATTCCCTCATCAAAATGGCTGGCTAAATTGGAAATGGGTCAAATCATATCAGACACATATTCCAAACCTATATGTTTCATTTCATTGGAGTCATGTGATACTTATACTCCAATGAAAAATGGTTTTGCTGATCAATCAGATCCAATTTTCATTTCCTTTGTAAACAATTACCACTTGGTTCTATTAGTACTTGAGGGAGAAATGATTCCAATCCCGCCCATTGTAGCAAAACCAGGTTGCTTGATTTCTAAAAAAGCCTCTGGTTGGTTTGATCATCTCAAAGATCAACTGAAAATTTATTCTAGATTGTAATAGACTTTGACTTCATTTCATCATTGGGTTTCATATAAATTTTAATTCTAATGCATCTAACAAGTTCTATTAATATAAAGGATTATCACATTTTGAACATCATTATGTTGAGTGTTTGGAGTTAACATCATTATATTGAGTGTTTTGAATGAGATTTTAATGGTAAGTCACTTCAACTTGTGTTTGGCTGATTCCATCACAAGCTTAAGTTATGTTAAGCTTGGGATGGGATCAGCTTAACACAAGTTGAACTTGTTTTTTTTTGGTGTTTTTACTTTAGGGCCTCTCAAAAGACTTGTATTTTTTTGGGCCCTTTACTTTAGGGCTGTTCAAAAGACTTCTTTGATTTTTGGGCCCTTTTACTTTAGGACTAGTCAAGTTGAAATTACTTTATGGCTTGTCAAGTTATTTGTCTTTTTTTTTGGTGTTTTTACTTTAGGGCTTGTCAAGTTGATTTTCTTTTTTTTGGTGTTTTTAGTTTAGGTCTAGTCCAGTTACTTGTGTTTTTTTGGGCCTTTTTACTTTAGGGCTATTCCATTGGATAGTACCAGTTTTTTTTTGTTTTTTATTTATTTATTTATTTATTTCAACCAAAAAATGAACATTCTTTGATTTTTTTGTTGATTTCTGTTTTGTTGGAAGGCTTATTTAGTTTAACGCTTGTGTTAGTACCCTTTCATTAATTTCCTTTTTTTTTTGGATCACCGCGGTCCGGTGCCATGTGGGATGCCACACGACTACACTTGAGCAATGTACAACTCCACACAGCTTGAATGTAGTCGTGTGTAAGTCCACATTGCGGCAGACAGGGCTGAGTGAGCTGTGGGGGGTTGTACACGGCCCAAATTGGACCGTGTTGCATGCCAAACAGCCCAATTTTAACCGTGTGCAGGGCTCAATGAGCCGTGAATTTAAAAAAAACCTATTATTTATCATTTATCATTTATTATTTATTATTATTTATGATTATTTATTATTATTTATTATTATTTATTATTATTTATTATTATTTATTATTATTTATTATTATTTATTATTATTTATTATTATTTATTATTATTTATTATTATTTATTATTATTTATTATTATTTATTATTATTTATTATTATTTATTATTATTTATTATTATTTATTATTATTTATTATTATTTATTATTATTTATTATTATTTATTATTATTTATTATTATTTATTATTATTTATTATTATTTATTATTATTTATTATTATTTATTATTATTTATTATTATTTATTAGTATTTATTATTATTTATTATTATTTATTATTATTTATTATTATTTATTATTATTTATTATTATTTATTATTATTTATTATTATTTATTATTATTTATTATTATTTATTATTATTTATTATTATTTATTATTATTTATTATTATTTATTATTATTTATTATTATTTATTATTATTATTTATTATTATTTATTATTATTTATTATTATTTGTTATTATTTATTATTATTTATTATTATTTATTATTATTTATTATTATTTATTATTATTTATTATTTATGTTTATTATTTATTATTTATTATTTTTTATTTGTTATTTATTATTTATTATTTATTATTTATGATTTATTATTTATGATTTATTATTTATTATTTATTATTTATGATTTATTATTTATTATTTATTATTTATTATTTATTATTTATTATTTATTATTTATTATTTATTATTTATTATTTATTATTTATTATTTATTATTTATTATTTATTATTTATTATTTATTATTTATTATTTATTATTTATTATTTATTATTTATTATTTATTATTTATTATATATTATTTATTATTTATTATTTATTATTTATTATTTATTATTTATTATTTATTATTTATTATTTATTATTTATTATTTATTATTTATTATTTATTATTTATTATTTATTATTTATTATTTATTATTTTTATTTATTATTTATTATTTGTTATTTGTTATTTATTATTTATTATTTATTATTTATTATTTATTATTTATTATTTATTATTTATTATTTATTATTTATTATTTATTATTTATTATTTATTATTTATTATTTATTATTTATTATTTATTATTTATTATTTATTATTTATTATTTATTATTTATTATTTATTATTTATTATTTATTATTTATTATTTATTATTTATTATTTATTATTTATTATTTATTATTTATTATTTATTATTTATTATTTATTGTTTATTATTTATTATTTATTATTTATTATTTATTATTTATTATTTATTATTTATTATTTATTTTTTATTATTTATTATTTATTATTTATTATTTATTATTTATTATTTATTATTTATTATTTATTATTTATTATTTATTATTTATTATTTATTATTTATTATTTATTATTTATTATTTATTATTTATTATTTATTATTTATTATTTATTATTTATTATTTATTATTTATTATTTATTATTTATTATTTATTATTTATTATTTATTATTTAGTGGAGGCTACACAACTTGATTTTACTTGTTTAGCGTGCCATACAACTCAAATAGGTGTGTACCATGCCACACAGCCCATTTGAGTTGTGTAGCATGCCACATGGCCCATTTGAGCCGTGTAGCATGCCACACGGCTCATTTGAGTGGTGTAGGGTGCCACATGGCCCATTGAGCCATATACAGAGTTGTGTACACATCTCAATGAGCTGTGAATTTAATATTTCCCTAAATCAAAATAACTAAATAAAAATAAAATAAAAACAATAAACACTGAAGACAACCAACCGGTTGTCTTCAGCTTAAAGTAAAAAATCCAAGTTCAACTTGACTAGCCCTAAAGTAAGAGGGTCAAAAAATGCAAGAAGTCTTTTGACCAGCCCTAAGGTAAAAGTTTCAAAAAAATTCAAGTCTTTTGACCAGCCCTAAAGTAAAAACACCAAAAAAAAAAAATTCAACTTGTGTTAAGCTGATCCCATCACAAGTTGAACTGACTTACCATTAAAATCTCATTCAAAACACTCATCATAATGATGTTAACTCAAAACACTCAAAATAATGATGTTCAAAATGTGATAACCCTTTATATTAATAGGATTACAATATCAGCATGTTATGCCCAACCCAAATGATGAAATTAATCTATAAGTTAGAGTACAACTAAAGTTGATCTTTGAGGTGATCAACCCAAAAAGCTGCTTTTTTATAAATCATGAAACATGGTTTGGAAACTATGGGCGGGATTGGAATCACATCTCCCTTAAGTAAAATCTGGACCCAATGGCTATTGTTAAAAAAGAAAATGAACATAGGTTTTGATTGTTCTTTTACACCCATTTTCATAGGAGTAAAAGAACAACATGGTTCCAATGAAATGAAACATATTGGTCTTCCATAAGTATAAGCTATTATTTGAACCATTTCAAGCTTTGAAAGCCATTTGGAAGAGGAAATCTTTTCATTGATGTCATTGAAATCAATGATTTGTTCTATCTTTTCAACATTTTTACTTCCACCAAGGATCTTAGAATAGCACCCCTTATTTTTCCGCAATGTTTCAAATATTTCTTTCCAAACTTTAAACCATCCATCCTCATCATAACCAAGTGATTCAGCAATGAATCTAAAACCAAAATTTACATCACCAACTGGGTCCCAAACCTCACCCAAGAAGTTATGAAAGTTTTCAGGTATTTGATTGAGTTAATTTACTTCCTAAAATCAAAAATTAGTTAGCCACAATTCTAATCTCATTCAAGGAATCACCACTCACCAAAGATGAGCTTCTTTTTGACTCCTCCATTTCATCTGATTCATCCTTTGAAAAGGAATTGGATTCCAATGGCACCAAACACCATGAACTTTCAGTCTCTTCCACTGAACTATGAAATTCAGATGAAGAGCCTGACTTGGACTATAAACATTTCTCAATAAGTTCATTAAACCAAAAAAATGCACCTTTCAAAAAATAAAAGACTTACAATCATTTGTGTTTTCTTCTGTGGTGCCCTTCTACTTCTCTTTGCCCACTTAAGTTCCTTTTCAATGTGTTCAACTCAAGAAGGATCTTCCCGGGCATCTGTCAATTTTGGATGGCCTCTGATTGATCACAAGACTTTAGGTTCAAGTCTTGGCTTTGTTCAATAACTGGCCATCTCTTTTGTTTGGCACAACCCCTGGGGGGCCGCGTACCCCCAAACACAGCTCAAAAACACCTCGTACAGGGTGTATACAGCCTCCTGGGGATCGCATGTGTTGGAGATGGCCCCTTGGGCGCGTATAGACGCGTTTTCTGGCTCGCATGCGCGTCTTGTATGCGTGTATGTGCCGCCACGCGTCCATTGGGCCATGTAGGGCCCTACAAAACTACCACACAACTGGCAGTTGTGAACTTAACATCTCCCTTTATTTATTTATGTTTATATTTATTTTTTTCATATATTTCAGGTATTTATTTTTCATTCATTTAGTTATTTAGTTATTTATTCATTCATTTATTTATTTGCTTATTTATTTATTTATTTATTTATTTATTTATTTATTTGTTTATTGATTTATTTATTTATTTGTTTATTTATTTGTTTATTTATTTATTTATTTATTTATTTATTTATTTATTGATTTATTTATTTATTTATTGATTTATTTATTTATTTATTGATTTATTTATTTATTTATTTATTTATTTATTTATTTATTTATTTATTTATTTATTTATTTATTTATTTATTTATTCATTCATTCATTTATTTATTTATTTATTTATTTATTTATTTATTTATTTATTTATTTATTTATTTATTTATTTATTTATTTATTTATTTATTTATTTATTTATTTATTTATTTATTTATTTATTTATTTATTTATTTATTTATTTATTTATTTATTTATTTATTTATTTATTTATTTATTTATTTATTTATTTATTTATTTATTTATTTATTTATTTATTTATTTATTTATTTATTTATTTATTCATTTATTTATTTATTTATTTATTTATTTATTTATTTATTTATTTATTTATTTATTTATTTATTTATTTATTTATTTATTTATTTATTTATTTATTTATTTATTTATTTATTTATTTATTTATTTATTTATTTATTTATTTATTTATTTATTTATTTATTTATTTATTTATTTATTTATTTATTGATATATTTATTTATTTATTTATTTATTTATCTATCTATCTATTTATTTATTTATTTATTTATTTATTTATTTATTTATTTATTTATTTGTTTATTTTCACAACTCATTTGGTTTGTGAACAGCTTTTGACGCCCATTTGCAACCCCTGGGTTGTGAATTTAACATTTCCCACATTTTCTTCATAAATTTTTCTCATCTTTTTTATGTTGGATGAATTTTGTTTTTTGTTTTTTTTTTTTTTTTTGAAAAAAAAAATCTGAGGTCAGATTTGAATTCCTTGCAAAAAAATAAATAAATGATATTTTTCAAATATTTACATATTACATCTACTCAATCAGTGTCTATACTTATATTCTAAAAAACATTTTACCCCATACACACCTTACAGGGGGTCTGGAGGCCTCATGTTAACCCCATGGAGCCTCAATCAATGTTCACAGGCCTTGGGGGGGCAACATACCCTCAAAAAGTGTGTTCCCACACCCCAAGTACTCTTGCAAACTTTAAAAAGGTGTAAAAACCCTTCATTTTCTATAATTATCCCTATTTTGTATTGTTATGTCTTCCTAAATTTGATATGTCTTCCTGGGTTGGGAAAAAATTCCAGAAGGCATGATCATAGTAAAGAAATTTCTATAATCACACCAATCACAGCTTTTGGCATGTTTGATGCTTTGAACCAAAGTTTTATTGTTTACCATCATCTTTGAAATATCCCCTTTCTTTAGTATAGTCCACCTCAGTCCAATAGTGTGAAAAAAAGGCTTTTAAAAATGAAATATGTTCTGCTTACCACTCTTGGTGTTAAATAAAACCTACCTTCTATCTCTTTCACCTCAGTTATCATTTAATCAAACTTTGAAGTACCATCTAGAAATAGTTCTGATCAACTCTGAAATTTTGTTGCACCCTTTCAATTTCCACTTCCAGTTTGCTACGGAATTTGAATTGAACTTAGTTACCAACCCAACTTATTTCTGTTCAATTTTGAACCATCATTCTTCACCTTGTATGTATAAAAAACTCACTAATTACTCATCATCCTCACCAAAATTCCTATTTTAAGGACTCAGTTGGTGTTTTACCATCTAATCACATTTTCTAATCTGCCATTTTCATTTCCTTGTCTCCTCATTTAATCCTCAAGTTTCCTTTTTTTTCATCATTTGCTTTTTTCTTTTACCTAGTTGAAATCATTTCATTTAGTCTTGAATTTCCATACATTCATTGAAGCCTTGCTATTCCTAGCTAGATAATACATCTATCATGTTGTATCTATTCAACCAAATTAAACTTTATATGATATTAAAAGGAAAAACCCTTTACCTGAAGATTGTTTCCTCTTTTTGTTTTATTTTTTTTTAAAAAAAAAAAAAATAAATTCATATTTTATGGCATTTTGAAGAGACTAAGTCTTTGAATCAAGAGTTTCCTAAATCAATTCTTTGAAGCATCTTCCCCTTTACCTTGCACTTGAACTCAAACATTAAATTTGAACTTTGAAGGATAGCCTGAATAACTTCAAGATTTCTTGTAGCATTTTTGATTCTCATTTGTGCCATTTTTGCCTAATCCTTGCCCCTTCAGTAAATGGGGTGTATGTGTTAAAATGTGATTATAATAATTCTTTTGGCATGAATTTAGCCTTGGAAATCATTATATTTCAAGCTACTGAGCAAATTGGGTTGAATTAAATCTTGAAGGAAATCCCAAATTTTGCATGTGCTAGTGCTGGATCCTAAGGCATGGATGTTTGATCACCATAATAAATTCTTCAGGGTTCAATATTCTAGTTTTTTAGAGCTTCTTTTAAATTTTTTAAGCTTTGTTGGTTCTGAAAAATGAAAGCTTGTTAGGATTTACTAGGAGCTGTTTGAGATGCAGGCTTATTTCAAGGATCTAAACTAGCCTTGGTGGGAAAAAAGTCACTACATGAAAAAAATAACTCCACCCTGGGGGGAATTTGGTGGTTTTTGTTTCAGATCTCAGGCTCAGTACGCTCATTTTTTTGCTTATGCAAGCTCAGCATACCCATTTTTTGGGCTTATTCAAGCTCAGTGTGGTTCTTTTTCTTTTTCTTTCCCTTTCAGTATGTTTTTTTCTTGCACAGGGAACTCAGTCATGGGTTCATTTTGCTCAAGTTGAGGTAGAATTTTTTTAATTTTTTACTTTCCCTTCAGCATACAAGGATTTTTTTCTTCTCTTTTTTAAACCTCAGTAAAGGCATACTCATTTTAAAACTCAGAAAATCAGACATTCTTGCCCCAAGATATATATTGTTATTTTTCATGTTATAGCTCACAATTATTCCTCTTGTTTATTTTTAGCTTCTAACTCAGCAATTTCCACTGGGAATGATTTTATTTTTGTAGCATAATTAAAATACAATTTGTCATCCAAAAAGCTGGAGATAAAAATTAATAAAAACCCACTATCAAACTACAATTCAACAGTCCAGTCTTACTGCAGCAATGCATTCTGTTTTAATGGTTGGTAATATCTTGGAAGTATTGTACTTAATCCATGCAAAATGTGCAAGAATTTCTTGGGTGTGATTGGCATAGAGCATCCCACTTTGAGAAATCCTGATCTTGACTTGCAAGTTGAATTTTTGTAGTCCAGAAAAAGGACTCAAAGACTTGAAAGGTTGGAGTGGCTGAATTACCAGACACTTATCTGCCACGCTGGTTCCATATTTCAAGGTTTTCCAATGCCTAAAAATTTTCTGGATCATCCCTTATTGTGGCTCACAATCAGGCTGGAAAGCTACTACACTGTTTCTGGGGCTCTCTTTGAATGTAGAGTACATAAATCCGTTGATCAAACAGCCTGGAGGTTTCTTCATCCAGGAGTTCACTGGGATATATTTCTCAGTTTCACCTTTTCTCTTATTTTCCCACTCATTGTAAGGTATCCATTTTGCGCCAGTGGAGCAAGGGAACAGTTTTTTGAGTCTCTTGATCATGATTTTCAGTGTAGACGGTTCAAGAAATCCATGGAGGCTTTTTGGAATAATCTCAGCCGCAATAGGGAACAGGGGATCATCCAAGGCTTAAAGCTGACGGATGAAAGTTCTTAGCTTGGCCAGGAACCTTTCTGGCGTAGATAGTAAGGCTTCAAAGTTTCTGAGACAGCAAAAAATTTTTAGAAACGTTATTTTTAGCTGACCTTTTCATTCTCAAAGCAAGATTCATCAGCTGATGATCAGGTGGTACAAACTAAAGCCTAAAAACCAATGAAATTGTTATGGGATCCTTTCAATATTTTTCCCATGAGTCTCTCCATTGAAAAAAACCACCAAGCTCTCAAAGGCCCAAATTTCTCAAGGAAATAAGCAAGATGGATCAACATGTGGTGGTTGGGAGCTAGGGTGACATGGGGGAAGAGAGACAATCAGCTGCTCAGATACTCCAATGCATGCTCTTGATACTTGCGGACTCTTTTGGCGGACATCAAACGCTTGAGCGCCAAGTTGACCATTGAAACCAGATGGGCAAAATTGCGGAAAAGGGACCATGCTTGTGGTCCTCCAACAGCCCAGTAAGCAGAAAGGACTAATGGAAGTTGAATTGTGAATACGTTTTGACATTCTTCGGCCTTCAGACTTCCAAAAGATGCTTTGCCAAAGGTGGGCAGTGCTTGCTTGATCCAGGTTGGAATGTGTATCCATGGCAAAAGTTTGTTCACAAAAGCAAGCGCATCCTTGTCAAGGATGATTTTGTCTTTAGGTGGAGGAATCCAGGGTCCAGAATCCCATCTTTCAGCTTCAAGGTTTGGTGAGAACAAATTGTTTTCACTAGATTCAGTGGACCAAAACTCCATGCAGTTGAAAGGAATACCCAATGATTTGTCTTCACTTTCAATTGGGCTTGGTGATCAAGCAGGGGCGGGAGCTGGCTTTGCAGCATCAGCAATGAGGTCTTTTATTTCTTTTTTAGATATGCCTTTGGGGTCAGGCTCATCAGCAACATCAGAAATGGCCCAAAACCATTTGCAGTGCAACTTGAACAAACCCAATAAGAGGCCATGCATCAAGTCAACAATGTGATAATTGATGATATCTCAGTAATGGAGCTCCAGCATGACCAAATACCAAACACCATGGTCCTTCGGAATATGTTGTCAAATTTTCAGGGTCCCGGAATCTCAAGATTTGATTGCCCAAGCCTTGTGATTGGAGAGGTTCTGGGAAGGCCAGGTCTTTGGTTTGAGGTTTGTGATTTTGGATTTTTTCAAGAGACAAAAGGAAAACATTTGCGTTGCTTTGGGGCTTTCAAATCCAAGACCACGTCGCAGGGCTGGCAAATTGGCAAAAAACGGGAGAATGGCGGCATGGACACAGCATCCTTGAGGCTGAAGGGAGGTTTTAGATAAAAACAGTCCAGTAGACCAAATTACCTTCAGTTGCTCCATAATTGGTTGGAGTATCCAGTTGATTTGCTCCAATCAAGGTTCCTTTGGGCCAGGTGATATTCCTATGAAAAAGATATTTTGGGGTCTGTACCGTAAGTCTAAGGGCAGAGAATAGCAAACCATTATCAAGAAATTTATACTGGCATGTTTGCCAGCTTGCTTGTTCCCATAAGGATTAATGCCTTCCAGAAAGATACCAAAAGTAATGTTCTGCAGTTGGCTAGTAAATTGTTTTCCATTGGGTCCAAGGAACCTTTTCCACATGATTTAATCTTGAATTTATGTAGCTTCATGAGCAGGATCAAAAGCATTTCTAGCCAGAGAAGCGCTTCTCTCTAATGCCTCTTTTATTCCTGGCCAAGAGACAATTTGGGAAAGCCAGTTGTAAAGGTTTTGGTATGCATAGGTCTTGATGGGACAGTGGCCATTTTTACCCATTCAAAACAATTCAGCCCCACACATGTTGGGCTGGAGAGTTTCAGAATCTCCTTCCTCTTCATCTTCATTAGGAAAAGATTGATTGATGCAGCAAAACGGACCTTGCGGGGCATTGCTTTTTGGGCCCTTTGTAGGGTAGGGTTTGGGGTACATGGTAAAGCAGCTTGGACAACATACAACTGATACTAGTTTTGGCTCAATTTGTAACAATTTAAAGGCCGTCCAGATATGGGAAGGTAAAGTCTGAAGAGTTTGTTATTGCAAAAAAATGAGAGGTTGGGGTTGGCACTTGTCAAGGCCACAGGCAGCCATAAGTGTCAGCAGATCTTTTCCACCTTTTAAAAGCCAGTCTGATGTTGCAAATGAAGCATTATCAAATATGCAGATCATAGCAGCTTAAATGGTGAGATTCAGAACAGAAGGATTGGCTTTCTCAAGGGTGAATTGGTGGTAGGGACCTACAAAATAATTTTCAGCATCATTTGGGCAGAAGAAAAAATGAGAAAAGGAAGAAACCAGAAAACTGCAATTTTATGTGTTGGATCTGTCTGTGCCATCAGGGGTAGGATGCCGTGATGCAAGGAAGATTTGATGGATATTCAAGTTGAGGGCGGAGCTTCTGTTAGATGAGTTGGAGTCTTTTTTTCTGGAGCTCTTTTTGTCTGAGACTTTTTCTGAATCTATATTAGAGTGAAAAAGAGCAGGAATTGGGATCCGGTGGGTTGGAAAAAGCAGGAAGGAGATGTTCCCTTGGCACCGCCATATTGGGCTGCTATCTGGATACTGGCCACTTGGTGGTTGGTTTTAGTAGGTCAAGAGACAACAGTGCCAGCTTGCCATTTTCCATCTTTGTCTTGGAAGCGTTGGTGAAGGCATTGGAAGCTTCAGCAGTGGCAAACCACCACATTAGTTTGAGTTTCAGACATGGGGAGAAGTGGATTTAATCATAAGATACACGGAAGATAGAGTAATCAGGTGGGGTGAAAGATGGGGGGCAGAGGAGGGAAGGAGGCTGAACCGCGGATTGAAGAGGAAAGGGTCATATGGGCCACAAATTGGAGGCTAGGGGCATTAATTAAGCAATCAGTCAGGGATCAGAGTCCCTGATTGGAGGTCAACGGCAATTTTATGGTTCACAGTACTCAATGGTTGCAGGCAGGCCCCGCAGCACTGTGGCCAGGCCATGGTTGAGACTGGGAAGACGCAAAAATTTCCGCGTCTGATGGGTCCTTAATAGAGACTAACAGTGACCACAGGTCCACGCTTTCCCCTCCATGCTGAAAGAGCAAGGGCAACAAATATGGAGGCCAGCCAGAAGCTGGAGAGCATGATTGCCCTGTTGTGTAATTGACAGCTTATGCCAGCAATCAATGCAGGAACCTGCTTTATTGATTTATTTTTGTGGGAAGGGCTTGTGTTTTAGAAAATAAAAGCTTGTATTGGCAGAAAAACTATTTAAATTATATACATTAAGATATAAAAAATATTTAAAAAAAGAAACAAAATTATTTTCATAAACCAGAATGGAAAAATGGCGTGAGAAGACTGAATCCATGGGTAATAGAAGCAATGATATTGCCAGAGCTCAAATCATTTTTTCTAGTGTCTTGATGATATTCTTCATTGATAGACCAGGCTGGATATTTAGCGCATTCAGTTGGGGAATTCTTTTCTACCTTAACCACTCATCACAGTAGGCATTGCACAAGGGAAAGGATGGAAATGGTTGGTTGCTGATCTTAGGATTGCAAGGCTGCAATTGTGGCATTTGGGCTTTTCCATAATCTTTAATACCTGATTGTTTCTTTAGTTTGATCAGGAAATCAATCAGTTGAAATGCCCTTCCAATTCAAGGATGTTGCCATGGTAAATGGGTGATCAGGGCATGTCTGTTGCTGTCGCCAGTGTCAATGTCGGAAGCGTTGTCCTCCTTTTCAGTTTTGGAATCACTGGTGCATGCATTTACTGCGGTTATCAGGGGGATGAGTTCTGCTTGAGTAGCAAGAAATTTTACACGGGTATCACGCAGCTTTATGTGGAAAAACGGGCATGAGTGATAGTGATCTAAAAAGATTAAAAAATCCAGAAAATCTATGCTTACATGTTGGTTTTGGGCTTGACGGCGCTTCTGTATGCCTTTCTTGTCAAGTTTTTGGGGATCCCAGCCGGCCTCACAATACCTACAAGCCGCATGGTAAGCTGCAGGCTTGCTCAAAGAGCTTTGAACACATGCTCATGTTTGCTGAAGCTGCTTAGCATGATTAAGGATTGCCTGGCGGATCATATCCTTGGGGCAATTGGCCAGATCAATTTTGGAGTATTCCCCAGCTTGAACCAGTTTGATGAATGTGGTTTGCGCAAGGTTCCAAAGGAAAATATTGTCAAACTTGCGGGAACCCTGGATCAAGTTGGGACAAAATGAGACAACACCAGAACATCACATAGAATGCCAGATGATGGAGAGTGTGGCGGGAAAAGCTTCCCTGTGACCGGGAAAATCAGGATAAGGAAATGCAGGGTCTTCATTGTCATCCAAAGAGGCTGTAGAACTACCACTCATGGACTCCTTGGGCAGGTTGTGGTTATCCAGGTCCTGCTTCCACCTGGCCTTCCTGGTCTTGGTTGCTGGAGGTTGTAATTAATTCAAGTCCAGACACTTAACAAAAAGAGTCTTGATGTTCAGGCAAACTCAAGCCTGTGAGTTAGAAGAAAATGATCAACATTCCTGTATACATCCACTTGGTAACAACTTACTAAGAGAGACAAGTCTTTGAATTTTTGTGGGGGCGGATTGTTCAATCTTGACTGGTGCTTGGTCTACAAGACAAAAGATTGGCACTTTCAAGATAATTGGTCAGATGGCCAGTCACCTGGGTCATCTCTGCCAAAGTTTCTTGACCAATGCAACCTCAGTAAACCAAGGGGCCAGGTTTGGAATAAGCTCCTCTTTGAGTTAGTTCCAACAATTCAGGTAGGGGTGAAAAGTCAAGAGGTAAAGAGTTCCTCCAGCCATCAACCCTGGGCAATGAAGGATGAGGAATGGGTAAGAAAACCTTGTCATCATGGAAGGTAGATTGGATGATAAGGCTGTTGTTCCTGACCCTTTTCTGTCTTTGGCGGCGGAGTTGCGCAGAAGTTGGGATATGAGGAAGATGGGCTGTGATAGATGAGAGACCATTGTGAGTCTGTGAGGCTTGTTGTTTGGCATGGGGCGGGGCTTCAAATAGGCTTGAGTGGCTGCTTCCTTTTTCTTTGGGGTGCCGCCACAGGGCAAAGGCCATCCAAGCATCTGGGATTGGCCCAAGAAAATCCATTTTTGCAAGAGTTTCCCAGTCCGCAAGGCTATTTTTGTGAGAGATTGATGGGGAAGTGGGCATACTTTGATGAAATCTTTCTTTTCTAGAGTTTGGATAGCCCTGCAGACTGGGCTGTGGCAGTTCAAGTGCAGGGGGAGGTGCATCAATAGCCCGGTACACTGGTATGTTGCAGTATGAAATTGGAGAGGGATTTGTTGGTATGCTTCTTTTTCTCCAGCATGTCAATTGGTAGTTTCAAGAGGTATCAGACTCATGTGTTTCAGGCTTGTAGTTGAAGCAGCTTTCAATCTGGAGCGGTTCAAATTGAATCTCATCATCAAACAAAGGAAGAACAGTATAGCTTTTCCGTTTAGTTGATTGTTGCTGACAGAAACACAGATTGGGGGTGTGAGGCTGGGTAGGAATTTGTTCAATATTGGGACCAGGGAAAGTGTGTTTTGCATTAGAAGACATTGGAGACAAATCATCAGGATGGTTCCTTCTCTTCTTCAAGGCGGCGTCAAGGATGGGAGCAAAGTTGATATGGTCAGTGCAGGTAGAAGAAGATGTGCGGGTGCGGTGGCGACTTTGTTTAACTTTGGATTGCAAGGCTTGAGGTCTCACTGGTCTCTTGGAGGTTTGAGTTTGAGTCTCAATGTGATTCTTACGTTTCTTCCCATGGGGAATTCTGGGAGGAGAATTTCTTGAGTTCCTTGGGGTTGCACGGTTTGAAAAGGCACTGCTTGATGTGGGTGGGGCGGTAGCAATCAACTGTTGAGGATTGTTGGTGCAATGTTTTCTTGAATTCTTTGCCGTTAAGTGAGCTGAACCAGCACTGGCCAATGTGAATGAGGATGTAGCAATCAAAGGCTTGACAGATGCAACGGAAGGTTGATAACTTGGTGAGGAGGCCAGTGAAGACAAGTTGGGGGGCTTGATGGAAGGATGAAAGGCCTTGAAGGAGGGTGGGTGGGGCTTGACGCATTGATGGGGGCAGAGGGACTGGTGGCAGACTCCAGTTGGGAGTACACAAATCCAACCTCCTCTGACTCACTTCTTACATCTACTCTAGCTCTATTTTGCCGGAGTAATTGCCTACCGGAGGTGGATTGGTATTTGACATGATTCATAGAGTTCTGAGGCAATCAGCGGTGTTTGTGTGATTTCTGTTGAGCAACTGTGGGTGAATTAGAGCGGAGAAGGTTATAAATGCAAATCAGTTGTGCCGTCCAAATTGTTCCACAGTGTGTTGTCACATCCTGATCTTGTAAAAATTCTTCAATCTGCGTCCTGGGGAGCTGCGAGTGGTCTGCAAAGAAAAAAAGAAAATGGTGATTAGAATGGTGAAAGTATGATCATGGGAAATAAAATGACCTGGACAATGTGAAGGGTCTTGGGACTTGCGCTTGCGCTTGAAATTCCCCATAGATTGTGGTGATGGGATGGGATTGGCTTGACTGACGGGAGCTTGTGACCTCCGATGGCATGATGAAATGAGCCGTGGCATTTCAGGTAGCTCTTGAGTGGGGCCGTCAACCTCAGAAGGCTCCGGTTCAGATTGACTGGCACCACTTGGCGCTTGCGGGTTTTGAACAGATTGAGGTGGTGGGCTGGAGTCAAGAGATTTGGGGGACTGGGTAACGTCAAGATCAGGCATGCACAAAATGGGTGTACCAGCATTGATGAGAGACTGGGAAGCTTCATCATCTGCGGCCTGCTGGAAGTTAGAGGAAGATGGAGCTTGAGAAACCATGGTGGACGCATCATTATTTCCTTCCGCACAAGTAGTAGGCTGCATGGGAATCTTGACTGAATCATAATTGTTGACTGTAACTTGAGGTGCACAATTAGGGTCCTGTGATGTGGAAGTGCATGAGACCCAATCTTGTTGGCAGAATTCCCTGCGCCACAGGGATTGTCAAAGAGCATACCTATCCAATGATGATGACGTTTGAGATGAAGAGTCTCCAGTAATGGTTTCAGAGTCTGGAGATGAGAGGGGCCTGCGCCCAGTGGATGGTCTAGTTGCAGCAGGGGATCTGGTTAGTTGAGAGGATAAGGACCAGGTGGGGATTGCTTTTGAGCAATTCTGTTTGTGGGGCTCATGGTCAGGGTTGGCATTATGGTTGATTGGGGTTTGAGATTTGCAATCTTGGTCCTGTGATTTGGAAGCTTATAACCAATCTTGTTCTTGAGAGGCCCTTAGTTGCAAGGATCTCCTGGTTTAGCAGGACAATCTTGACATTGGAGATGGAAAGCGTCCAGTAGAGGATCCAGCAGTTTCAGATTGGCAGCGCCCACACCATGTTGGTGTCCCAAGTGATTGAGTTGAGGAGCCCCTGCGCCCAGCAGGGAATCTAGTGGTTGCGCTCCTGCGATTGGTCAAGGATTGACAAAATTGTTGATCATCATCTTGGGGTTCTTGGGGGTCATGATCATATTGCAAAAAAAAGGCTTGACGTGTGTTTTCCAATTTAGTGTGCCATGTCTTGCCTGCATTACTTGACAGACCTTTTTTGGCCAAAGCTATTGAGATTGGTGGTGGCTTTGAGAGGTGTGCTTTGGAGACAACTGTTGAGTTTAATATGCGCTTCTTGGGCTCAAGATTAGATGGGGTTTTAGAATTGACTTTGACAGGGCGGGCTGGCATAGAATGGTTAAACTTCTTCATAAGAGACTTTTACAGTTGCACCAAGTTCCCACGCCTGGCCTCTGCTGGGTTGTCCACCTCATAGAGAGCCAGGAATATCTTCAACCTGGGGACCAAAAGATTATTGGCAGCTGGGGAAAATTGATGTTGGAACAGCTGTTGATGTACAGGAAAAAGTGGCAATTGGGAGGGCATGGACTGAATTGGCAATGGTCCGTCCAGTGATTCCTGCCCAATCCAACACTCCACAGACTCAGATGATTTGATGCGTTGTGGTGCCCCATCCTGGACACCCTGGCCGCCTTAAGACCTCAATTCATAAACTGTTGCGCAACCGTACCGCCCGGCTGAACAACTTATCCTCAGGCTCATCCAACTATTATTTACCCGCGCGCGCCGCGCTGCGCTTCCATTATCCGTGTCGCGTCGCGCGTCCTTTATCCGTGTTGCTTCTCATCTCCGCCGTTGTTATAGAACGTCCTCATCTTTGTTTGTTGCATGTCTTCATCTTTGTCGTTGCGCCTCCCAATCTCCTCATTGCTACCGTCGCGCGGCGCTCATCCATGATCTACTGAATCCATCCCGACCGCACCCGCAAGCATTTGGCAGATCCTTGACCAACGCGAGTGACCACATGGTTGCCTTCCCTTTTCCGCTCTATTTGTAGAATCCGTTGTATATAGTCTAACAGGGCCTCCTGCCCATATAAGGAGGGGCTCTCCCCTGCCTTTTGGCCGAGCATCAGATCATCCTATCATCCCAGCATCGCAGCTTTCCAGCATCCCATCATCATAAGAAATTTATCCGTGGGCATCCTTCCCCACTTATCTGAGCAAATTATCCGGGTATATCTATGATTGCCCCTTGATCCTTTGAGCCTCCATACTCAAACTCAGTCCTTTGTGACCTTGATCCTTATCACCAACCAATAGCCTTTCTGGTTGAAGAAGAATTCCTGTCTGCTTGAATTCTTGAGTGTGTTATACCACTCTGATCCCTTTTTTCGACCATACTGGTCCTGATCTCTCCTTGATCATCTTTCTGGAGCCAATCACGTTTGATTGAAGAGGTTTTATTAAGCTTAAAACCTGGAGTGTTATACCTCCCTTCTTCTTTGAGGTTGAATTTTGCCATGCTATTCTTGAGTTCCTTGAGAAGTGTTGGGATATTCTTGCTCAAATTTGTTATTGATTTGCTTCTAGAGCTTCATAAACAAATTGCTTTTGTTTTTGTTCAGCCTCCCACAGTTATCTGGTACCCTTCAAGCGCTTGATTGCGGAGAGTTGGGCAGGTTCATTGAGAACCTGGAGGTTGGTTGGGATTGAGTTGATCTTTCCTAATCAGCTGCTGACAACCAGAGTTATTAGCTTGTGGGCGTTGTTACTTACAACTGCCTTGTTCTATTGAACTCTGAACAAACCTTGACTTATTTGTTCAAGTCTTTCCCTGCACCATCTTGTCTCAGATAGTGTTGTTTCCATCGCTACCGACAACTCTTATCCTCTTCTCTTAGTTTGATTTCTCATCCATAAGGTTCTGGACCTTGATTCTGGTTACATTAAAATATTATTGTAACTCCTAGGAGGGCAGCCTAAACAGCACCTTTCCCCTCCACAGAACTGCCATGGCTTAGCACCGTTTGGAGTCTTACAGCATGCAAGTTGGATGTAGCACTGGAATAGCTGTGAGCGCTGTTTTGTAGGATCAAAACGGATCCCAAAGGTAGTTAAGACTTCTTGAAGCTGAGGCATAGTGAGCTTATGGGGTCCTGAAGGAATAAAAAATGCCAATGAATTACCACACATTGGAGCAGGAGCGGCAAAATATTGTAGATAGAAGAAAAAACCCACCAGCCCAAGGCAATGCGGGATTGTTGGAGGGGTGCTTCATTATATTGGGATAAAAAAAATTTTGAAAGCTTTTTTGATGAGTAGGGTAAATGATGGCTGGCAGAAATGAAGCAATGCCCGTGAAGGAGGGCAAGAAAAATTAACAATTATCAGCTTCAAGCTGGGTGTGAGTGAAAGATGAATCAAAAAATAGCCTGAAGAATGTATGATCCAGCAAAATTGGCACAGCCAATGGGTCAAAATGATAGGAAGAAGTGACAGAGGCCATACCCAGCATCCAAGTGTGAATTTGTATCCATTTTATTAAGGAAAAAACCCAGTATTGCAAAAGATAAATTGAGTGTGGATCAAGGAAGGATGGAGTGGCAGATAAGGGATTTTTTCGGGAAAGTCTGTGTCTATTCCAAGATTGCCCACCTTTTTTCATAAGTTTGTGGTACATGTGAGATTGACGAGTAACTGGCAGTGGGTACCAATATGGGTGATTGTTTGGATCAAGAATGGGAAGGGTCCAGGTAGGCAGGTGGGCTTTAGCTGTGATCAAAGGTTGGAAAATGGATGTTAAATCCATCTTTCCACCAATCCTGGTCTTAGCTGGTAACAATCAACTTGTTTCAAAGGACCTGGAGTAGGTCAAAGAATAATGGCTGGCGGGTAGGGCTAAGGTTGGCCAATGGCAAGAATTGAAGATAGATTAGGCAACAGAGAAAGGTAGACTTGTGGGGCCAAGCTTACTAGCAGATGAAGCAAGTAGCAATGGAGAAAGGTTTATTATCTGGTGGGGCCAAGCTTACTGGCAGACAATCAAAGAATGAGAAAGCTTGAAGATGCTGGCCTTGAAACTTTGTTGAAGGATGGCCAAGCGGCAAAGTAATGTCAAGCGTATGGATGGAAAGTCAATGCGTACAACGGCATGATTGGCTCAGCTTATTCCAGTCAATCCAGCGGGAAGGTGAGCTAGTGCGTAGTTACAAAATTTAATCCTATCTCTACAAAATTTTGTTATTCTCAAAGTTCTGATCACCAATAATAGCCTGCTTTTGTGACACATGCATGTACCTGTTAGACCATGAGGAAACATAGGAACAGCATCCCCAGTAGCAGGTAACAAACAAACAGCATGCAAGCTTCAAACTAGCATGTAGAGCTATGCCGCGGTCTTTGTGAGCAGCTAAGCCCACAAGTAGATATTGATTAATTTTTGACATCATATTTTGGGGGAATTACTAGTAATTCTATTCAAGTTGTTGGGTGATGGAACTGAACTCTGATTTTGTTGCTCCTGCTAGCAATTAATTAATTTAGAATCTTGTTATCAAGCCCAGATTCCTTGGATCTCACGTTTTGTTCCCCAGTCCCCTTCCAACCTCAAGCTTGAGCTTTCCCACCCCCAGTATTCAATGTCCCAATCAAGGACTAGTGGAAAGCAGGACTTGCTGCCACCAGACTTTAACACTTACTCTCCATTGCTCCATAGATCAGATCTCTTGGAATTTATCTACTGCATTGACCCCCATGCTAAGGTTCCTAGAAAGATTACCATAGCTCCTTTGTGTGACCTTTCCAATACTTACTTGACCAAACTCAGTAAGTTAATTTAGTTTTTCTTAAATAATATAATGTTTTCCTCTTTCTGTCAATTTAAAAATTCCCTGCTTTGCACCATAAAATAGCCACCCAGTGGTCATTACCTCTGATCCCAAAGGCTCCAATGCCTCCTCAACTCTAACCCCATCCCCCTCCCACCTCCCTTCCACCTCTTAACATGCAGCCATCCCGCCAAAAACCCCTACGCGCAAAGCTGACTTTATAAAACCTGCTACTTTGAAATTTTCATTTCTTTATTTCTGTTTTCATCTTGTCTTCATTGTGTTTCTTTGTTTTTTATTTTTCCTTATTTCTTATCCTTCCTCCTACTTACTTAATAGCAATTTTGCTTACTCTGCTTGACCCGCACAGCTTCTCAACCCGCGTAACCATCACCCGCTGTCTACACTCCAAACCAGAAGCACTCAAGACTATAACTAACCCGCATAGAGGATCCTGATTAACCTCAGGGCTCCTCAGTCCTCCATGTTGGGTAAGTCCTCAACTTTCATCTCCTCAAGCTTTACCAGACCCTCAAGTATCTAAATCTATTTTCTAGGTTGACCAATCCAGGATCTTCATCATCCAACTCTACTAACTATTGCTGCACAAGATTGGTGGTACTCTAACTTACTATTACCATTGTTTAAGCCTCACCACTTCTTGGCTTTATTTCAGGTTCTTTTCTTTCCTTCTCTGGCTCCTGATTGCTCTCCTCTTTGTATTTATTTTCTTTGAACTCATGAAATAAATATTTATTTCAGTCTCTTACCTTAACAGATTTACAGTCCCACTCAGCTCAGCCTCAGCCAAGCAGACTGGAAGACATGTCAGACAATGAAGACTCAAAAAAACGGTTAAACATTCCACTTCTAAATGAAATAAACTTTGCTTCCTGGGCTCTCCATATCCAAAGTCACCTACAACATTGTGGACTAATGCAATATATTGAGAATACTGAAGACCGCAAACTTATTATCCCCACTACTTCACCACAACAGAAGAAAGCTTAAGAGGCAGAGACATCATCATTCAACACCTTGGGGACACCGCTTTTGATGCCATCATCAACCCCACCAATCAAACAAAACCAAACGTGATATGGACCAACATCCAAACTTGCTATGCCTCTCCGTTGACCAACAATTTTGGCCAAATTTGGTTGAATTTCATCCGCTATCAATTCAACAGAGACCTCTTGACCTACATCCAAGAATGCCAAAAGCTCATGAACAAACTGTCAATTGTCCGTTTGGAAGTCCCCACAGACATACTTAGCTACACAATACTGGCCAAGCTGATGGCCAACTTTGTAAGAGGTTGTTGTTCAGAAGTATTGCCCCTCTCTTGTTCTCAACAAACTCAGGGAATTAAGTCACCTGGAAGCTTCCAGATCCCAAATTCCCTTGCACAAAGGAGATTCCACCTTGACCGCCCTTCTGAAAACCAAAGTGAAGAGCAAGAAAACCAGACAAAAGCACCCCTGCTCTAAGGGAAACCATAACCCCCTTTCCAAACACCCTGAAAGCAGTTGTTGGCATCTCCATCCACATCTGCACCCGGAAAGATTCAAGAGCTCCTCCTATCTTACCAATCCCAATACCACCCCAGATAATTCTCAACCAGACACTCCCCAAACCTATTACAATGCACAACTCTACCTGAAATCCAATTGTCCTACCAACTCAGTCCTACTCCCAGTACTCAACTCAGGTTCTACGCATAAAATCATCAATAAAGCCAAGTATGTCACCAACTTCCTACCCACTAGAATCACCATAGGAACAGGCAACAACAACGCTCCACTCATTGCAACTGGAATAGGCAAGGCTGTTCTCATCAACCACAAAGGACAGACTCTGAATCTCCATGATGTACTGCTTGTTCCAGAACTCAACAGATGCCTGATCTCACTGTCCAAACCTAATCCCTCCTTCACAAAAATCAACAAAATTGGGCATTTGGGCTCCAACATCGACATAGACAACTCCAATATTATTGGTTCAACGCAAAAATCACTCCTTGAGCTACTTGGTATCTGCTTCAAGTCCCACAAGGAACTAAGCCTGCACTGCAATGACTTGCTGAATAAAATCCAAAATTGACTAGGAAATCCTGGGCATTGAGTAATTAGAAAGATCTATCCCCAACTAAAACCCATTTCCAAGTCCAACTGCTCAACCTGTCTTCATTGAAAACTCACTAGAAATCCCTCAAACAGCCACTTCAAACCGGTCAGTCAACCCCTTGAGACCCTTCACCTAGACCTGGTTGGCCCTTTTTCTGTCAACTTCCATGGGGCAGAAAATATTTTCTGTAAATTATTGACCAATTCACTAGATTCAAGTCTATTTTGATATTGCCTTCCAAGGATCTAGCTGCAGCAGCCATTAAAGATTTCATTGTCAAGTCCAAAAAGAAACTGAACATGAAAGTGGTCTGTATCATATCAGACAACGGCGTTCAGTTCACTGGGACAGAGCTGGCTGACTACTGCAAGGATGCAGGTATTGTTCAACACTTCTCCCCACCATACACTACTCAAAACAATGGTTACGCCAAATGCAACAACCGTGCAATCCTCAACAAAGCTTGTTGCCTTCTTCACCACTTTCAACTTCCTCTGTCTTTCTGGGCTGAAGCCATCACCACAGCCACCCACCTCCTTAACCTCTTGCCAGTCTCTTCAAACAAGGACCAAATTCCTTACACCATGTGGTATGATCAAAAACCCAACTATGATTGACTACAAACCTTTGGGTGCACAGCCTACATTTCCATCCCCAAGCAACTTTGTACCTCCAATATGAACCAAACCCGCGTCAAAGGTATTTTTGTTGGCTACTCTAATGACTTCTCCACCTATTGCATATGGAATCCTTCATCCAGGAAAATTATTTGCACCTCAGACCCTAAATTCCTTGAATCTGAATTCTTTTACTCCTCTCCTGGTTCCCCTTCCTCCAACTCCTCTACCTCAGAAATTCTTCTATTTCCTCATTCTCCTCAGGCAGATACCATTTATATTGCGCCTATATCTTCCTCCAATGTCTCTCCTACCTCTTCTGCTCCGGCACCCATTCATGCTTCTAAATCTGACTGGTATTTACCCGTCTCCAGCTAAACCCAGATTGAATATTATCTCCACCAACAACATCCTTTCCCACACCCGGCAAGATTGTCCTCTGGTCTATCTGATTGAAAACAGTTACCAAGATCCAAAGACTCTACCTCAAGCCATGTCCTTCAATTTTAAGAACAAATGGGTGGCTGCCATGGACCGCAAAATATCCAATCTTCTTAGCTTCAAGGTGTGGGAAGAGGTTGACAACTGTCACAATTTTTCTAAAATAGGGTGTTTCTGGGTCTTCCAAACAAAGCGCAATTCCAACAATCACATCACCAAATTCAAAGCACAATTTTGTGTTCAAGGATTCAAGCAAGAAGAAGGAATTAACTTTAACTCTACTTTCTCTCCCACTGGGGATAAAACCTCCTTACAACTCCTCATTACCTTTGCTATTCAGAAAAACCTCAGCATGCACCAACTTGACTTGAAATATGCATTTCTTAATGCACCACTATCCAAAAGAATTTTTGTCCCTCCTCCGCGCAACATCACCATACAACCTTGGAAAACCCTCAAGTTGAATTGGGCTCTCTATGGCCTCAAGAAAGCAACTCAAGCCTGGTATAACCCCCTGAGCTTGTGGCTGGCCAAGGTAGGCTTTACTCAAAGCGCAAGAAACAACTGTGTCTTCTGGAACAACAACACCTTTCTCTAAATCCACATTGACAAAATTTCCATATTCAGTAAGGATCCCAGCTCCTCTGCTCAGCTCATCACGTCAAAATTCCAATGTAAGTATTTAGGTCAAGCCTCACTACTGTTAGGACTCAACATTGCTGTCTCAAAATACCAATTCAAACTCTCTCAACACTCATATATCTCTAATTTGGAGGATCAATTTCCTCTTCCCACTTACAAGCTGCACTCCACCCCTTTCAAGCCAAACGCAAAACTTCAAAGTGCAATGGACATGGAAGCCCGCAAATTTGAAAGTCTAGGCCTGAACTACAGGAAACTTGTGGGGGAATTACTGTAAATTAGTGTTAATTCTTAGCCAGACATAACCTTCCTGACCAAATACCTTTCTCAGTTCCCCAAAAAACCAAACAAAAGCCACTACAATGCGGCATTGACTGTCCTCAACTACCTTAAACATATGCCCAGTAAGGGAATAGTCTTCAAGAAGGCCTCTACTGAAAAGCATCTTGCCACCTTTGTTGACTCTGACTGGGCCACTTTCCCAATGACTAGACGGTCAGTGAAAGGCATTATAGTAACCTGGAAAGGTAATTTGATCAGCTGGAAGTCAAGCAAGCAACCCACAGTCTCCTTGTCAATCACAGAAGTGGAGTACAAGTCTGTGGCCAATGGCATCAAGGAGATCAAGTGGTTAAAGCACTTTATTTGCAAGGTATTTCAAGATTCTCTGAGTGTACCTAGCCAAATCCATGAAAATAATGAGGGCTGTATTAAGCTTGCAATGCAACAAGCAAATCACTCTGTCTTCAGGACCAAACATATGGACCTGCGTTACCATTTTGTTTGAGAAGAAATCAAAGCCAAGGAAGTTGCCCTAGTAAAGGTATCCTCATCAGCCAATTCAGCAGAATTTCTTACTAAACCTCTAGCCAGAATCAATTTGGAAGCCTGCCTCAAGCTAGTAAACTTTGAATAATTTCAAGATGAAAACAAGGTAGGCTGTGAAATTGTCATTTCTTTATTTCTGTTTTCATCTTGTCTTGATTGTGTTTCTTTTTTTTTTATGTTTCCTTATTTCTTATCCTTCCTCTTACTTACTTAATAGCAATTGTGCTTACTCTGCTTGACCCACGCAACCATCACCCGCTGTTACACTCCAAACCTGAAGCACTCAAGACTATAACTAACCCATGTAGAGTATCCTGATTAACCTCAGGGCTCTTCAGTCCTCCACTTTGGGTAAGTCCTCAACTTTCATCTCCTCCAGATTTACCAGACCCTCAAGTATCTAAATTTGTTTTCTAGGTCAACCAATCCAGGATCTTCATCATCCAACTCTAATAATATTGCGGCACAAGATTGGTGGTACTCTAACTTACTATTACCGTTGTTTAAGCCTCACCACTGCTTGGCTTTATTTAAGGCTCTTTTATTTCCTTTTCTGGCTCCTGATTGCTCTCCTCTTTGTCTTCATTTTTTTTAAACTCATGAAATAAATCTTTCTTTCAGTCTCTTACCTTGACAGCTAAAACCTCCCACCAAACTGAAAAAGTTTCTCAATCACCATCAGAAACTCAAACAGCCCAATCTCCTGCCAGAACAAAAAGTGGTTGATCTCCTTCCAGAGAAAAACATGGTCAATCTACTGCTTTCTCTCCTACCAGAACCAAAAGGGATCAATCTCTGGCTCAATCTCCACCCAGGGCTACAGTGGTGCCATCCACTCAAACACCATCAAGAGCAAGAACATCTCAATTATTTTCTTGCTCACCAGCAATGTCTCCCCGCTCCTTGGCAAGAACTTCAGCAAATACAACAGCTAAAAAATCCAAGCACCATGTCTCCTGGCAATCCGTCTCTCCTTCCCCTAACCAAGTCTCAACCTCAGCTCAGAGACAATTGCTACCACGCTCCTGAGGATCTTGAGTTGCCCTCTAGTTCTTCTCAGTCATCTTCTCCTAGAGAATAATCCCCAGCCAGACCTCCCAAGCGCAAACCATAGACCAGAACCCTCTCTCCCACTCCTTATCCCTCTCCCAGACAAGTAGCTTATGCCACCAATTTAGCCTTCCCTCCTCCAAGACAAGGCACCTCTTCTCAAAGCCAATTGAAAAACAAGAAACAAAAACTCAAATTGCCCATGGCCAAGCAGCAAGTAACTTTTGCAAGATCACAGCCTAGGAGATAAAAAAGACACTAAAACACCAATGAAGAGCATTCAAGCAATGATCAGAGATCACACTTGTTGTCACAAGATTCATTGCAATCCCATGAGCTGTATGCATCTCAAGATTCTTGCCAATCCCAAAGCTCAAAAAGCTCTTGCAGAAGTGACCCTGAGACTGAATTGGACAATTCTGCCGCTACAACACATAAGGCAACAACAAATGGGAAGCAGAAGCTCATATCATTGCATAGCAAGACTACAGCTACAAGTACTATTACAAAATCAAATTGGAACCACACAACAAAAAACAAGCATCCACTCAGGCCCTCAAGGCCATTGAAATCTGCCCTCACCATTAGAAATTTAAGCTATGTGAAGAGTTTATTATTTTATATTATTTACCCTTTTTCTTTGAGTTGATACTTACTTAAGTTTCCTCCCCTTGGCCATGAAAAATTACCCCAAGAGTTGTACAATAGATCTTGAATCTAGCCCCAACAAAGGGTCTGATGATGACTATTTTTATCATACACGTTCTGGTTTCCAACAAACTCCCCAATTGCCACCACCCAATCCTGATGGAGCAGAGTACGCCAAACAAGGACAATCAGACCTGAATTTATACCATTGTTTCCAGATTTCTCCCTTCATGCAACTGCCCCAAAATCCTGATCAGTCCAAAGATCATCCACCAACATCACGTCATCCATAAAAACCATCTCCCAGGCATTGGAGGTACACGCTGTAAGACTCCAAAAGGAGCAGGGTGTTGGCAGTTCTGTGGAGGGGATAGGTGCTTTTTTAGGCTGCCCTCCTGAGTGTTACAAAAATATTTAAATGTAACCAAGATCAAAGTCCAGAACCTGGTAAACGGGGAACCAAAAGTAAAAGGATAAAGATTATAGTAGTCGGTAGCTAGGAGACAACACTATCTGAGGCAAGATGATGTTGGGGAAAACTTGAATAGAAGGAGTCAAGAATTTTTCAGAGTTCAACAAGACAAGGCAATTGTGAGTGACAAAGTCCACAAGCTAATAGCTCAGGTCTTCAGCAGGAGCTTAGGAAAGATCAATTCAATCCCAAACAACCTCCAGGTTCTCAATGAACCTTCCCAACTCTCCACAATCAAGCGCTTGAAGGGTACCAGATAACTGTGGGTGGCTTCACAGGAAAACACTAATTGTTTTTGATGACGCTCTAGAAGCAAAACAATAACTGATTCAAACAAGAATAACGCAACACTTCTCAAGGGACTCAAGAGTAGCGTGGGGGAATTCAAATTCAAACAAGATGAAGGGAGGTTTAACACTCCAGGTTTTAAGCTTAATAAAACCTCTTCAGTCAAACGTGACTGGTTCCAGAAAGATAATCAAAGGACGATCAGGACCAGTATGGTTGGATAAAGGGATCAGGAGTGGTGTAACACACTCAAGAATTCAATCAATCAAATTCTTCTTCAACCAGAAAAGCTATTGGTTGGTGATAAGGATCAAGGATCAAGGGGTTTGAGTATGGAGGCTCAAGGATCAAAGGGCAATCATAGATATCTGATGTGATGATAGGATGTGGTGATCTGCTGATCTGATGATGTCCTCCAACATGCAGGGGAGAGCCCCTCCTTATATGGGCAGGAGGCCCTGTTAGACTATGTACAACGGATTATACAAATGGAGCAGAAAAAGAAAGAAAGAATTTGATCATGCAGGCCGGTGGAAATTCAGCCTGCCTGACTGGGTTGGGATCCTTCTCATCCCATCTTTTGCATCTGTCCGTCGAGGGATGCGCGCGGCAACACCGGAATCACCCACCCCTCGTCCAAAGGCGGAAGGGGTGGGAAAGGAAAAAAAACGGGTCAGACCGCCCGCGGTAGTTGACACTCTCCACCCCTTGGCCGAAGGCAGAAGAGGGTGGGAGAGTCCCAGGAAGGGTGACAGATTGAAGTTTGTGAGAGCACAGATGGGCGGATAGGAGATTGGCTTGAGGTGATTGAGTAACTTCTGACAGGCTTGAGATTGGCAACTGATAGATTGAGTGAGGTGGGAGATTGATGGATCCAAGGATTGGACAAGGGCTTGGAGGTGCGGTTGGGATGGGTTTGGTGAGGCATGGATGAGCGACACACAACGATGAGGATGAGGATGAGCGACGCGCAAGGATGAGGATGAAGATGAGCAACGCGCAAGGATGAGAATGAGAAACGTGCAACAATGAGGATGAGGATGAGGAACGACGCGCGACAATGAGGATGAGGAGCGACGCGCGGGGATGGTTTTTTTTTTTTTTTTTACAATTTTGAATTCTTTTCCCAAGGTTTCCCAAATGGTTCACCACATCTCTCCCCAACTTACAGACTGTCCCTAGTCTGATTCATAATTTTGAAACATGTTGAAGAGAATAATTGGCTGTTTCTTGATCCTCTAAGTAAAAATGTTGAAACCCATCTTGATCCATCCAAAAGAGCCTAAATGCAGAGAAGATAAAAGAAAAGGCGTCCCAGGTGCTCACGTATGTGGCATCAAGTAGAGTTTTTACAACACAACGCAGCAGAAGACCCTGGTGGTGCACAATTGGGAGGACTTACTTTTACCCCCAAGTGCCTCCACTGGAGCCCATACTCCTCCATACCAAAACCATTAAGAAAAGAATTGAGATCAGGATCTATTTTATATTCATTGCGGAGAATCAAACCAGAGCTAGAGGAAAATTGATCAGTGATAAGAGTACAAGGAAAAGAAGAAACAACAGAACCAGAGAGAAGAGAAATATTTTTGGAATTTTGTGTTTTAACATGTTTTTGATTTTGGACATTTTTGAGATCAGAAGAAAAAGAAGAAAGAGATGAAAAGGATGAACAATATGCCTCAGAGATAAAAGTTGGCCCTGTAGTTGAACTCTGAGGCTTAGAAGAACTAAAACTATTATTATTATCAACTATTCTGCTAAAAAATGAGAGGAGTTAGAAGAGTCCTTCTGCTTCCCCTTCGGAACCAATTTAGATGAAAAACCAGGGAAATTTCTTTCCCAACAACCAGAATCCAAAGAACAGAGAGGAACTTCAATCTTCCTACCATCATCATCAGGAAGAAGAATTCTCTCCCCAACTTGATTGGAAAACATCAGGGTGGCTCCAAAGTCTATTAAGAAAGGACAACCCAAAATCATAGGACCTTCCAAACGAGTGATCCAAAAGTGACAGGTTCCAGCAATATTTCAACCAATTCAAACTGGCACATCCTCAGCAATTCCCACCAACTCACAAGATTGGTTACCAATTCCATAAACAGCAGAGTTGAAGCTGACCCTTGGACTGAGATTGAGCTTGCAGGCCATTGCATCCAAAATTAAGTTTAGTTGGGACCCAGAATCAACAAGTAGAGAAACCTTTTTGGATGAGTCACCTAGAGAGCATGGTAAAAATCCAAGAGGACAAGAATAAAGATTTGAATCAGAAGGAGGATCTGTTCCACCGGAGTCTTCTATCAAGGTTCCAGAGGAAACTTTCAATTTGTCGGGACCAATCTCCACACATTGCCAAGAAACCCATTTCTTCATGCCTTCAGCCACAGATGGTGAGATGGAAAGGAGTTCAGCCACGGTTAGATCAGGGATTTTAAGATCAGAGATTTTATTTAATACCCCCTCCACAGCATTTGGGTGGTCTTTGGAAATTCCCCTTTTGAATCAAACCTTGGGTTGAGTTGGAAGAGGAAGTTCAGGTGAGGGTGGAACTATAACTGGATCAGTTGGTGAAGGTGATTTGGATGGCGGAGGAGTAGGATAAGAGTATTCTGGGAACCTATCCATGAGGGGTTCCTTTTCTACTTCCATGTCTTCTACATCAGAAGAAGGAGGCTCCAGTGAAGATTGACGTTTGACCGGTTTTTGAAGAATTGAAGATGGAACAGGAGGGGCTTTATGAGGTCTGGGTTCTTCATATTGTTTCCTAGCTGGATCAGATTGATAAGTTCCAGAAAAGCTGGAAGAAGAGAAAGCAGGAGGATACCAAGGTTGAAGAGTTCCACAAGCAGATCGAAAATCAAAAGAGGCCAAGGATGTCTTCTTGGGAGCAGAAGGCTGGAAAGAGGCCACCACATGACGAATTGGACAAGATGAATTGAAAGGGATCAGTGCACCATTAGGATGAAAGAAGTTACTCCCTTTCTGTTCCACCAACATTTCCTCCTTGTCCTTCTGGAGTTCAGGACAGCAACCAGTTCCATGACCTTCTCTGTGGCAATAATAGAAAACTATGGTTGACCTATGAACAGAGTTGGAGGGTTTGGGGACAACCAGCAAGGAGAGTTTCTGATCCATTTTATTCTCAAAAGCTTGCAGGAGTTTGGTGATCTCATTGATAGTAAGTGTTTCCCGGTGGGTCTGAGGATTTGGTTTAGGTCTGCAAGTGGCTTCCATCTTATTCATGATTTTGTTAGATGCTTGAAAAGAGGGGGCAAGGACTGGTTCAGTGATTCTAGGTTTTTCAAAGGTGAGAGCTGTTTGACCTTTAATCACTTTATCCACAGTATTCCTAAGGACTATGAAAGCAGGGAGCTTGAACCAATTATCTCTTTTAGTGATCATGGATCCAGATTTCACCAATTCATCCTTAATTCTTTCCTGCACTCCCGGAGAGAAAGACTGAAAACATTGCACTCAAATTTTGTCCACCTTATCAATGTGGTTGTTTTGGATAAGATAGGATTGGATAGGGTCCCAAGATTTTCTGAAAGCTTGATAATCAGAGGCTGAGGAGATACCACCATTGGAGGTCCATTGGGAGACTAGGGCATCCAGATCTTGGAGAGTGAACCTAGCTATATCAATTTTGCCCCAGTAGGCAATCATTGCCTCCTTAAGAAGTACCCAGTCATGGGATTCAAATCCATCAAATGATTCAATCACTTCCATGACTTCATCAGAGGAGATAAAGAATTGCAGTTGATAAGCCATGTCATATTTGCTGGCACCGTCCACTTCAGCAGCCATCTCATAGGAATCCAGGAACCATTCAACATTTGTACTGCTAAAGCATAGGTTCTTGTTCTGAGGTTTGATCTTGATCATCTTGGCCCAAACAGAGGTAGAAGGGGTACCAATAGATTCCATTTTGACAAAATATTTCCTAAGGGATCCAAAGAACAGATTTCCAAAGTGGCTCACGAGTGTGGCAAGCGTAGGGTTTACGAAAAAAACCAACTAGGATCAAACCCCTTGATGGTTCACAATTGGGAGGACCTACTTCTGGAACAAGTTGCTTCCACAGATCAGATCTAGATGATAAAGGAAAAAAGAGAAAAACAGAAGAAGAGAACAAGATTGGATTTCCAAGTTTATTCCACAAATTATGGGACTGTAAATCCCAAGATTGCTGGTTTGATCCCCGCCCGGGGGACAAAATGTAAGACTCCAAAAGGCACAGGGAGTTGGCAGGTCTGTGGAGGGGATAGGTGCTTTTTTAGGCTGCCCTCCTGAGTTTTACAAAAATATTTAAATGTAACCAAGATCAAAGTCCAGAACCTGGTAAACGGTGTGGTGACCAATCCGGGACACCACGGAAAAAAAAAAAAAAAATTTTTTTGGTTGTACCCCTATGGGTACCTTCATTTCCCCCCATCTCTCAACTTCTCCCTGTCCTAGCGGTCTAGGAAAGGCCTCTTGCCTGTCTCTCCGCTTCGATCCCCCCCTCCTATGTTCAACTCTTACTTGTCGCGCTCGCAGCCCTGACTTTTGGCGACGCGAGCAATCGTCGAACCACCTTCAACGATCCCTTCAATCCTTCCCAATCCTCTCATCCGACCGACGCCGTCGCTTGTGGCGACGGTCGTCAACTATCATTTGATTGATCTATCACTCCTACCATCCGCTCATCCCTCCAATCCGACAACTACAACGACGATGACGGCCAAGACGACGACCATCAACTCAAACTCACTCACGCCCTCCTCGCCCATCATCTGATCCAACCGACAACCGCAAGCGACCGCTCGCGGCCGTTGGAACCTTCACCCCGCTGTCGCCGCCGATCGGGCGACGACAGCCGTTGTCAACACCCGCGACCGCTGTTGCGGGTGTCCATCTGGTTGCCCGCGGTCATTCTTGATGCGGGAGACATTTCTTTTTTTTCCTCTCATGTCATCTTTTTTTTATGTTTTCATTTTCCTGCACCTATTTGTAGTATCTCTTGTACATAGTATACAGGGCCTCATGTCTATTAAAGGAGGGGCTCTCCCCTGCCTTTTGGCCCAGCATCCTATGAGACCATCATCATCTCATCTCATCTGTTTCCCCCATCATCATAATCAACTTATCCGTGGGCATCCTTCCCCACTTATCTGAGTAACTTATCCGGGTATATCCATTATTGCCCCTTGATCCTTTGAGCCTCCATACTCAAACTCTGTCCCTTGTGACCTTGATCCTTATCACCAACCAATAGCCTTGCTGGTTGAAGAAGAATTCCTGTCTGTCTGAATTCTTGGGTGTTTTATACCACTCTGATCCCTTTTTCCGGCCATACTGGTCTTGATCTCTCCTTGATCATCCTTCTGGAGCCAATCACATTTGATTGAAGATGTTTTATTAATCTTAAAACCTGGAGTGTTATACCTCCCTTCTTCTTTAAGGTTGAATTTTGCCACGCTATTCTTGAGTCCCTTGAGAAGTGTTGGGATATTCTTGCTCAAATTTGTTATTGATTTGCTTCTAGAGATTCATAAAAAAATTGCTTTTGTTTTGTTCAGCCTCCCACAGTTATCTGGTACCCTTCAAGCGCTTGATTGCGGAGAGTTGGGCAGGTTCATTGAGAACCTGGAGGTTGGTTGGGATTGAGTTGATCTTTCCTAATCAGCTGCTGACGACCAGAGTTATTAGCTTGTGGGCGTTGTTACTTAAAACTTCCTTGTTCTATTGAACTCTGAAAAAACCTTGACTTATTTGTTGAAGTCTTTACCTGCACCATCTTGCCTCAGATAGTGTTGTTTCCATTGCTACCCACAACTCTTATCCTCTTCCCTTACTTTGATTTCTCATCCAAAAGGTTCTGGACCTTGATTCCGGTTACATTTAAATATTATTGTAACTCCTAGGAGGGCAGCCTAAACAGCACCTTTCCCCTCCACAAAACTGCCACGGCTTGGCACCGTTTGGAGTCTTACAACGGGGAACCAAAAGTACAAGGATAAAGATTATAGTAGTTGGTAGCTGGGAGACAACACTATCTGAGGCAAGATGATGTTGGGGAAAACTTGAATAGAAGGAGTCAAGAATTGTTCTGGGTTCAAAAAGACAAGGCAATTGTGAGTGAAAAAGCCCACAAGCTAATAGCTCTGGTTGTCAGCAATAGCTTAGGAAAGATCAACTCAATCCCAAACAACCTCCAGGTTCTCAATGAACCTGCCCAACTCTCTGCAATCAAGGGCTTGAAGGGTACCAGATAACTGTGAGTGGCTGCACAGGACAAAGCTAATTGTTTTTGATGACGCTCTAGAAGCATAACAATAACTGATTCAAACAAGAATAACCCAACGCTTCTCAAGGGACTCAAGAGTAGCATGGCTGAATTCAACTTCAAAAGAGATGAAGGGAGGTTTGACACTCCAGGTTTTAAGCTTAATAAAACCTCTTCAGTCAAACGTGACTGGTTCCAGAAAGATAATCAAAGGACAATCAGGACCAGTATGGTTGGATAAAGGGATCAGGAGTGGTGTAACACACTCAAGAATTCAATCAATCAAATTCTTCTTCAACCAGCAAAGCTATTGGTTGGTTATAAGGATCAAGGATCAAGGGGTTTGAGTATGGAGGCTCAAGGATCAAAGGGCAATCATAGATATCTGATGTGATGATAGGATTTGCGGATTTGCTGATCTGATGGTGTCCTCCAAAAGGCAGGGGAAAGCCCCTCCTTATATTGGCAGGAGGCCCTGTTAGACTATTTACAATGGATTCTACAAATGGAGCGGAAAAAGAAAGAAAGAATTTGATCATGCAGGCCGGTGGAAATTCAGCCTGCCTGACCGGGGTGGGATCCTTCTCATCCCATCTTTCGCATCCTTCCGTCGAGGCGTGCGGGCGGCAACACCGGAATCACCCACCCCTTGTCCAAAGGCGGAAGGGGTGGGAAAGGAAAAAAAAACAGATCAGACCGCCGGCGGGCGGTAGTCAACACTCTCAACCCCTTGGCCTAAGGCCAAAGAGGGTGGGAGAGTCCCAGGAAGGGTGACGGATTGAAGTTTGTGAGAGCACGGATGGGCGGATAGGAGATTGGCTTGAGGCGATGTAAGACTCCAAACGGTGCTAGGCCATTACAGTTCTGTGGAGAGGAAAGGTTCTGTTTAGGCTGCCCTCCTGAGTGTTACAAAAATATTTATATGTAACCGAGATCAAGGTCCAGAACCTGGTAAATGAGGAATCAAAGAGTAGAGGATAAATATGATAATAGTTTGGTAGCAATGGAACAGCACTATCTGAGATAAGATTATGCAGGGAAAAACTTGAACAAAAGAAGTTAAAATCTGCTTATAGTTCAAAGAACAAAAGCTTTTTTATGTAAACAACTCCCACAAGCTAATAACTCTGGTCGTCAGCAGAAGATTGGGGATGATCAACTCAAACCCAAACAACCTCCAGGTTCTCAATGAACCTGCCCAACTCTCTGCAATCAAGCACTTGAAGGGTACCAGATAACTGAGGGTGGCTGTACAAGACAAAGCACCATGTTTAAGAAGCTCTAAAAGCAAACAGTAACTGATTTGAAGCAAGGATAACCTCAACACTTCTCAAGGGACTCAAGAGTAGGCTGGAAGAATGCAACTCCAAAGAAAATAAAGGGAGTTATAACACTCAAGGTCTTAAGCTTAATAAGACCTCTTCAATCAATTGTGATTGGCTCCAGAAAGATGATCAGGGATCAGGACCAGTATGGTCAGAGAAAGGGATCAAGGAGTGGTATAACACACTCAAAAATTCCAACAGACAGAATTTTCCTCAACCAGAAAGGCTATTGGTCGGTGATAAGGATCAGGCCACAGAGGGGAAAAGACTAAGGGTCAAAAATGGATCAGGGGGCAATCAGAGATATACCTAGGATAAGGATCAGGATCTAATTTCACGATAATGGGGGGGACATAAGCACACACTCCCATGGATGATGAACAAAAGGCTGGGGAGAGCCCCTCCTTTTATGGGCCATGGGTCCCTGTAAACTATGTACAAGAGATAACCCATAATAGAGCAGAAAAAAACAATCATTCAAAAAATAAAAAAAAAATATTTTTTTTTTTTTTTTTTTTTTTGAGGATCATGTGAAAACAAGCCAAAAAAAGAAGTGACAAATGGAAAAAAAGCAGAAGGGAGAAAAAAAAACAATTAATTAAAAAAACTAATGACATGAGGGAAAGAAGTGGATGAGGAGGAATGAAGGAAGACACCAGCCCGTGCCAATGATGAGCACAGGCTGGTGAGTGGCAGTTGACGGCCGCGCGGACAGGAAGTGGCGGGCCTGGACAACTGCGGGCCCGCAGATGAACAGTTGGGGACCCAGGCGGACAAAAGATGGCCACCGGGTTGTCAATGACCTGTTGTTGCCAAACCAAGCAATGGCGGCGGTGCAAAGAGGAAGGAGCCAAGACAATGACCGGATGAGAGCGGTGGGAAGGATGGTCCTCAAGCAAGAGGATGTGTTAGCTGTGGCGCAATGGATGATGTGAAGGGGGACATGATGGAGGCGAGCAGATGGGGTGGAGAAATTGAGATGTTTCCATGACCGTGAGAGCTGTTGGGATGATGATGGAGTGGGTGATCTTGACAACAGGGTGAAGTAGGGTGAGTAGGGGAAGATGAGCATGAGGCAACGTAGGAAGTTGAGGTGGGGATGGACCGTCCACAGGAGGATAGTCCAATGGGTTTGATTGGTCTTGCACCAAGAAGGATCCTTGACCATATTTCATCTGATGAGGTAAAGCGCCTGTAACAAACTAGGGATGGATTTGACTGACTCATGGGCTGGAGGGGGCTCATGATACCCTTGTGAAGAGTTCATTGCTGCTCTCTGCCCAGCTGGAGAAGAGACTGGAGAACTAGGAGGATCATCAAAACGCTCATCAACCACCATGACATCAGCAGGATGTTGCCTACTAGGATCTATCCCCATCAAACTCCATACCATTGCTATGCCAATCGAAATGATAAATGGAGGCTCTAAGTTATGTTGGATGTGGATTGGGACAATGGAAGGATAAAGGTGGCAGAGTGGGATGGAGGGTGGTTGTCGGCATAGGTTGATGAGCCATCCCGGTGTAAGACTCCAAACGGTGCTAAGCCGTGGCAGTTCTGTGGAGGGGAAAGGTGCTGTTTAGGCTGCCCTCCTAGGAGTTACAATAATATTTAAATGTAACCGGAATCAAGGTCCAGAACCTTTTGGATGAGAAATCAAAGTAATGGAAGAGGATAAGAGTTGTCGGTAGCGATGGAAGCAACATTATCTGAGGCAAGATGGTGCAGGTAAAGACTTGAAAAAATAAGTCAAGGTTTGTTCAGAGTTCAATAGAACAAGGCAGTTGTAAGTAACAACGCCCACAAGCTAATAACTCTGGTTGTCAGCAGCTGATTAGGAAAGATCAACTCAATCCCAACCAACCTCCAGGTTCTCAATGAACCTGCCCAACTCTCCGCAATCAAGCGCTTGAAGGGTACCAGATAACTGTGGGAGGCTGAACAAAACAAAAGCAATTTGTTTATGAAGCTCTAGAAGCAAATCAATAACAAATTTGAGCAAGAATATCCCAACACTTCTCAAGGGACTCAAGAATAGCGTGGCAAAATTCAACCTTAAAGAAGAAGGGAGGTATAACACTCCAGGTTTTAAGCTTAATAAAACCTCTTCAATCAAACGTGATTGGCTCCAGAAAGATGATCAAGGAGAGATCAATACCAGTATGGTCGGAAAAAGGGATCAGAGTGGTATAACACACTCAAGAATTCAGACAGACAGGAATTCTTCTTCAACAAGCAAGGCTATTGGTTGGTGATAAGGATCAAGGTCACAAGGGACAGAGTTTGAGTATGGAGGCTCAAAGGATCAAGGGGCAATCATAGATATACCCGGATAAATTGCTCAGATAAGTGGGGAAGGATGCCCACGGATAAGTTTGATTATGATGATGGTCTCATTGGATGCTAGGATGATGATGATAGGATCCTGGGCCAAAAGGCAGGGGAGAGCCCCTCCTTTTATAGACATGAGGCCCTGTATACTATGTACAAGAGATACTACAAATAGGTGCGGAAAAATGAAAACATAAAAAAAAAAAAAATGACATGAGAAGGAAAAAAAAGAAATGTTGCCCGCGTCAAGAATGACCGCGGGCAACCAGATGGGCACCCGCAACAGCGGTCGCGGGTGTCGACAACTGCTGTCGTCTCCCAATTGGCGGCGACAGCGGGGTGAAGGTTCCGGCGGCCGCGAGCGGTCGCTCGCGGTCGTTGGTTGGATCAGATGATGGGCGAGGAGGGCGTGAGTGAGAACAATGAATGGTAAGTGGGTTTGGAGATCAAGTTGTTTGGGGGTTGCTCGCTGCGATGGTAGATCGGGTCTGATACTCAACGATGAGCTTTGATCATCTGCGCTCAATCGTTTTCAAATTGATACTGCAGACCGTCTTCTTCAGCCTCGTTGGTCTCGCTGGTGGGGTGATGAGGAGGTTTGCTGTCTGGGGCGGTCAGCTTGGGAGCGCAATTGTTAAGGCCGATTGGGACCAGACCGGGGGTCTCGTGCATGGCGGGTAGCGCAATGGGTTTTGGTCAAACAATGAGGTTGATGAGCGAGTGGGATGGAGGTTGGAAGGATGATAGTGATGGTCAGGGTCATGGGAGGATGACGAGTTGATGGACGGTGGCTTGAGGTTGGATGAAGGAGATAATTGACAAAGGGTTGGATGGATATAAAATCAAGCTTCCTCTCTCATCAGATCCAAATTGATCCATGTTTGTCAATCAGGGTGTCAATGATGGAGACATGCTCGACTAACAAGCCTGAGGACTAGGTTGACTGACGATCAGGGGCAGTGGATCATCCAACTAAGAATACGGAGTCACATTGAACATGAATCCTCCAAGATGGTTGGAATCCCATCATCGAGCTTAACAACGACTGCTTGTGATCTGAATGACCATCGGTCTTGGTAGTCCACCCGGGTTGAGATGGATCAAGCGAGAGATCAAGGAAAGCTGCCTGCTCTCCGACCCAAGGATGGATGGAATGAGATCGAATCGAGTGGAGGATAAGGACGGGGAGATGGATGTGGAAGATGGGGGGAAATGAAGGTACCCATAGGGGTACAACCGAAATTTTTTTTTTTTTTTTTTCCCGTGGTGTCCCGGATTGGTCACCACATCTCTCCCCAACCTACAGACTTTCCCTAGTCTGCATCTAAAATTTGAAGGGATTTTTAAAAAAAAAGGCAGGGAGCAAAGAAATTGAAGCAAAGATTGGCCATTTCTTGATCTTGAGAGCAATTGAAGAGTTGAGGAAATATCTTGATTCTTCCAAATGAGCCCTAGAAGCGGCAGGAATAGAACAAGGAGGGCGTCCCAGGTGCTCACATATGTGGCATACAGTAGAGTTTTACAACAAAAATGCAGCAAATGACCCTGGTGGTGCACAATTGGGAGGACTTACTTCTGAGATAAGTTGCCCCCACGACAATGAAACTTCTTGACTTTATCAGCAGAGAACCTTCTGGCCAACCGAGTACCATCCAGCTCCTCCAAAACATAAGATCCACCTCTAACTTGATTAACCACTTGATAAGGGCCATTCCAACGATTAGAGAAAAGCTTGCCCCACTGGGTCTCCAAAGATTGATTATAATCTAAAACTAGGTCACCAGGGTTCAAGGGCTCCCTGACTTGATTAGAGTGCTTGTCCTTCCAATACTGGACGGATTTTGCTCTGGACTCCATCATCTTTTGATAAGCTTCATCACGAACGTCTTCACTTTGCTCCAGTTGCTTGGATCTAGCAACTAACAGATCAGTGGTTGAGGACACCTCTTCCCAAGAGATACCCAAGAAAGATTCCATTTCCAGATCCAAAGGAAGGACTGCTCTTTGACCAAAGATGATTTCATAAGGTGAGTAGCAAGTAGTCCTTTTGGTTGAGATTCGATCAGAGAAGAGAACAAGAGGAAGGAATTTGCAACAATTCTTGCCACTTTCACCAGCCAGTTTAACAAGTGCAGCCTTCAAAGGGGCATGGCCTCGTTCCACCATGCCTTGGCCTTCAGAATAATAAGGAGTAGTAACTCTATGTTGTCCAGGAAGGGATCAGATCATTTCAGCAAGCTTGCCCCAAATTCAGAGCCACCATCAGTAGAGTAAGATCAAGCCAGGCCATAACGCATTGTCCAGGTCTCGTAGAGGAAAGCTGCCACTGATTCAGAGCTAAGGTTCTTAAGAAATTTTGCTTCAACCCATCCGGAAAAATTATCTCTAGCCACAATGAGGTAATTAGCACCACCTGCCTTAATATGAACCACATCCATAGCAATCCTTCCAAAGACAGTGGACTCCCCAGTAGGATAACGAATTTCAGCTGGGCGCCTAAGATCACATTTTTGACAAACTTCACAACTCTTGCGCCATTGAGACACGGATTTCTTCAAAGATGGCCACCAGAATTGTTTGGATAATCGTCGATAAGTTTTGGTTTCCCCACAATGACCAAGGCCTTCATGGAGACTTTCAAGGATAGAATCTTGTTTAGAGGAAATAGTAACAACAATAAGAGAACAAGGATTGCCTCTCTTCATAAGTCTAGAGCCTTGAACAAAAAAAATTAGAAGACTTTTGTTTAAGAGATCGAAATTCCTTAGCAGAGAGATCAGGAGGTTTTTGAAGAGTTGAAAGGTACTGCTCTAATTTAAGCCAGAAGCCTTGTTGAAAGCCAGAATAATTTTGAGAAGAAAAAGAGAAAATAGGTTGGATTAAAGGTTCCTCTTCATTGAAATTGGTTCCAACATCAGATTTGTTGTCCCCAAAAGGTCTTTGAGATAAACCATCAGGCATGGTGAAAGATTTCCCCGGCCTGTGAACAATATCAAAAGACAAAAGCTTGATAAAGGCCACCCAATGAGTCATAGGAGCATTGGGAAGACTGGGAGCATTGATCATTTCAATGATGGATTGAGCATCAACTTGCAATTTGAAATGTTGGCCCCAGAGAATGGTTTGAAGTTTCTTCATCATTAGAGCCACACCACAGAGTTCCAGTTTGGGCTGGGAGTATCTAGATTCTACATCTGAAAACAACAAAGATTCATAGAGAGCAGGATGGTCCCAACCATTTTCATCTTCCTGAGTAAGGACAGCCCCAACAGATTGATAACTAGAATTGACAGCCAGCTTGATCTTGCCAGCTCCAGGTCCATAAGAGATCTTTTTCAAAACTATGTCTTTACCAACTATCCTTTTGAGTAGCTGGAAAGCACATTCACAATCTTGGGTCCAAATCCATTCAGCATCTTTTCTGGTTAGACAACGCAAGGGTGCACAGATTTCGGATAAAGATGGGATAAAGATTCTAACATAAGTGACAACACCTAGAAAGCCCCTAACCTCAGTTGGATTGATTGGGGTAGGCCAAGAGATGATCTTGTTGACTTTGGCTGGTTCCATCCTTCTTCCCTCCTTGCAGACCACATGACCAACAATTTCCAGAGCAGGGACACAAGCCGCCAGTTTGGATCCAGAGACAGTAAGGCCAGATTCCTCGATTTAAAACAGAATCCTCTCCAAGGTAGTAGCATATTCCCAGATAAAACGACGAATTCCTGAATGCCAAGGTAAGAGCTCATTATCATAGTCAGATACTGGACCTTTAATTCCGCCATCGTCAATAAAGATACCAGCATGATCAGGGATTTCATCCTGGAGGATCCACATCATCTGATCCTGATAGACTGCAACCGAGTTGGTGGCTCCTTGAGGTAATTGAGTAAGTTGAAATCGACCAAGAGGAGTATTGAAAGTAGTGAGAGGATGAGAAATAGGATGTAAGGATCGTTTGTCATAGCCACCCATAATATCCCCTAGACCATAGCAAGCTCTTCCCGCAAATGATTCAACAAATTCTTCAGTAGCAGGAGGGATACCATAGTCTTTAATAGTAACTTTATTAAGAGGTTGAAGATCATGAACTATTCTAAGTTTACCATTACTCTTGAGGACACAGAAGACGGGGCTGGAGTAACTAGAAGTTGACTGTTCATACAGGCCAGTTTGAACTTGTTCCCGGACCAACTTGATGAATTTGTCAACTTTAGCAGCAGGGATAGGGATCTTTTTCTTTTGCCAAGGATCATGTTCAACTACAGGGATGATATAAGGGAGGCCATAGGATTCCCGCAAGAGACCTCTCTCTTCTTCACAGAAAGCAATAGATTTTTGCCTTAGAGATAAGACATTTTTGATTAAATTTAACTCTTCAGGAAGAAGCCATCCATCTGGACCAAAGTTGACCACCTTCAGACATTCTTCAGTGACCCATCCATTAGGCACAAAGGGACCAGTAAGAGATTGAGGATGACCACAGTAAGGATCGCGAGATAGAGGAGGAAGCATAAGGGGAGGATTGAGGTTGAGAGGCATAGGCTGGTTGACTGGTTGGATCTTCTTAGAAACAAGTTTATACTTAGTGGAAAAAGAGAGAAGTTCTTGTTTCCTCCAAGAGTTGACCAGAGAGACTTGATTACGAAAGCTGAGTCCAAGTTCCAACATCTTCCAAGTCCGATGTTCTGCAATATCCTTGAAGGGTGCCTTTTCCATAAAAGGAGAACCAGGAGATAATACATTGCTCACATGTGTGGCACAAGGTAGGGTTTCAAAAATGACGGTAAAAGATTGCCCTGGCAGTGCACAATTGGGAGGACTTACTTGTACCCCAAATTGCCTCCACTGAAGCCCATATTCCTTCATACCAAAATTGCCAAAAACGGAATTGCAATTAGGATCTAGTTTAGACTCATTGCAGAGATTCAAACTGGAACTGAGAGAAGATTGATCAGACTCAAAAGTAGAAGGAAAAGAAGACACAACAGATCCAGAGAGAGAAGGAGATGGAGAAGAAATATTTTTGGATTTTTCTATTTTGATATGTTTTTGTTTTTTAATATTCTTGAGCTCAGAAGAGAATGATGAAAGGAATGAAAAATAAGCCTGAGGGATGGGAGTTGACCCTTGAGTTGCAATCTGAGGCTGAAAAGAACTACAACCTTTAGTAGGATCAACTATTCCCCTAAAAAATGAGAGGAACTAGAGTTATCCTTCTGCTTCCCCTTAAAAGATGATTTGGGAGAATGACCAGGAAAATCTCTTTCCCAACGACCAGAATCCAAAGAGCAAAGAGGAACTTCAATTTTCCTTCCATCAGCATCAGGGAGAAGAATTCTCTCCCCAACTTGATCAGAAAACATCAAGGTTGCACCAAAGTCCATTAAGAAGGGTTGTCCCAAGATCATAGGACTGTCCAAACGAGTGATCCAAAAGTGGCAGGTTCCAACAATATTTTGACCAATCCTGACCGGTACATCTTCAGCAATACCAACCAGTTCACAAGCTTGATTTCCTATCCCATACACTTCAGAGTTGAAGCTGACCCTAGGACTAAGTTTGAGCTTGCAGGCCATAGCATCCGAGATTAAGTTAAGCTGAGATCCAGAATCCACAAGAGGAGAAACAGTTTTAGCTGAGTCACCAAGATAACAAGGAAGGAAGCCAAGGGGACAGGAATAAAGGTTGGAGTCTAAAGAAGGACTGGTTCCACCAGAGTCCTCCATTAAAGTGCCAGAGGAGACTTTGAGTTCTTCAGGGCCAATTTCCACACGTCAACAAGAGACCCATTTCTTCATTCCTTCAGCAACAGATGGAGAGATCGATAGGAGTTCAGCCACAGATAGATCAGGAATTTTTAGATCAGAAATTTTCTTTAATACTCCCTCCACAGCATTGGGGTGATCCTTGGAGATGCCCCTTTCAAATCAAACTTTGGGCTGGGTGGAGGGAGGAAGTTCAGGTGACACAGAATCTAAGATAGGATTAGAAGGTTGAGGTGAGGGAGAAGGATCAGGGTGATCTGGGAACCTTTCCATGAGTGGTTCCTTTTCCACATCCATGTCTTCTACATCAGAGGAAGGAGGCTCAAGTGATGATCAACATTTAACGGGTTTTCAAAGGATTGAAGTTGGCAAGGAAGGAGCCTTATGAGGTTTAGGTTCCTCATGTCGTTTCCTGGCTGGATCAGATTGATAAGTAGTCCCAGCAAGACTAGAGGAAGAAATAGCTGGAGGATACCAAGGTTGGAGGGTACCACAGGATGATGGAAATTCAAGGGAAGCAAGAGATGCTTTCACAGGAGGTGATGGCTGGTAAGAGGCCACCACATGTCGGATAGGACGAGACGAGTCAAAAGGGATTAGAGCACCATTAGGGAGGAAGTAATTGTTCCCCCTCTGCTCTACCAACTTTTCCTTTAGGTCCTTCTGAAGTTCTTGGCATCGTCCAGTTCCATGGCCTTCCCTATGACAGTAGTAACAGACCAGAGTTGATTTGGGGACAGAAGAAGGAGTTTTAGGAGTAGCTAGCGAAGAAATCTTTTGATCTATTTTGTTCTCAAAGGCTCTAACTAACTTGGTGATTTCATATATAGTAGTAGGTTCTCAATTGGAATTAGGATCTGCTTTAGGCCTACGATCTGCCTCCATTTTAATCATAATATTGTTTGACTCTTTAAAAGAAGGAGCATGGACCGGTTCAGTAGTTCTAGGCTTTTCAAAGGTAAGAGCAGTTTGACCTTTCATGACTTTATCCACAGTACTCCTAAGGGTGAGAAAAACAGGGAGCTTGAATCGATTATCCCTGGTGGTAATCATGGATCCAGATTTGACCAGTTCTTCTTTAATCCTTTCCTGCACAGCCAAAGAAAAAGATTGGAAGAACTTTGCTCAAATTTCTTCCACTGTGTCAATGTGATTGTTTCGGATAAGATAGTTTTGAATAGGATCCCAAGACTTCCTAAAAATCTGATAGTCAGAGGCTGAAGAAATACCACCATTGGAGATCCACTGAGAAACCAGAGCATCCAAATCCTGCAGAGTAAACCTAGCCACATCTATTTTACCCCAGTATGCCAACATAGCCTTCCTTACAAGCGTCCAGTTATGGGATTCAAATCCCTCGAAAGACTCGATTACCTCCATAACTTCATCAGAAGAGATAAAGAATTGCAACTGATAAGCCATATCAAATTCACTAGCTCCATCCACTTCAGCAGCCATTTCGTAGGAGTCCAAGAATCGCTCAACATTTGTACCGTTGAAGCCTAAGTTCTTGTTCTGAGGTTTGATCTTTACCATCTTAGGTCGGACAGAGGTGGTTGGAGTAGCGGAAGATGCCATATCAAATAACAGAGTTCCTAGGGGATCCAAAGAGCAGATTTCCAAAGTGGCTCACGAGTGTGGCAAGAGTCGGGTTTCGCCAAAAACAACAAGTATCTTGCCCAAGGGGTGCACAAATTGGGAGGACTTACTTCTAGGATAAGTTGCCTCCACGGATCAGATTTGAGAAGAGAAAAAAAATAGAAAAAAAAGATCGGATTTTGAGGTTGATTTTAAATGTCTTGGGACTGTAAATCCCAAGGTTGCTGGTTTGATCCCGGCCCTGGGGACCAAATGTAAGACTCCAAACGGTGCTAAGCTGTGGCAGTTCTGTGGAGGGGAAAGGTGCTGTTTAGGCTGCCCTCCTAGGAGTTACAATAATATTTAAATGTAACCTGAATCAAGGTCCAGAACCTTATGGATGAGAAATCAAAGTAAGGGAAGAGGATAAGAGTTGTCGGTAGCAATGGAAACAACACTATCTGAGGCAAGATGGTGCAGGTAAAGACTTTAACAAAAAAGTCAAGGTTTGTTCAGAGTTCAATAGAACAAGGCAGTTGTAAGTAACAACGCCCACAAGCTAATAACTCTGGTCATCAGCAGCTGATTAGGAAAGATCAACTCAATCCCAACCAACCTCCAGGTTCTCAATGAACCTGCCCAACTCTCTGCAATCAAGCGCTTGAAGGGTACCAGATAACTGTTGGAGGCTGAACAAAACAAAAGCAATTTGTTTATGAAGCTCTAGAAGCAAATCAATAACAAATTTGAGCAAGAATACCCCAACACTTCTCGAGGGACTCAAGAATAGCGTGGCGAAATTCAACCTTAAAGAAGAAGGGAGGTATAACACTCCAGGTTTTAAGCTTAATAAAACCTCTTCAATCAAACGTGATTGGCTCCAGAAAGATGATCAAGGAGAGATCAAGACCAGTATGGTCGGAAAAAGGGATCAGAGTGGTATAACACACTCAAGAATTCAGACAGACAGGAATTCTTCTTCAACCAGCAAGGCTATTGGTTGGTGATAAGGATCAAGGTCACAAGGGACAGAGTTTGAGTATGGAGGCTCAAAGGATCAAGGGGCAATCATAGATATACCCGGATAAATTGCTCAGATAAGTGGGGAAGGATGCCCACGGATAAGTTTGATTATGATGATGGTCTCATTGGATGCTAGGATGATGATGATAGGATCCTGGGCCAAAAGGCAGGGGAGAGCCCCTCCTTTTATAGACATGAGGCCCTGTATACTATGTACAAGAGATACTACAAATAGGTGCGGAAAAATGAAAACATAAAAAAAAAAAAAAAAATGACATGAGAAGGAAAAAAAAGAAATGTCGCCCGCGTCAAGAATGACCGCGGGCAACCAGATGGGCACCCGCGACAGCGGTCGCGGGTGTCGACAACGGCTGTCGTCTCCCGATTGGCGGCGACAGCGGGGTGAAGGTTCCGGCGGCCGCGAGCGGTTGCTTGCGGTCGTCGGTCGGATCAGATGATGGGCAAGGAGGGCGTGAGTGAGAACAATGAATGGTAAGTGGGTTTGGAGATCAAGTCGTGTGGGGGTTGCTCGCTGCAATGGTAGATTGGGTCGGATACTCAACGATGAGCTTTGATCATCTGCGCTCGATCGTTTTCAAATCAATACTGCAGACCGTCTTCTTCAGCCTTGTCGGTCTTGCTGGTGGGGTGATGAGGAGGTTTTCCGTCTGGGGCGGTCAGCTTGGGAGCGCAATTGTTAAGGCCGATTGGGACTAGACCGGGGGTCTTGTGCATGGCGGGTAGCGCAATGGGTTTTGGTCAAACAATGAGGTTGATGAGCGAGTGGGATGGAGGTTGGAAGGATGATAGTGATGGTCAGGGTCATGGGAGGATGACAAGTTGATGGACGGTGGCTTGAGGTTGGATGAAGGAGATAATTGACAAAGGGTTGGATGGATATACAATCAAGCTTCCTCTCTCATCAGATCCGAATCAATCCGTGTTCGTCAATCAGGGTGTTGATGATGGAGGCATGCTTGACTAACAAGCCTGAGGACTAGTTTGACTGACGATCAGGGGCAGTGGATCATCCAACTAAGAATACGGAGTCACATTGAACGTGAATCCTCCAAGATGGTTGGAAGCCCATCATCGAGCTTAACGACGACTGCTTGTGATCTGAATGACCATTGGTCTTGGTAGTCCACCTGGGTTGAGATGGATCAAGCAAGAGATCAAGGAAAGCTGCCTGCTCTCCGACCCAAGGATGGATGGAATGAGATTGAATCGAGTGGAGGATAAGGACAGGGAGATGGATGTGGAAGATGGGGGGAAATGAAGGTACCCATAGGGGTACAACCAAAAAAATATTTTTTTTTTCCTGTGGTGTCCCGGATTGGTCACCACACCGGTTGTCTTTGGACAATTGGGATGGGATCCCCAAAAAGGATTGGGGGCAGCCAATGCCGGCATGATGGATGGCAGGGTGGAGGCAAGCCTGGCGGTCTTTTGGCTGCGCGCTTGGCAAAAAAAAGTTGTAAGGCTGAATAGCAGAGCCGCAGGGATTTGAACACAAGAGCGGAAATACAACCACCAGAGATTGTCCTTGCCAACCTAGAGAATGAGCATTTGGGAAGCTGGGAACCAAATGGAACCCTATTCCAGATCAAAGATTTTTTTTTTTGATAATGATGCCTATGAATGATGATAAGGAAAAATCATAAAAAAATTAAAGTCTCCGCACTGGCCAGGGTGTCCAGGATGGGGCACCACATCTCTCCCCAACTTACAGACTGTCCCTAGTCTGCACCCAAGTTTGATGCCATAAAAAGAGAAAGGAAAGAATGATGATTGAAACCAAGGAATGGCCATTTTGATCTTGACAGTGATTGAAAAAGAATATGTTGATCCATCCAAAGGAAAATCCTAGAATTGGCTGAGATAAAATGAAGAAGGCGTCCCAGGCGCTCACATGCGTGGCATGAAGTAGAGTTTCACAACAAAACGCAGCAGATGACCCTGCTGGTGCACAATTGGGAGGACTTACCTTTGGAACAAGTTGCCTCCAAGAGAATGAAATTTCTTTACCTGATAAGCAGAAAACCTTCTGGCCATCTGAGTACCATCCAGTTCCTTCAAAACATATGATCCACATATAACTTGAAGGACCACTTGGTAAGGACCATTCCAGCGGTTAGAGAAAATCATTCCCCACTAAGTTTCCAAGGAACAATTATAAGCTAAGACTAGATCCCCAGGGTTCAAGGGATCCCTGATTTGCTTAAAATGCTTGTCTTCCCAATACTGAACTGATTTTTCCCTAGAGTCCATCATCTTCTGATAATCTTCACTACGGACATCTTCACTCCTTTCCAGCTGCTTGGATCTGGCAACTAATAGATCAGTGGTGGAAGAAACCTTTTCCCAAGAAATACCTAAGAAGGATTCCATTTCCAGATCCAGAGGAAGGACAGCCCTTTGACCAAAAATGATTTTGTAAGGTGAGTAGCCAGTGGTTTGTTTAGTTGAAATTTGATCAGAGAAGAGGACCAGGGGGAGGAATTTGCAACAATTCTTGCCACTTTCACCAGCCAGTTTGACAAGAGCAGCCTTCAAAGGAGCATGGCCTATTTCCACCATGCCTTGGCCTTCAGGATAATAAGGAGTGGTCACCTTATGTTGACCAGGAAGTGATTGGATCATATCAGCCAGTTTACCACCAAACTCGGAGCCCCCATCAGTCCAATAAGATTGTGCCAAGCCATAATGCATCCTCCAAGGCTCATAAATGAAAGCTTCTACTGATTCAGAGCTGAGGTTCTTAAGAAACTTTGCTTCAACCCATCCAGAAAAATCATCTCTAGCCACAATGAGGTACTTAGCTCCACCAGCCTTAATGTGAACCACATCCATAGCAATCCTCCCAAAGACAGGGGACTCTCCAGTGGGGTAACAAATTTTGGCCGGGCGCCTAAGATCACGTTTCTGGCACACTTCACAACTATTGCACCATTGAGAGACTGATTTCTTCAGAGATGGCCACCAGAATTGTTTGGATATTTGTTGATAAGTTTTGGTTTCCCCACAATGACCAAGGCCTTCATGGAGAATTTCCAGGATCAAATCTTCTTTAGAAGGGATAGTGACCACAATAAGGGCACAAGGATTGCCTCTTTTCATAAGCCTAGTGCCTTGAACAAAGAAGTTGGAGGACTTCCTCTTGAGAGATTGAAAATCTTTAGCAGAAATATCAGGAGGCCTTTGGAGGGTGGAAAGGTACTGCTCTAATTTAAGCCAGAACCCTTGTTGAAAGCCAGAATAATCTTGGGAGAGAAAGGGGAAGACAGGGCAAATTAAAGGCTCCTCCTTGTCAAAATCCACTCCAACATCTGATTCTTTATCTCCAAGAGGGCGTCGAGATAAAACATCAGGCATGTTGAAAGATTTTCCAGGCCTGTCAACAATATCAAAAGAGAACAACTGGACAAAAGCCACCCAACAAGTCATTGGAGCATTTGGAAGACCGGGGGCATTGATCATTTCAATAATGGATTGTGCATCAACTTGTAACTTGAAGTGTTGACCCCAAAGGAAAGTCTGGAGCTTCTTCAACATTTGGGCCACACCGCAAAGTTCCAGTTTTGGCTGGGAGTACCTGGATTCCACATCTGAGAAAAGAAGATATTCATACAGAGCAGGACAATCCAAACCATTTTCATCTTCCTGAGTAAGGACATCCCCAACAGATTGATAACTAGGTTCCACTGCCAGCTTGATCTTGCCAGCTCCAGGTCCATAAGTGATCTTTTTCAAAACAATGTCTTTCCCAACAATTGTTTTGAGTATCTGGAATGATTGTTTGCAAGCTTGGTTCCAAAGCCATTCAGCATCCTTCCTGGTTAAGCGACACAAGGGAATACAGATTTTGGATAGAGAAGGGAAAAAAATTTGAACATAGATCAAAACACCTAGGAACCCTCTGACTTCAGTTGGATTAATGGGAGTAGGCCATGAGAGAATTTTGTTGACTTTGGATGGAACCATTCTTCTTCCTTCCTTGCAGACCACATGAACAACAATTTCCAGAGAAGGGACACAGGAAGCCAGTTTGGATCCAGAGACAGTGAGACCATATTCCTTGATTTGAAACAGGATCCTTTCCAAAGTGGTTGCATATTCCCAGATAAATCAACAGATTCCTGAATGCCAGGGTAAGAGCTCATTTTTATAGTCAGAAACTGGACCTTTAATTCCGCCATCATCAATAAAGATACCAGCATGATCAGGGATTTCATCCTGGAGGATCCAAACCATCTGAGCCTGATAGACTGCAACCAAATTGGTGGCACCTTGAGGCAACTGAGTAAGTTGGAAACAACCAAGGGGAGTATTGAAAGTAGTGAGGGGAAAAGAAATAGGATGCAAGGATTGTTTGTAATAGCCACCCATAATGTCACCTAGACCATAGCAAGCTCTCCCAGAGAAGGATTTGAAAAATTCTTCGGTAGCAGGAGGGATACCAGAGCCTTTAATAGTAACCTTATTTAGAGGCTGGAGATCATGAACTATTCTAAGTTTACCATTACTTTTCAGGACACAGAAAACAGGACTGGAATAGCTAGAAGTCAATTGTTTGTATAAACCGGTTCAGACTTGTTTGCGGACCAACTTGATGAATTTGTTGACTTTAGCAGCAGGGATTGGGATCTTTTTCTTTTTCCAGGAATCATGTTCTACTACATGGATGATATAGGGTAGGCCATAGGACTTTTTCAAGAGACCTCTCTCTTCTTCACAGAAAGCAATGGATTTTTCCCTAAGAGCTAGGACATTTTTGATCAAATTTAACTCATCAGGAAGAAGCCATCCATCTGGACCAAAGTTGACCACTTTCAGACATTCTTCAGTGACCCAACCAGAGGGAATGAATGGACCAGTGAGTGATTGGGATAGACCACAGTAAGGATTGCGGGATAGAGGAGGAGGCATAAGGGGAGGATTGAGGTTGAGAGGCATTGGTTGGTTGACTGGCTGGACCTTCTTTTCAACTGGTTTGTACTTAGTGGCAAAGGAGAGGAATCCTTTCTTCCTCCAAGCATTGACCAGTGATACCTGACTACAAAAATTGAGACCATGTTTCAAAATCTTCCAAGTTTGCTGTTCTGCTGCCTCCTTGAAAGGTGCCTTCTCCATAAAAGAGGATCCAAAAGATAACAAATTGCTCACATGTGTGGCACAGGGTAGAGTTTTGAAAATGACATTAGTAGAAGCCCCTGGTGGTGCACAATTGGGAGGACTTACTTCTACCCCAAATTGCCTCCACCTAAGACCATACTCCTTCATACCAAAGCCACCAAGAAAAGAATTGAGATCAAGGTCTAGTTTAGACTCATTCTGGAGATTCAAAACCGGAATAGAGGATGATTGATCAGGCTGAAAATAAAAAGGAAAAGAAGATACAACAGATCCAGACAGAGAAGAAATATTTTTGGATTTTTCGGATTTTTCATGTGTTTGATTTTTGATCTTATTTGGATGAGAAGGAAATGATGAGGAAAATAACAGATATGCCTCTGAGGTGGGATTTGGTCCATGAGTTGAATTCTGAGGCTGAGAAGAACTACAACTATCAGTAGGGCCAACTATTCTGCTAAAAAATGAGGATGAGAGGAATGAGAGTTTTCTTTCTGCTTTGCCTTCAGGACAGATTTGGGAGGATGACCAGGGAAGTCTCTTTCCCAACAACCAGAATCCAGAGAACAAAGAGGAAATTCAATCTTTCTGTCATCAGCATCAGGGAGGAGAATTCTCTCCCCAACTTGATCAGAAAACATCAGGGTAGCACCAAAGTCCGTCAAGAAAGGCCTTCCCAAGATCATGGGACCATCCAGACAAGTGATCCAGAAGTGACAGGTGCCAACAATATTTTGACCAATTCAAACAGGGATATCCTCAGCAATACCAACCAGCTCACAGGACTGGTTCCCTATTCCATACACAGCATAATTGAAACTGACCCTTGGGCTCAGTTTAAGCTTGCAGGCCATGGATTCCGAAATCAAGTTGAGCTGAGAACCCAAATCCACAAGGAGAGAAACCATTTTAGTTTAATCACCAAGATAACATGGGAGAAAGCCAAGAGGACAGGAATAAAGGTTGGCATCTGAAGATGGATCTTTTCCACAAGAATCCTCCATCAGAGTACCAGAGGAGACCTTCAATTTGTCCAGACCAATCTCCACACGTCAAGGAGAAAACCATTTCTTCATCCCTTCAGCCACAGATGGAGAGATCAACAGGAGTTCAGCCACAGATAGATAAGGGATTTTAAGATCAGAAATTTTCTTTAATACTCCTTCCACAGCATTATGGTAGTCCTTGGAGATGCCCCTCTCAAATCAAACTTTGGGCTGGGGAGGAAGATCAGGTGAAATAGGTGCTGGAAGAGGATCTGAGGGTTGGACAGGTTAAAGAGGGGGAAGATCAGAGTTGTCCTGGAACCTTTCCATAAGTGGTTCCCTTTCTACTTCCATGTCTTCCACATCAGAGGAAGGAGGCTCAGGTGAAGATTGACGTTTAACGGGTTTTTGCAGGATTGAGGATGGAACAGGAGGAGACTTATGAGGTTTTGGTTCCTCATGGTGTTTCCTAGCTGGATCAGATTGATAGGTGCCAGAGAAGCTGGAAGAATTGATAGCTGGAGGATACCAAGGTTGCAGAGTTCCACAGGATGATCAAAAAACCACAGAGACCAAGGATGCCTTCATGGTAGTTGGTGGTTTGTATGAGGCCACCACATGACGGATTGGACAAGATGAATCAAAAGGGATCACAGTACCATTAGGAAGGAAGAAATTATTTCCCTTCTGCTCTACTAACTTCTCCTCCTTGTCCTTCTGGAGTTCAGGACATCTACCAGTACCATGGCCTTCCCTATGGCAATAATAACATACTAGAGTAGATTTAGGAACAGAATTAGCAGGTTTAGGAGTGGCTAAAGAGGATATTTTCTGATCTATTTTATTCTCAAATGCCTGAAGTAATTTAGTGATCTCATCTATAGTACCAGATTCCTTATTGGCCTGGGGATTCAATTTGGGTCTATGATTTGCTTCCATCTTGTTCATGGTTTTGTTGGATTCTTGGAAGGAGGGAGCATGGACTGGTTCAGAAATTCTGGTCTGTTCAAAAGTGAGGGCAGTTTGACCTTTCATGACCTTGTCTACTGCTCCCCTCAAAACCAGAAAAGCAGGAAGTTTGAATCAATTATCCCTAGTAGTGATCATGGATCCAGATTTGACCAGTTCATCCCTAATTCTTTCCTGGACTCCTGGTGAAAAGGATTGGAAAAATAGGACTCAAATTTTGTCCACAGTGTCAATGTGATTGTTTCTGATGAGGTAATATTGGATAGGATCCCAAGATTTTCTGAAATACTGATAATCTGAAGCTGAAGAGACACCACCATTGGAGATCCATTGAGAAACCAGGGCATCCAAGTCTTGCAAAGTAAATCTGGCTACATCTATTTTTCCCCAATAGGCCAACATAGCCTCCTTCAGGAGCCTCCAGTTATGAGTTTCAAATCCATTGAACAATTAGATAACCTCCATTACTTTTTCAGAAGAGATAAAAAATTGTAACTCATTAGCCATATCATGCTCACTGGCACCATCCACTTCAGCAGCCATCTCATAGGTGTCCAGGAATTGTTTGACATTGGTCCCATTGAAGCCTAAGTTTTTTTTCTGAGGTTTAATTTTTACCATCTTGACCCAAACAGATCAGGAGGATCCAGCAGATTCCATGTTGAAGGGTTCCTAAGAGATCCAAAAGAGCAGAGTTCCAAGGTGGCTCACAAGTGTGGCAAGAGTAGAGTTTCACAAAAACAACAAGGATCTTTCCCAGATGGTGCACAATTGGGAGGACTTACTTCTGGACCAAGTTGCCTCCATGGATCAGATCTGAAAAAAGAACAAACAAAAAAAAAAAAAAAAAAAAAAAAAAAAAAAAAAAAAAAAAAAAAAAAAAAAAAAAAAAAAAAAAAAAAGAAAAAGAAAAAGAAAAAGAACGGATTGGATTTCGGACTTGATTCTTCAAGTTGGGACTGTAAATCCCAAGGTTGCTGGTTTGATCCTGGCCCGGGGGACCAAATGTAAGACTCCAAACGGTGCTAGGCTGTGGCAGTTCTGTGGAGGGGAAAGGTGCTGTTTAGGCTGCCCTCCTGAGGGTTACAAAAATATTTAGATGTAACCATGATCAAGGTCCAGAACCTGGTAAATGAGGAATCAAGGAGTAGAGGATAAAGATTATAATAGTTTGGTAGCAATGTAACAGCACTATCTGAGACAAGATTATGCAGGGAAAAACTTGAACAAAAGAAGTTAAAGTCTGCTTAGAGTTCAAAGAACAAAAGCTTTTGTATGTAAACAACGCCCACAAGCTAATAACTCTGGTCGTCAGCAGAAGATTGGGGATGATCAACTCAAACCCAACCAACCTCCAGGTTCTCAATGAACCTTCCCAACTCTCCGCAATCAAGCGCTTGAAGGGTACCAGATAACTGAGGGTGGCTGTACAAGACAAAGCACAATGTTTAAGAAGCTCTAAAAGCAAACAGTAACTCATTTGAAGCAAGGATAACCTCAACACTTCTCAAGGGACTCAAGAGTAGGCTGGCAGAATGCAACTCCAAAGAAAATAAAGAATGGATGATGTGAAGGGGGACATGATGGAGGCAAGCAGATGGGGTGGGGAAATTGAGATGTTTCCAGGACCGTGAGAGCTGTTGGGATGATGATGATGATGATGATGGAGTGGGTGATCTTGACAACAGGGTGAAGTAGGGTGAGTAGGGGAAGATGAGCATGAGGCGGCGTATGAAGTTGAGGTGGGGATGGACCGTCCGCAGGAGGATAGTCCAATGGGTTTGATTGGTCTTGCACCGAGAAGGATCCTTGACCATATTTCATCTGATGAGGTAAAGCGCCCGTAACAAACTAGGGATGGATTTGACTGACTCATGGGCTGAAGGGGGCTCATGATACCCTTGTGAAGAGTTCATCGCTGCTCTCTGCCCAGCTGAAGAAGAGACTGGAGAACTAGGAGGATCAGCAAAACGCTCATCAACCACCATGACATCAGCAGGATGTTTCCTAGCAGGATCTATCCCAATCAAACGCCATACCATTGCTATGCCAATTGAAATGATCAATGGAGGCTCTAAGTTATGTTGGATGTGGATTGGGCCAATGGAAGGATAATGGTGGCAGAGTGGGATGGAGGGTGGTTGTTGGCATAGGTTGACAAGCCATCCCGGTTGTCTTTGGACAATTGGGACGGGATCCCCAAAAAGGATTGGGGGCAGCCAATGCTGGCGTGATGGATGGCATGGTGGAGGCAAGCCCAGCTGTCTTTTGGCCGCGCGCTTGGCAAAAAAAAGTTGTAAGGCTGAATAGCGGAGCGGCAGGGATTTGAACACAAGAGCGGGAATACGACCACCCAGAGATTGTCCTTGCCAACTGAGAGAATGAGCAGTTGGGAAGCTGGGAACCAAATGGAACCCTATTCCAGATCAAAGATTTTTTTTTTGATAATGATGCCTATGAATGATGATAAGGAAAAATCATAAAAAAATTAAAGTCTCTGCACTGGCCAGGGTGTCCAGGATGGGGCACCACAGCAATTGAGTAAATTCTGACGGGCTTGAGATTGGCAACTGATAGATTTAGTGAGGTGGGAGATTGATGGATCCAAGGATTGGACAAGCGCTTGGAGGTGCGGTTGGGATGGGTTTGGTGAGGCATGGATGAGCAACGCGCAACAATGAGGATGAGGATGAGCAACGCTCCAGGATGAGGATGAAGATGAGCAACGCGCAAGGATGAGGATGAGCAACGCGCAACAATGAGGATGAGGATGAGGAGCGACGTGCAGGGATTGTTTTTTTTACAATTTTGAATTCTTTTCCCAAGGTGTCCCAAATGGTTCAACACAATGCATCTCCCCGCTGGTGGAAACCAAATGCTTACTTCCCCAGGAATTAGCTTAAAAGATAACAATGAGTTAGGTCCTTCTCAATTGGGCTTCACTCCTGCCTCAATTACTTTTTCAAATCCTTCAGAAACCCAGAAACCCAGCGCCCCCCACCAGCCACAGCCCTCCTACTCTTTTCACACCAATCCATACATGTCTATTCATGTGGCCCAGTCCAATGTATTGCCGCATGGTGGATCCAAGTCTCCCTGTCCAATCACTTCCTCTGGACCTTCCCAGCTGCAGTAACAATATTCAATTTCCCAGAATATCCAATCAAGCCGCATCCAGAAAGAATGCAAAAAAACCATTTTCTCATCCCCCTAGCACATCTCATTCAAAAATGGCACCGTTGTATGGATATCACCATCTATCAACACACTTTGATTATTCCCCTCAGTGGTTTTCCATGAGTAATCTTTCTCTTTATATTGCAAGACCCACAAACTAACTTAGAAACAAAAATTAGAACCACCAGAAAACCCTTGTTTATTGGCCTTATCCTATGCCCTCTCATCAGCCTTATCCCATGCCCTCTCATCAGCCTTATCCTATGCCCTCTCATCAGCCTTATCCTATACCCTATGATCATCCTTATCCTACACCCTCTCATCATCCTTATCCTACACCCTCTCATCAGTCTGATCCTATGCCCCGCCATCATCCTTATCCTACACCCTCTCATGGTTTAACACCAGGGGGGCAAAGTGGCCCCAAGCCTTTTGACTACTCAATCTACTGGAACTTCAGTGAACCCAGCAATCAGCCATTGGCATCGGCCCCAGTAACCCCTTTTGCAACAACATCTTAAGCTCCCCTCACATCCTCCACCTTTTTCTCATCCTCTACAGCGGCATTGTCAGCTATGTCGGGATTGCCCTCATCAGTGTTCAACTTTCATAGTCCCCCAGACAAAAAAAAGTTGCGGCCCAGTTCCTTTTGGAGAATTATATTTTCCTAATCCAATCCTGCCTCCCCCTGTATCCAGTCAATTTTGAAAATCTTCTTTTTGGACCTTAACTCCGCCTACCACTTCAGCTCCCACTCTCACTTATAAGCCGTTAAGCAATGAGCCCACAAGAAAGAACCCCTTCATGCAAGGGGTTGATTTTAATTTCAGTGGTTGCCTGCCGGCTGCACCACCTCCCCAGTCCACTTCCAATTTCAGTGATTTCCCACTGGTGAGGAATTCAGAAGAATACTTCTCCTTTAATAGTTCCCAAGTTGGGAATTTATTGATCCCTTGCGTCTGTAAACCCTGAGTGCAACTGTTCACCTTTTGACTGAGAGATAGAGAATTGAGAGTAAAGATCCTTCCAAAACCTATGACAACCCAATGTGATCCTCTGTGATCCAATGATGCAATCCTCCCTATCCTCCAACCGGGTTGAGGGTGCGTCTTAAGTAACCTCCCCCTCAACCCTAAACTAAGTACAACCAGAAACAAGCAAGAATAATGAAACACAACCCCTAAGCACAGAACCCTAGCCTCAACCCTATCCTTTCCATCCCATAATCCACATCCCATATCCCATATCCCATATCCATCTGTATTGCCCACCTGCCATTAAGTCCACCCGGTTTGTCCTTCTCATGATGCGGCCTTGTGCTGCGCCCAACTCAGTGCCCCCCATCCATGTCCGCATCCGTCTGAGGTGCCATTTCAGATATCCAAGATATATCCCTGAAATCTGGATTGGCGTCTTGCAACGCGCAATCCGTCCAATCCAATCCAATCCGTCCATCCCGCTTCTCCACACGCTGAGCCCAATTCAACTGCTGATGATCCTGCAGCGCAAATTTCTGCCGCAAAGCCACACCCATTGCTGAGCAGGCTTCCCCTGCTGAGCGCGCAGCGCGCAGTCTATTCCAAGTTGTGTCTATAAAAGACCACCACATCCCCCCCCCAACTTGAGTTCTGTCCCCAGAGATCCACCACTCTCTCACCCGCCTCCCACCATACCTAAGCAATACCACCTCCAACCGCACCCCTTCATTGGACCAAAAGAAATAAAAGAAAAAAAAACCATCCAACATCCCTCAACAAACATGTCCTGTACCTACTGCAGCCAGAACGGCCTTCCATGCCATATTCTTCCAGTCTGGAGCACCTGTGTCCTGTGCCAAGCCAGACACTGCCGCTGCTCCCTGTCGGAGGGCATGCCGTGGACTGTCCCCAAGGTTGCCCGCGCAAGAGGACCCGTTGCAACTCCTTTGTGATCTTGAGCAAGGAGGATATCTCAACAAATGAGTGGACTCCGCCTGTCTTGCCTTGCAACCGCCCCAACACGCCCCTCACAATCTTCAATTGCGTGAGAGCCATGACTAGGGCTTGAGGTTTGGCCGGGCTGGACCTCCAAGGCCCCAGGATTTTGCAAACTTTGTGGAATTTTGGAACACCGCCCATGAGTGGGCCGCGCGGGTTCAGATGAATGTACCAGTGATGGACCCAAGGATTCCAAACTTTCTGGCCATGCCTCCTCCACCCCCACCAAGGCCAGCTCCACCTCCGCCACCTCTGCATCCTCCCACTCCTCTGAGACCAACTCCTCCTCTGGTGTCATCTGCACTGCCACCATTGCTATCACCCCCTCCCAGGTCATCACCGGAGCCCGCGCGCATGCCCTCTCCTGTGGTGATTGAGTTGTCACCAGAACCCACGGCCACTAAAACTCCTCCAGCCACAACTCCCAAAATCCCGGAGATCCCCCTGGTTCCAGCTCTCCCCTTGGCAAGGTTTGACACAATGGTAAACAACGTGGACAAACTCCTCCAGCAATTCCTATTGGTTCCTTACACACACACTGCCAATGCACAATGCAAGGTCCTGGAGGCTTTCCCATCCCTAGCCGCAGGGGCTTGCGCAGACGCAGAGGATGTGATGAGGAATTGGCCCGCATAGGTGGATTGCCCCCCTTTCTTCCATCTTGTATTCATCCCCCCGCCCATTTGCAAAGATATGGACTTTTGCCGTGCCATCTTGAGTAGCCTTTGGGCTTTGTGAGAACCATGAGAGAAATAAGAGCCACAGGCAAGATCCATGAGAGTGAGAAGGATCCGGGCCACTGAGAGTATCTGGTGAGAGTAAGAAAGAACATCCGTGCGCAAGATCCACGCTTTTGAGAGCAACCGGCAAGAGTGAGGAACCCATGAGAGTGAGAAGTATCCCTCAAGGTACCTGGACCGCCCCAGACAAACTTCCACACAGCTCCCCGTACCCATCTACAGAACAGAGAGAGTACAAAGGAAACCAGCCGCACGCGCACATCCATGAGAGATAGAAAGAAAAAGAATCCACCCAAGCCCAATCGCACCTTCCATCTATAAGATAAGCAAGAAAACTTTAAAAAGGTTTTTTTCTTCTTTTTTTTTAAAAACACCAACCCGTTGCCAAGCCCGGGCCTCGCTCTTTGACCCACATCCCTACCGCGCAACGCGCTCTCCTAGTTCCCTCAATCATCCATTGGATATTGTCCATGCTTTTGCATCCAGATGAGGGGCTTGTCATTGCATCTGGGGACCCAGCTTTGTGCCGTTCCCACACCTAAAAGAAACCATCTATAGCCAGAAATAATCCCAAAAAGCCAATCCAGAGAGAAGAAAATAAGAAAAAGAACATTCTGGAGTGTCTAGTTATTCTGGCTGTGAACCAGCTAGAGCACCCCCTCACCAAATCCAATCATATCCCCTAATCATCCAACCTTCCCCCCCCCCCCCAACTTGGCTGCTGCCCCAGCGGTCTGCAGTTGTTTACTCTGCCGGACGCGAGGTGCCTGAGCAGGCTCATGCTTGGAGGAAGGATCCGCACTATCATCCCCTCCGCTATCCAACCCATCCTTCTTGTCAAATGAAGTTGAGCCTTGCGCAAAGAATTTTTTCACATGCAAAGCCATGGCCTTCTGCTTGACTGGAGTTCCTCCCAATTCCTCCAGCTGGTAGCTACCTCCGGTGAACTTGGACGTCACTCAGAAAGGCCCATTCCATTTATTAGCAAACAGCTTCCCCCACTGAGTTTCCAGGCTCCAGTTGTAAAGCAGAACCAAGTCCCCCTTCCGCAACAGATCCCAGAGTTTATGCACGCAGAGCTTGTCCCAGTAGCAGACGGACTTTTTGCGGGTTGCCTTCAGTCTTCCAGCCACTTTTTCTAGCATCTTGTCCCATTGCAGGAGTTGCTTGGCGCGGGCCTTGACTAGCTGCGCGGCTGTCTTGAGGTTCCTCAAGTCTATACCCAGAAAAGTTTCCAGCTCAATGTCAATCAGCAGCAAGGGTTTCCGCCTGAATAGAAGCTTTTACGGCAAATAACCCGTCAATCTCTTCACCAAAATCCAATCAGCAAAAATAACCACCTGAAGGTTTTCCTGCCACCATTTGCCATCCTTGCTGCTGTAAGACTCCAAACAGTGCTAGGCTGTGAAATTTCTGTGCAGGGGAAAGATGATGTTTAGGCTGCCCTCCTGAGTGTTACAAAAATATTTAAATGTAACAAAGATCAAAGTCCAGAACCTGGTAGACAAGGGACCAAAAGTAAGAGGATAAAGATTATAGTGGTTGGTAGCTGGGAAACAACACTATCTGAGGCAAGATGATGTTGGGGAAAACTTGAATAGAAGGAGTCAAGAATTGTTCAGAGTTCAACAAGACAAGGCAATTGTGAGTGACAACGCCCACAAGCTAATAGCTCTGGTTTTCAGCAGAAGCTTAGGAAAGATCAACTCAATCCCAAACAAACTCCAGGTTCTCAATGAACCTGCCCAACTCTCCGCAATCAAGCGCTTTAAGGGTACCAGATAACTGTGGGTGGCTGCACAAGACAAAGCATAATTGTTTGAAGAAGCTCTAGAAGCACAACAATAACTGATTCAAGCAATGATAACCCAAGACTTCTCAAAGGACTCAAGAGTAGCGTGGCGGAATTCAACTTCAAAAGAAATGAAGGGAGGTTTAACACTTCAGGTTTTAAGCTTAATAAAACCTCTTCAGTCAAACATGACTGGTTCCAGAAAGATAATCAAAGGATGATCAGGACCAGTATGGTCGGATAATGGGATCAGGAGTGGTGTAACGCACTCAAGAATTCAATCAGTCAAATTCTTCTTCAACAAGAAAAGCTATTGGTTGGTGATAAGGATCAAGGATCAGGGTTTTGAGTATTGAGGCTCAAGGATCAAGGGGAAATCTTAGATATACCCAAATTTTAGTCTCAGATAAAGGGGAATGGGACCCCGGGGATAATTAATTTCAAGATAGTAGTGATGGTGTTGATCTCTGTTAGGATAGGATCTGATGATCTAGGATGTGATGAAGTTCTTCCCTCCCCCTCAAAAAGGCAGGGGAGAGCCCCTCCTTATATAGACAGGAGGCCCTGTTAGACTATGTAAAACGGATTCTACAAATAGAGCGGAAAAAGAATGAATTTTTTTTCTGATTTTCAGGTGAACAGAAAAATTTTATCACACAGGCTGGTGAAAATCCGGCCTGCCTGACCGGGGTGGGATCTATTTTCATCCCTTCACCTCTCCTGCATCCATCTGTGGACGGACGCGCGGGACAATACCAGGATCACCCACCCCTCACCCAAAGGTGGAAGGGTTGGGAAAAGAAAACAAACCAGACCGCCCGTGGATGTCTGCCGGCGGTAGAAAACATTTTCCCACCCCCACCCAAAGATGGGGGGGTGGGAGAGTCCCAGGAGAGATGGTGGGCAATGGATTGATGGTAGAATGGTTCAAGGTAGGTTGAATTGTTTGTTGGTGACAATAATTGTTGGCTTGGTGACGACGTTAAGGGGTCAAGGATGATTGATGATGGTGATTGGGAAGGGGATGATAGTCAAGTGATGAGGGTCTAAAGTGTCTTGAGCCAACCTAGGCAGATTGACTTGCGCAGTGAGTGTCAAGCCAGATGCAGAAAGATCAATTGTTGAGTGAGGGGAGATGAACTTGGATAGAGGGCTTTGGAAGCTTGAGAAGCCGGTCAGACTAGATTGTTGAGTTTGCAGGCTGGCTTGAGTGGTGGTGGTCATGGATGGGGAGGATGAAGGAATCCTGTTGGAGGGTTGCCTTCCATGATCATGGTTGTTGGAGCGAGACGGCAATGTTGGGATGATGATGATGATGATGAGGTTGATGAGGTTGCGTTGAGGTTCTACTTGGACAAGGATGAGGATGGAGATGAGGGTGTTTGGGCCGAGCGGGTCTTGGCCCGCGCGTTTGGCCAAAAGGAAGGGGGGAACAACAAGAGAAGGGATTGAACGCAATGCCTAGATAGTGAAACCAAGGAGGCCTGTCCTGGACCAATGGGACAGAGGGATGTTTGACCCAATGAGGAAGTTGGAGAAGTGATACTGAAAAAGAAATTCCGATTTTTTTTTTATTTTTTTATTTTTTTTTTTTTTGAATGACACCTAAACAAAAGAATTGTAAAATTTTTGAATTTTACGCATCTGGTCCAGGGTTTCCAGATTTGGTCACCACATCTCTCCCCAACTTACAGACTGTCCCTAGTCTGCATCTGTGCTTCATGTCATAAAAAAGAAAGGAAGGATGATTGAACACAAGAAATGGCCATTTGATCTTGAGGGTGATTAAAAAGAATATCTTGATCCATCCAAAGAAGATCCTAGAGTTGTCTGCAATAAAACAAAGAAGGCATCCCAGGTGCTCACGTATGTGGCATACAGTAGAGTTTGACAACAAAACGCAGCAGACAACCCTGGTGGTGCACAATTGGGAGGACTTACTTCTGATCAAAGTTGCCTCCACAACAATGAAATGTCTTGACCTGGTCAACAGAGAACCTTCTGGCAATCTGAGTCCCATCCAGTTCCTCCAAAAGATATGATCCACCTCTGACTTGATGGACCACTCAATAAGGACCATTCCAGCTATTGGAAAAGAGCTTTCCCCACTGAGTTTCCAAGGATCAATTATAAGCTAAAAATATATCACCAGGATTCAAGGGATTCCTGAATTGATTGAAATGCTTATCCTCCCAATACTGGACTGATTTTTCCCTTGACTCCATCATTTTCTGATAAGCTTTGTCACGAATATCTTCACTTTTCTCCAGTTGCTTGGATCTGGCAACTAATAGATCAGTGGTGGAAGAAACCTTTTCCCAAGAAATATCTAAGAAAGATTCCATTTCCAGATCAAGAGGAAAGACAGCCCTTTGTCCAAAGATAATTTTGTAAGTTGAGTAGCCAGTGGTTTGTTTAGTTGAAATTTGATCAGAGAAGAGGACCAGAGGAAGAAATTTGCAACAATTCTTTCCACTTTCTCCAGCCAACTTGACAAGAGCAGCCTTCAAAGGGGCATGGCCTCTTTCCACCATGCCTTGTCCTTCAGGATAATAAGGAGTGGTCACCCTATATTGACCAGGAAGAAATTGGATCATTTTGACCAGTTTGCCACCAAACTCAGAGCAACCATCAGTTGAATAACATTGAGCCATGCCGTAACGCATTGTCCAAGTCTCATAAAGGAAGGCTGCTACTGATTCAGAGCTGAGGTTCTTAAGAAATTTTGCTTCAACCCATCCAGAAAAATCATCTCTAGCCACAATGAGGTACTTAGCTCCACCAGCCTTAATCTGAACCACATCCATAGCAATCCTTCCAAAGACAGTGGACTCTCCAGTGGGATAACAAATTCCGGCTGGGCGCCTAAGATCATGTTTCTGACATACTTCACAACTCTTGCACCATTGAGAGACTGATTTCTTCAAAGATTGCCACCAGAATTGTTTTGATATACTTTGATACGTTTTGGTTTCCCCACAATGCCCAAGGCCTTCATGGAGACTTTTGAGGATTGAATCTTGCTTTGAAGGGATATTGACGACAATAAGAGCACAAGGATTGCCTCTTTTCATAAGCCTAGTACCTTGGAAAAAGAAATTGGAGGACTTCCTTTTGAGTGATCATAAATCTTTAGAGGAGAGATCAGGAGGCCTTTGGAGAGTGGAAAGGTAATGCTCTAATTTTAGCCAGAAACCTTGTTGGAAGCCAGAATAATCTTGGGAAGAAAAGGTGAAGACTGGAAAAATTAAAGGCTCCTTGTCATCAAAGTCCACTCCAACATCCAATTCTTTGTCTCCAAGGGGGCATCAAGATAAACCATCAGGCATGGTGAAGGACTTTCCAGGCCTATGAACAATATCAAAATAGAAAAGCTGGATAAAGGCCACCCAATGGGTCATAGGAGCATTTGGGAGGCTGGGGGCATTGATCATTTTGATGATGGATTGTGCCTCAACTTGTAACTCAAAGTGTTGACCCCAGAGGACAGTTTGGAGTTTCTTCAACATTTGAGCCACGCCACAGAGTTCCAGTTTTGGTTGGGAGTACCTGCATTCTACATCTGAAAATAACAAGGATTCATAGAGAGCAGGATGGTCCCAACCATTTTCATCTTCCTGAGTGAGGACAGCCCCAACAGATTGATAACTAGAATCAACAGCCAATTTGATCTTGCCAGCTCCCGGTCCATAAGCAATCTTTTTCAAGACTATGTCTTTGCCAACCATCATTTTGAGCAGCTGAAAAGAATTTTCACAATCTTGGGTCCAGATCCACTCAGCATCTTTTCTGGTCAGGAAACGTAGGGGAGCACAGATTTTGGATAGAGACGGGATAAAGATTTGAACATAAGTGAAAACACCTAGAAAACCCCTGACTTCAGTTTGATTGATGGGAGTAGGCCAAGAGAGGATTTTTTTGATCTTGGATGGAGACATCCTACTTCCTTCCTTGCAGAAAACATGACCAACAATTTCCAGAGCAGGGACACAGGCAGCCAATTTGGATCCAGAGACAGTGAGGCAAGATTCTTTGATTTGGAACAAGATCCTTTCCAAAGTGGTCGCATATTCCCAGATAAATTGATGGATTCCTGAATGCCAGGGTAAGAGCTCATTTTTATAATCAGAAACTGGTCCTTTAATTCTGCCATTTTCAATAAAGATACCAGCATGATCAGGGATTTCATCCTGGAGGATCCAAACCATCTGGGCCTGATAGACTGCAACCAAGTTGGTAGCACCTTGAGGCAATTGGGTAAGTTGGAAACAACCAAGGGGAGTATCAAATGTAGTGAGAGGGCAAGAAATTGGATGTAAGGATTGTTTGTCATAGCCACCCATAATGTCATCTAGACCATAGCAAGATCTCCCGGAGAAGGATTCAACAAATTCTTCAGTAGCAGGGGGAATACCAGAGTCTTTAATAGTAACCTTATTTAGAGTCTGGAGATCATGAACTATTCTAAGTTTACCATTACTTTTAAGGACACAGAAAACAGGAATGGAATAGCTAGAAGTTGACTGTTCATATAAACCAGTTTGGACTTGTTCCTGGACCAACTTGATGAATTTGTTGACTTTGGCAGCAGGGATTGGGATCTTTTTCTTTTTCCAGGGATCATGTTCTACTACAGGGATGATATAAGGCAGACCATAGGATTCTTTCAAGAGACCTCTCTCTTCTTCACAGAAGGCAATAGCTTTTTCCCTTAGAGCCAAAACATTTTTGATCAAATACAACTCATCAGGTAGAAGCCATCCATCTGGTCCAAAGTTGACTACTCCCAGACATTCTTCAGTGAAATGACCAGAGGGGATGAATGGCTCATTGAGAGATTGAGGTAAACCACAGTAAGGATTGGGGAATAGAGGAGGATGCCTAAGAGGAGGGTTGAGATTGAGAGGCATTGGTTGGTTGACTGGTTGGATTTTCCTAGAAACTGGTTTATATTTGGAGGCAAAAGAGAGCAGTTCTTGTTTTCACCAAGATTTGACCAGAGAGATCTGACTACAAGGATTGAGACCAAGTTCTAACGCCTTCCAAGTTCAATGTTCCGCAAAGTTTTGGAAAGGTACCTTTTCCATAAAAGAAGTCCCAGGAGATAATACATTGCTGAAATGTGTGGCACAAGGTAGGTTTTTGAAAATGATAGTAGTAGGATACCCTGGTGGTGCACAATTGGGAGGACTTACTTCTACCCCAATTTGCCTCCACTGAAGCCCATATTCTTCCATACCAAAGCCACCAAAAATAGGATTGAGATTGGGATCTAGTTTAGACTCATTGTGGAGATTCAAACCGGAACTGAGAGAAGGTTGATTAGGAATAAGAGTACAAGGAAAAGAAGAAACAACAGATGAGGAAGAAATATTTTTGAATTTTTCCTTTTTGATTTGTTTTCGACATTTGTTATTTTTGAGATCAGAAGAAAACGTTGAAAAGAAAGAGAAATAAGCCTCTGGAATGAGAGTTGACTCTTGAGTTGAAGTTTGAGGCTGAAAAGAACTACAAATATTAGTAGGATCAACTACTCCCATAAAAAATGAAAGGAACTGGAATTATCCTTCTGTTTAGGAAAATGACTGGGGAAATCTCTTTCCCAGCAACCAGAATCCAAAGAACAAAGAGGAACCTCAATTTTTCTACCATCTGAATCAGGGAGGAGGATTCTCTCCCCAACTTGATCAGAAAAAATCAGAGTCTCTCCAAAATCAATTAGGAAGGGTTGACCCAAGATCATAGGTCCATCCAAGCGTGTGATCCAGAAATGACAAGTTCCAACAATGTTTTGGCCAATCCGGACTGGAACATATTCAACGATTCCAACCAATTTGCAAGACTGGTTTCCTATTCCATAAACTGAGGAGGTGAAGCTGACCCCAGGGCTGAGTTTAAGTTTTCAGGCCATAGCATCCAAGATCAAGTTGAGCTGAGAGCCAGAGTCGACAAGGAGCAAGACCGTTTTAGCTGATTCACCAAGATGGCAGGGAAGAAGACCAAGAGGAAATGAGTAAAGACTAGACTCAGAAGAGGGATCTGTTCCACCAGAATCCTCTATCAAAGTTCTAGAGGAGACCTTGAGTTCCTCAGGACCAATTTCCACATGTTGATGAGAAACCCATTTCTTCATTCCTTCAGCAACCAATGTAGAGATCAACACAATTTCAGCCACAGATCGATCAGGAATTTTAAGATCATAAATTTTCTTTAATACCCCTTCCACAGCATTGGGGTGATCTTTGGAAATTCCCCTCTCAAACCAAACTTTGGGCTGGGTGGAGGGAGGAAGATTGGGTGAAGAAGGAACAGGATCAGGGTATTGAGGAGGTTTAATAGATGAGGGATGAGGATCAGGGTGATCTTGAGACCTTTCTATGAGTGGTTCTTTTTCCACCTCCATGTCTTCTACATCAGAAGAGGTCTCAGGTGAGGATTGTTGTTTGGGTGGTTTTTGGAGGATTGAGGTTGGCAGGGAAGGAGCTTTATGAGGTTTGGGCTCCTCATGTTGCTTCCTAGCTGGATTGGATTGGTAAGTACCAACCAGAGAGGAGGAGGAAATAGCTGGGGGATAACAGGGTTGAAGAGTGCCACAAGAAGATTGGAAATCCACAGAAGCCAAGGATGCCTTCATAGGAGGAGGTGGCTGGTAAGAGGCCACCACATGACAAATGGGGCAAGATGAATCAAAGGGTATTAAGGCACCATTAGGAAGAAAAAAGTTATTCCCTTGTTGCTCTACCAATTTCTCATCTTTGTCCTTCTGGAGCTCAAGACATTGACTGGTTCCATGGCCTTCTGTTTCGCAATAATAGCAGACTATAGTATTTTTAGGAACAGAACTAGAAGGTTTAGGAAAAGCAAGAGAGGAAATCTTTTGATCCATTTTTTTCTCAAAGGCTTTGAGCAGTTTAGTGATCTTTTCCATTGTAGCAGTTTCTTATTTAGGCTGAGGGTTCTTTGGCCTGCAATCAGATTCCATTTTATTCATAATCTCATTTGACTCTTTGAAAGAGGGGGCATGAACTGGTTCAGTGTTCTTATATTTTTCAAAAGTGAGGGCTGTTTGACCTTTCATGACTTTATCCACCACTCCCCTAATGATAAGGAAACCAGGGAGCTTGAATTGATTATCCCTGGTAGTGATCATGGATCCAGACTTGACCAGTTTGTCCTTGATCCTTTCCTGCACTCCAAGAGAGAAAGACTGGAAAAATTGGACTCAAATTTTGTCCACTGTGTTGATGTGATTGTTTTGGACAAGGTAGGATTGGATGGGATCCCAAGATTTCCTAAAGGACTGATAATCAGAAGCTGAAGCCACACCACCATTGGAGATCCACTGGGAGACAAGTTTATCTATATCCTGCAAAGTAAATTGTGCTACATCTATTTTTCCCCAATAGGCCAACATTGCTCCCCGCAGCAGGGCCCAGTTATGCCGTTTGAAACCTTCAAATGACTCAATCATTTCCATAACTTTTTCAGAGGAGATAAAAAATTGTAACTGGTAGGCCATATCAAATTTGCTAGCCCCGTCCACCAAAGCTGCCATCTTGTACAAGTCCAAGAAGTGTTCCACATTTGTCCCATTGAATCCTAAGTTCTTGTTCTGGGGCTTGATCTTAACCATCTTAGGAAAAGTAGAAGAGTTTCTGGTGGATTCCATTTTGACAAGGTTTCCTAAAAGATCCAAGGAGCAGATTTCCAAAGTGGCTCACGAATGTGGCAAGAGTAGCGTTTCTCAAAAAACAACAAGTATCTTGCCCAGGTGGTGCAAAATTGGGAGGACTTACTTCTAGAACAAGTTGCCTCCTTGGATCTAGATGATGACAGAAAAAAAAGAAAGAGATTGGATTACAAAGTTGATGCTTCTTGGGACTGTAAATCCCAAGGTTGCTGGTTTGATCCCAGCCCGGGGGACCAAATGTAAGACTCCAAATGGTGCTAGCTGTGGCAGTTCTGTGGAGGGGAAAGGTGCTGTTTAGGCTGCCCTCCTGAATGTTACAAAAATATTTAAATGTAACCAAGATCAAAGTCCAGAACCTGGTAGATGAGGGACCAAAAGTAAGAGGATAAAGATTATAGTGGTTTGTAGCTGGGAAACAACACTATCTGAGGCAAGATGATGTTGGGGAAAACTTGAATAGAAGGAGTCAAGAATTGTTCAGAGTTCAACAAGACAAGGCAATTGTGAGTGACAACGCCCACAAGCTAATAGCTCTGGTTGTCAGCAGAAGCATAGGAAAGATCAACTCAATCCCAAACAACCTCCATGTTCTCAATGAACCTGCCCAACTCTCCGCAATCAAGCGCTTGAAGGGTACCAGATAACTGTGGGTAGCTTCACAAGACAAAGCTTAATTGTTTGAAGAAGCTCTAGAAGCAAAACAATAACTGATTCAAACAAGGATAACCCAACACTTCTCAAGGGACTCAAGAGTAGCATGGCTGAATTCAACTTCAAAAGAAATGAAGGGAGGTTTAACACTCCAGGTTTTAAGCTTAATAAAACCTCTTCAGTCAAATGTGACTGGTTCCAGAAAGATAATCAAAGGATGATCAGGACCAGTATGGTTGGATAATGGGATCAGGAGTGGTGTAACGCACTCAAGAATTCAATCAGTCAAATTATTCTTCAACAAGCAAAGCTATTGGTTGGGGATCAGGATCAATGATCAGGGTTTTGAGTATGGAGGCTCAAGGATCAAGGGGCAATCTTAGATATACCCAAATATTAGTCTCAGATAAAGGGGAATGGGACCCCAGTGATAATTAATTTCAAGATAGTAGTGATGGTGTTGATCTCTGTTAGGATAGGATCTGATGATCTAGGGTGTGATGAAGTTCATCCCTCCCCCTCCAAAAGGCGGGGGAGAGCCCTTCCTTATATAGGCAGGAGGCCCTGTTAGACTATGTACAACAGATTCTACAAACAGAGCGGAAAAAGAAAGAATTTGTTTTTCTGATTTTCAGGTGAACAGAAAAATTTGATCACACAGGCGGGTGGAAATCCGGCCTGCCTGACCAGGGTGGGATCTATTTTCATCCCTTCACCTCTCCTGCGTCCGTCCGTGGACAGACGCGCGCAACAATACCAGGATCACCCACCCCTCACCCAAAGGCGGAAGGGGTGGGAAAAGAAAACAAACCAGAACGCCCGTGGATGTCCGCGGGTGGTAGACAACATTTTCCCACCCCCACCCAAATATGGAGGGGGGTGGAAGAGTCCCAGGAGCAATGGTGGGTTATGGATTGATGGTAGAATGGTTCAAGTTAGGTTGAATTGTTTGTCGGTGACAATGATTGTTGGCTTGGTGACAACGTCAGGGGTCAAGGATGATTGATGATGGTGATTGGGAAGGGGATGATAGTTGAGTTATGAGGGTCTAAAGTGTCCTGAGCCAACCTAGGAAGATCAACTTGGGCGGTGAGCGTCAAGCCAGATGCGGAAGGATTGCTGAGTGAGGGGAGATGAACTTGGATAGAGGGATTTGGAAGCTTGAGAAGCCGGTTGGACTAAATGGTTGAGTTTGCAGGCCGGCTTGAGCAGTGGTGGTCATGGATGGGCAGGATGAAGGAATCCTGTTGGAGGGTTGCCTTCCATGATCATGGTTGTTGGAGGGAGACGGCAATGTTTGTATGATGATGATGATGAGGTTGAGGAGGTCGCGTTGAGGTTCTACTTGGACAAGGATGAGGATGGAGATGAGGGTGTTTGGGCCAAGCAGGCCTTGGCCCGCGCGTTTGGCCAAAAGGAAGGGGGGAACAACGAGAGAAGGGATTGAATGCAATGCCTAGATGGTGAGTCCAAGGAGGCCTGTCCTAGACCAATGGGACAGAGGGATTTTTGACAGGATGAGGAAGTTGGAGAAGTGATACTGAAAAAGAAATTCCGATTTTTTTTTTTTTTTTGAATGACACCTAAATAAAAGAATTGTAAAATTTTTGAATTTTCCGCATCTGGTCCAGGGTGTCCAGATTTGGTCACCACACTGCACATCTTTGCCATTGCTTCCTTGATTGGCTGGTGAACACGCTCAATCATTGCTGCGCCTTACGGATAGTACTCCATCACTTGCCCAAACATTTCTCTGCAACTTTGCACCAACTCCAACAACCGTCCCTGGAACTCCGCACCTCTGTCAACTATTACCAGCCAAAGTGAACTGTAACTCCCAAACCAATCTTCCTTCAGAAACTGACCAACTTTTTCTTCCAAGAGCTTCACCAGTGGCCGCGCTTCCACCCATCCCAACAAATCTTCCTGCAAAACAAGGAGGTACACAAACTTACCTGCCTTGATGTGCACAAAATCCAGAGAAACCCACCCAAACAAGATGTCCTCCCCAGTGGGGATACCCACTTTGCAAGGCAATGTTGCGCTCTGCTTCTGACATGCTTTGCACATCCATACCCACTCCCATACCGCGCAAACTACACCCGTCCACCAGAACCTTTCTCTCACCCCCTTCCGCATTTCAAGCTTGCCGCAATGGCCAAGATTGTCATGCAGACTTCCCAGAATCACCTCCTGATCCGCCCTTGATGTGCTGAACACAAGCGGTACTGGTGCACTCCGCTGCCACAGTTGTCCTTCCTGCAAGTAGAAATTTCCCACTCTCTGCCAAATCCATCAAACAATCTTGGCTGGCGTTTCATCCAGAAACTGAATATCCCACAAATACAAACTGAGGACCGGGTACCTTCCGGACTGCTGGAGCAGAAGTTGCACACCTACTTCCATCACCCCTACTTTAACGGTTGAGGCCTCCACATCCAAGGGTTCCGCGCCTTTGTATGGATCATCCCATGGGTACCAAGACAGCGCTTCTGGCATTGTGAAGACCTTCCCTGGAACATGCACCACCGTGAAAGAGAAAAACTGAAGGAACGCAACCCACCTGGTCATAGGCGTATTTGGAAGTGTTGGAGAATTGATCATCTGTGCCAGCGCCTCTCCATCCACCAGAAGAAAACATTGAATCCCTCATAGCAAATTCTGCAACCTCCGCACCATCTTAGTGACCCTGCTGTGGAAACAAGAGGGGATACCCCCCAAAGTTGTCCTCAAGTTCCGGAAGTTATTGGTCTAAGCGTCTATAAGGAGATTGGATGCAATGGGTTTAAGAATAGAGAGAGTGATGAAAAGATAAATTACTCCCTTCCAATCCTTCCCATACCATTCCCTGGTGGTCCGGTGATGATAATATATGATATGATGACCCAACCTGGAGTTGAGAGTGAGGTATTTTTGAGTCCTCCCTCTCAACCCTAACCTAGGTACAACCACAAGCAACAAGATAGATGAAATATGACCCCAAGTACAGAAAACTAGCTCCACCCTAACCCTACCCCATACCACCCACCCCATCTGAAACCCTCCCCTTTGATATCACGTATGTCCAGTTTGTCCTTCTCATGGCGCAGCCCTCCGCCGCGCCCTACTTGGAGCCCCCTAGGTTTATCTTTCCGCGCGCATGCACAGATCCCACAATCCGTGAGTCAGCCCGCGCTTATGCCCATGCAAACCTTGGATCCCGCGATCCATGAGTTGGCCCATGCTTATGCCCGCGCAAACCTCCCCGGCATGTATAACCCCTGATTGCCCCACCCTTGCTTTCTGGACTAGCCACCCACAAGCTTGGTTGGGCTGGCTCCATCACTTGGTCCGCGTTCCCTGGGCAGGTTGCGGCCCGGAGCCCCCCAGAGTAGGCCCAACCCGCACCTGGCACCAATCCCCACAATCCCTGCTGCTGAGCCCGCAGCAGGCACTGCTGAGACTGCGCACACCCCAAATTCTGAGCCCAACCTACCCAACTGCTGAGCACGCAGCCCGCAATGCAGCTCCCAATCCAAGGTTATAAATACAACACCACATCCCCCCCCAAGTTGAGTTCTGTCCCCAGAGGTCTTTCCATCACTACCTTGACCCTACCGTGCTACTGGACCACCCCCCCAAGCTACTAGCCCCGCACCTCCTTCCAACTTCCACCAACGCTATGATCCCCTGCAATTTCTGTGCCTGGAATGGGCACGCGTGTTTGATTGTTCCTGGTCGACGCGCCTACAGCGCTTGCTGTTGCGGCCACCGCCGCTGCTTGCTTAGCAAGGGAATGCCCTGCCCTCCCCATCAATCCGGCTCCCGTTCCTGCCCGCGCAAGAGGGCCCGTCTAGACCCATTTTTGGTATTGGACAATGAAACCATCTTGGAGGACTTGTGGACTCCGCCCGGATCACCCCTTTTCCATCCCCCCCCCAAGCTTGATCTGCAACTCTGCTTGAACGCTCCACCACGTGGGACCTCCCCGGAAGGAGGACTTCCCCAACTTTGCGGCTTACTGGGTGGCTATGTGATTCTGGGAGGACCGCGTCCAAGTTACGCAAGGCGCAAGGGACCCGCGTATTGATGAAACCCTTTGACATTGCGCGGCTCCTCCTCCAGCTCCTACTCTGGTCCCTGCCCTGGCTCCTCCTCTTGCCCCTGCCCCGGCTCCTTCCCTGGCCCCTCCCCCGGCTTGGCAAGGCACCCCTCCACCGCCTGCGTCACCCATTGTCATCTTGTTGTTGTCTCCTGTTGGACCAAGCCCCCCAGATGGTCCTCCGGAGGCCACCTCCTCACCAGTCCCGTCTCCCCCCAGCCCACCCAAGATCCCGGAAATCCCCGTTGTTTTGGCACTCCTGGACGCCGGATTGGAGATCTTTGCTGAAAGGTTGACCGCCATGCTCTGCAACTTCCTAGAGACCCCCGGTGCAAGCTCTTGTTGTCTCTCCGGGCCTTACTGGCGTTGTTGCGGGCAGACATGGAGGAAATGATTAAAATGGCTTAGGCGCATTGCCCCCCCCTCTCCCCCCTTCCCTCTTTCCGTGTTTTTCATTGTACCACGCTTACCCTGATTAGAGAAATACATGTCTTCTGCGCGCACGTCCTTTCCCAGAGGGTTGTCCTGTGGAAAAATCCCCGTGTCCCGCGTGAGTTTTAAGGAAATTTCCGCGTCCGCGCGTCATAAGTCAGAATGAGAGTGAGATTGAGATCCCCACCCGCGTCCTGGTGAGAATGAGAGTGAGATTGAGATCCGCACCCGCTTCCTGAGCCAACAAAGTTCCCCGGAAGGTACCTGGACCGCCCCAGCCAAACTTCCACACCGTTCCCTGTACCCATTAACCTGTAGGAGAAGACAACTGATAAAGAGAAGACAGAGAAAAGAACCAAACCCAAAAAGAAAAATTTTTTTTGCTAACACCGGGCCTCCACTCCTCATCCCGCATTACCCAACTGCGGGGCTCTTCCTTGCATTTACAGACCCGGCTTGCGCCGTGCCTGCGTCCCTGCAACTAATCATAACCAAAACAAGTACCAACTTGCAAAGCGATGTATTCAAGAAATAAGAAAACAAACATTCTGGGGTGTCTAGTTATTCCGGCTGTGAACCTGCTAGAGCACCCCCTCACCAAATCAACCTTTTACCCTACTTGCGTCCCCCCTGGCTTGACAGCTGTCCCCAGCAGTTTGTAGCCTCTTGCTCCTTTGAGGCGGCGCGTTGCGCACGGGCTCCTCCTCAGCCAAAGAGCCCAATCCGTCTACCAATCCTGAACCACAGGCACCGTCCCCTGCGTCCGCGTTATTGCCGGCCATCTTGTCAAAGGAGGTGGAGCCGCGTGCAAAGCCGCGGACTTCCGTTTGAGGGGCGCCTTGTCCAATTCCTCAAGCTGATAACTCCCGCCCTCAAACTTGGATGCCACACGGAAGGGGCCGTTCCATTGGTTGGCAAAAAGCTTACCCCACTGGGACTCCAGACTCCGGTTGTACAGCAAGACAAAGTTCCCCTTCCGCAATGGATCCCGAAGGCAATGGGAACAACGCTTGTCCCAATAGCAGACCAACACCATCCTAGTCTTCCGCAACCTTTCCGCAGCCTTTGCCAGGGTCTTGTCCCGTCAGAGAAGCTGTTTTGCGCGCGCCTCCACAAGCTCTGCAGAGGTCTTCACCTTCCACCAGTCCACACCCAAGAAGGTTTCCAGCTCAATGTCCACCGGAAGCACCGGATGCTGTCCATAGAGAAGTTCATAAGGCAAGTAGCCCGTCAAGCGTTTGACTGAGATCCTTTCCGCAAAGAGGACCACCGGAAGGGCCTCCTGCCACCGCTTGCCGTCCTCACCGCACATCTTTACCAGGGCGTCCTTGATAGGCTGATGACCGCGTTTGATCATCTCAGCGCCCTCCAGATAGTACTCTGTGACCCACCCAAACTTAGCTCCACAATTCTGGACCAGCGTCATCAAACAATCCCAGAACTCCGTGCCTCCGTCAATGGTGACCAGGCAAAGCAAAACTTACCGCGCAAACCAATCTTCCTCTAGAAACTGAGAAACCTTCTCCGCCAACAACTTCACCAGAGGACAAGCCTTGACCCAACACAATAGATCATCCTACGCAACCAGCAGGTATGCAAAATTTCCTGCCTTTATGTGGACCACGTTGAGGGAGACCCGCCCAAACAGTGCATCCTTCCCTGTAGGGTGACCCACCTCCCTGGGCAGCCTAGAGCTCCGCCATTGACACGCTTTGCAAGACTTCACCCATTCACGCACAGCGCGCACCACACCCAGCCACCAGAACCTTGCTTTCACCCACCTCTGCATTTTGATCTTGCCCTGGTGGCCAAGGTTGTGGTGAAGACACCTCAGAATCATTTCCTGGTCCTTCCTTGATGTTGTGACCACCAAAGGCACTGGGGTACTCCACCGCCACAGTTTTCCTTCCTTCAAGTAGAAGTTGGTCATCTGCCGCTTTTCCCATAAAATTACCGCCCCTGACGTACCCTTGGGAAACCAAAGATCCTGCAAAAAGGAGCACAAGGTTGCATAACTCCTGGACTGCTGCAGCGGAAGGATGACCTCCGCCTCCACCATACCTAAGCGGATAACCGGAGACTCCACGTCCAGGGGTTCTGCCCCCTCAAACAGGTCCTCCCGCGGATACCGCAACAGCGCTTTGGGCATTGTGAACACCTTCCCCAGAACATGAACCACGCCAAAAGTGAAGAGCAAAAGAAACACCACCCACCTAGTCATAGGAGCGTTTGGCAGCGTCTGAGAATTGATCATCCGCACCAGGGCCTCCGCATCAACCAACAGCTCAAAGTGTACCCCCCAAAGCAGGTGCTGAAGCCTCTGCAAAATTTTGGTGACTCTGCATAATTCCAGCTTTGGCTGCAAATACCAACTCTCCGTCACGGTAAACGTCACAGACTTTTAGAGAAACAGCCTGTCCTTACCATCCTCTTCCTGCGTCAGTACACCACCCGCGCCAAACTTGCTAGAGTCAACGGCCAGGAAGATCCCTCCCGCGTTGTAGTCAAGGTCCCAGAGGACAATGTTGCGGCCCACAGTCTCCTTGAGCTTTGCAAAGGCAGCGTCACACCTTGCCGTCCATTCCCACGCCGCGCCCTTCCGTGTTAGCGCCCGCAGCGGACTTGAAACTTCCACAAACCACTCAATGAACATGCAGACATAACTGCACAGTCCCAGGAATTGGAGGATATGCAAAGGCATCTGTGGGGTCGGCCATTCAAGGACTTTGTTCTGTTTCTTTTCTGTGATTCTCCTGCAATTGAAAGCCACCACATGTCCTAGCCCTTCCAGCGCCGGAACACAAACTGCCAACTTACTCCCCAAAACTGTCAGCCCTGCCTCCTCAATTTGGAACAAGACCCGCTCCAACATCTGCGCGTACTCCCAGTACAAGAGGGGGATCTTTGGGGCTTCCTCTAACACTGCGCCCCCGTAATCCGTCTTTGGTCCCTTGATTCCCGCGTTGTCAATGAAAATCAGAACCCCGTCCGGAATGTTGTCCCGCAGAATCCACGTCATCTGGGCCTGATAAACGGCTACCAAGTTTTTCGCGCCCTGGGGCAACCGCATTAGCTGCATCCTCCCCAATCCTGTCTTGAACGCGGTTAACAGCCGCAAGTTGGGATGGAGCTTGCGCTGATCATACCCCCCCCCCCATTACATTGACCAATCTGTAACATGCGCGCCCTGCCATTGATTCCAGGAAATTGTCCACACGCTGCAGCAATCCCCTGTCCCGGATGGTGAATGAGTTAAGCCGCTGCAGTTCATGAACAATCATAAGCAACTTTCCGTCCTCTTTAACAACCGCAAAGATTGGGCTAGAGTAGCTTGATGTGGACTGCTTGTACAACCCCGTCCTCACGCGCTCCTGGACCAGTTCCAAAAAGGGTTCCCGCACGGTCCGAGGGATTGGAATTGGCTTGATCTGCCAGGGCTTGTGCAGCACCATGGGGATCACATAGGGATTGCCAACCTTGTTCCTCAGCAATCCGCGCTTTTCAGGCCCAAAGGCATGGGCCTTTTTGCAGAGCACTAACACCAATGCCAGAAAATCCTTCTCCTCCACACTCAACCACTCCATTGGCCCAAAATTAAGCGCCTTAACCGGCTCATCTGTGATCTGCGCCAACCACGTTACCCACCCGGACTTCTTCAACAGACTTACCCAGGGGTCCCAAGACCAGGAGATTGGCCTTAGAGGCCCGTTCAGTCCCTGCGCCATAGGCTTGTTCTGGGGCCAAACCTTTTGTGCCATGGGCTTGTACCGTCCCCCGTTGCACCTGACCATCCTTACGCGTCCACCGTTGACCTTGTGCTTCCTGGCAATAATTAACCCGCGGCTCTTGCCTTTGCTCACAAGTGTGGCACTATGGTAGGGTTTTTGAAACACAGTACCTTCCAATGGTGCATACTGAGGAAGAGGACTTACTTCTTCCGCCCGCTCCCTCTGCGCGCTTCCTTCCCCCTCCTGCTCCTTCCTAGTTGACCCCCCGCACAAAACCAGAGCCTGCCCCGCGCGGTACCTGCGGTTGACTAGGCAAAATCCTCTGCAGGGCAACCCTCACCGTTGTCCCCCCCATCGGATTCTTCCTCTTTGCCAGCTGCCGCTGGTTGCACCCATTTCCCCTTCCTGTGGTTGCAGATTGTTGTCTTGAACCTTGCCCCAGACGCGTCTTCCACTGTCCGCGCCTCCATCCATTCCTCAGTGTTAAACACCATTGGGGCCCGGAACCCAAACATAAAAGGTCAACCCAAAATTACGTTGCCGCACTCAACCAAGAGAAACAACAGCAACTTCTGGACCTTTGCAACCTCCACCTCCTCTTCCTCCACCACCCCACCCACCCAACATTCCCCTCCATTGAGCACCCGTAATCCCATAGCGCACTTCCTTCAAACCAGCCCCAACTCCTCCACCAATTTTGATGGGAGCAGATTGACCATTGACCCACTTTCAACCATTGCCCACACCTTCCTGCCTGCAATCTTCATTGAGACATAGGCAAGCAGCACCAACACGGCTTTGGATTGGCACAACTCGCATTCCCCTTCCTCCCACGCCGTGATCACGCGCTGCACCGTTGCTGGAGCCCTGCTGCCCCTGTGCTCCCTCAGCGCCTGAACCATTTCCTTGACAACAACCGGGGAGACCGCGGCCAGCTCCCGTAGCGTGAGGGGTATTGGTGCCTTGCTCCCCATCACCCGTTGCACAATTTCTGCGGCCTTCCTCCTTCCTCCGGAACTGGTCAACTGCGCGTTGCCTACTGGCCCTTGCATACCAGTTTTTGGGGCCTGGGTCAATGGCTGCTCTCTAACATCCACATCCATCTTCTCCAACACAATCTGCTTTTTTGCCGCCAATGCCCTAACCTCCGCCTCCACAGGCAGAGCTTGCCATGTATTGGGTCCATTAACAATCCTGAGTGACACCCAAGCGGCCCCTGCGGGCCGGGCTCTTGCCCTAACCTGCTCCACCAGGGGTGGCTGACCGGCCCCCAGATCCACTGGCTTGCCCGTTGGGAATATGTAAGTCTCCCCGGACATGCAGACCAACCCCTTTTCAATGTCCTTGGTCAGTTCCGCACAACCAGACTTCCAGTGGCCTTTATTGCTGCAATAGGTGCACATGCAAACCAAAAACCCACTTCTGGGCTGGAAGCCCCCCCCCTATGTGAGGCGGCACTCCGCGCGGAGGAGGAGGAGGCGGAGCTGTTGGCGGGGCTTTTATCCAATTCAGAAGTATCTGTAGGTCCCGTAACATATCTGTTACCTTGTTCACTGGTACTTCCATTGACTGCGGAGGGGCTGCCGGCCGCTCCGTTGCTGATGGGCCCATTGGTGGTACCTGCATTGGAGCCTGAGTGGAAGAGGCCATTGGTTGCCTTGAAACCTTCCAGAACAACCTGGCCATATCCTTTATCAGTTCTTCCAAATTGATCTTTCTCTCTACCGCCTGGTTGATCACGCTTAGGTTTGGAAGAAGCATGACACTCCAATCCACTGACTGCAATACCAACCCGTGTTTGAATAGATACCACTGGACCCGCGCACAAAGTTGCGGCACAAGCCTGCCTAGAAATGCCCGCTTCATTGCCCCTGTTTGACCCGCTACCACCTGGTTCTTCTCTAGGTAGCTTTCGATGCGGTCAAACGTAGATTTGTATTTGGACAAATCACTCTGTGTCCGCACCCCACCTTGCCAAATCACCTCTGCAACCGCCTGCTCAAAGTCTGTCTCCCGGAAGGGGGGCTCACGCTTCCCCCACCTTGCCATCATCTTGTTCCAGAGCCTTTCCCAGTCTTGAGCCTTGTAACCAGACATATCCTCCACATCCCAGAGTTTATTCTTGTCCGTGATAAAGAGAATGACTGTACGGACCTTATCCTTGCCCTTTGTGTGTTTGGAGTCCGCAATATCCTCAAACCTTGCCAGAAAGTGCCCAATATCCGTGGTGTCAAACCAGAGATGAGGGAAGTTCTGGGGCCTAAGCCATACCCTTTGCGGAACCTCAGCCGCCTCCAAAGGCTCTGACCAAGGAGGAGCAAAACCACCGGACCAAGTAGTTGGCCATGGTGGAGGTGTTGGCCCGTCAGCTCCCAACCAGAGAGGGAACAAAGGTGGGATGTTTTATCCTGGATTAGTTGTTGGCAACATTGCACCTGCTAGCCTTGAGAGACCTAGACAAAAGATTTGTTCCCAGCCAGACCCCCAGATGTGGAAACAAGAGTGGATACCCCCCAAAGTTGTCCTCAAGTTCCTGAAGTTATTGGTCTAATCATCTGTAAGGAGATTGGATTCAATGAGTTTAAGAATAGAGAGAGTGATGACAAGATAAATTCCTCCCTTCCAATCCTTCCCATACCATTCCCTGGTGGTCCAGTGATGATAATATATGATATGATGACCCAACCTGGATTTGAGAGTGAGGTATTTTTGAGTCCTCCCTCTCAACCCTAACCTAGGTACAACCACAAGCAACAAGATAGATGAAATATGACCCCAAGTACAGAAACCTAGCTCCACCCTAACCCTACCCCATACCACCCACCCCATCTGAAACCCTCCCCTTTTATATCACGTACATCCGGTTTGTCCTTCTCATGGCGCAGCCCTCCTCCGTGCCCTACATGGAGCCCCCGGGTTTATCCATCCGCACGCGTCCGTGGATCCGGCAATCCCTGAGTCATCCCAGGCTTATGCCTGTGCAAACCTTGGATCCCGCGCTTATGCCCGCGCAAACCTCCCCGGCATGTATAACCCCTGATTGCCCCGCCCTTGCTTTCCATACTAGCCACCTGCAAGCTTGGTTGGGCAGGCTCCATCACTTGGTCCGTGTTTCCTGGGCGGGTCGCGGCCCGGCGCCCCCCAGAGTAGACCCAACCCGCACCTGGCACCAAGCCCCACAATCCCTTCCGCTGAGCCCTCATCCTCTACTGCTGAGCCCGCAGCAGGTACTGCTGAGACCACACGCACCCCAAATGCTGAGCCCAACCTACCCAACTGCTGAGCGCACAGCCTGCAACGCAGCTCCCAATCCAAGGTTATAAATACAACACCACACTGCACAGTTCCAACTTTGGCTGCAAGTACGGGCTCTCCCTTGGCGTAAATGTAATGCACTTTTAAAGAACCAGACAATCTTTCCCCTTGTCCTCCTGGGTCAGCACCACCCCTGCGCCAAACTCACCCAAATCCATGGCCAGCTTAATTCCTCCGGCGTCATAATCCAAGTCCTGCAGTACAATATTGCGCCCAACAATCTCCTTCAGTTTGTCAAAGGCAACGTCACAGTTTGAACCCCAGGTCCACTTTGCGCCCTTACGCGTCAATGCCCGCAAAGGACTAGCAACCTCTGCAAACCTCTTGATGAACATCTGTACATAGCTACACAATCCCAAGAACTGGAGAATGTGCAAGACAGTCTTTGGAATTGGCGACTCAAGGACTTTGTTGGGCTTCTTTTCTGCAATCCGCCTTCTGTTGGAAGCGACCACATGTCCTAGAACCTCCAGGGAGGTCATGCAGACCGCTAACTTTTTCCCTGACACTGTAAGTCCCGCTTCCTTGATCCGGAACAAGATCCATTCCAGCATTTGCGCGTACTCCCAGACAAATCAGCAAATTTCTGGAGCTTCTGTAAGCGTTTGACCTCCGTAATCCCTCTTTGGGTCTTTGATGCCCGCATTTTAAATGAAGATCTGAACCCCCTCTGGAAGATTGTCCTTCAGAATACAGGTAATCTACGTTTGGTAAACCGCAAACAAGTTAGTAGCACCTTTCTGCAGCCACGTCAGTTTCATCCTGCCCAATCCGGTTTCAAAGGCAGTCATCGGATGCAAACTCCAATTGATTTTGCACTGATTGTATCTGCCCATCATATCCATCAACCTGTAGCACGCACGTCCTGCCATAGATTCCAGAAACCTGTCCACATGCAGAGGTTGTCCCCCATGTTGGATTGTAAACAAATTGAGTTGCTGCAGATCATGAACAGTCTGTAGTGACTTCCCATCCTGCTTAACCACCGCAAAGATTGGACTTGAGTAACTTGATGTTGACTGCTTGTAAATACCCATCCCCACACGCTTGCGCACCAGCTCCAAGAAGGGCCCCCAAACCGCCCGCCAAATCAGAATTGGCTTGATCTACCAAGGTTTGTGCAGAACCATTGGAACCACATAAGGGTTTCCTATCTTGCCCTTTAACAGTCCCCGCTCTTGAGGTCCAAAAGCAAGTGCCCTTTCCCGGAGAACAACTACCCAATTCAGCAAATCCCATTCCTCCATGCTCAACCATCCCAGCGGTCCAAAGTTAAGGGCCGCAATCCGCTCATCCGTAATCCGCTCCAATTGCGTTGCCTATCCTGACACCTTCAGTGGAGATTCCCAAGGGTCCCGCAACCAAGGGATTGTTTGCAGTGGTCTGTTCAGATCCTGCGGCATTGCTTTGTTCTGGGGAAGGACCTTTTACGCAACCGGCTTATACTTTCCAACATTGCGCCGTGCCATTGGCACACATCCCTTACCATAGGTCCTAGTCAAAACCAAACCGCAGCTTTTGCCTTTGCTCACAAGCATGGAACAATGATAGTGTTTTTGTAAAGTACCTCCAGCAATGCACACTGAGGAAAGGAACTTACTTCTGGCGCTTGCGCATCCCACGCTTCCTCCCTTCTTCCCACCTGCTCCTCACTTGTTGACCGCCCGCACAAAGCCAGAGCTTGCTCCATGCAGTAACCCTGGCCAACTAGTCAAAATCTGCCTCCGGACCACCCTTTCAAACCAACTCCGCGCCGGGGTCCTCCTCCTCCTCTCTCACCAAATCCTGCACCCACTTCCCCAACCCCTGATGGCAGATTTTGGTTTTGAATTTCCCGCCAGACAAATCTTCCACCATTAACACTTCTGTCCCTGCCTCTGGATCAAATGTCATTTGCGCTTGGAACCCAAAAATAAATAACTGTCCTAAAATAGCCTCCCTGCAATCAACCAATAGAAAATAAAGTGGTTTACAGACCCTTGCAACCTCAACCTCTTCCTCCTCCACAAACCCATCCACGCAACATGCCCCGCTGTTAAGCCCAAAAAGCCCCATGGCTCATTTCCGCCAAACAAATCCCATTTCATCAACCTATCTAGATGGAAGGAGGTTCACCATAGAACTGCTATCCACCAGAAACCACACCATTCTTCCAGAAATCTTCATCAAAACATAAGCCAGTGGAGTTGAAACTGATTTCATCCCCGCTAGCTTGCGCTCCGCTTCATCCCAAGCCAAGTTTACCCGTGGCACTGTTGGAGGGATCCTATTGTGCCCCCAATCCTTCAGCGCTTGAACCATCTCGTCTACCACAACCGGCAACACCGCCGCCAACTCCTTCAGGGTCAAGGGAATGGTTGTTTCATTCCCCATTACCCTGCGCACAATTTCCACTGCCTTCTTCTTCCCGGCCGGATTCACAGGCCGCAGGTCCGTTTCCGGAATGCACGCAACCAGCTTAGGAGCTGCCAGCATTACCCATTCCTTGGCATCTACATCCTTCCTTTCCACCGCCGCCAACTCCTCCATCAATAACACCCTCACTTCTGCTTCCACGTGCAGTGGTTGCCATACCCCTGGACCAGTGACAATCCCAACAAAGCTTGAGCAGTTACCGCCAATCCCTGTCCTTGTGCGCACTTGCTCCATGAAAGTTTGATTCCCAGGTTTGGAGGAGATCTGCTTGCCCATCAGGAACATGAATCCCATTCCCACTGGTCAAACCAATCCCGCCTTCAGGTCTTATGTCATGTTATTGCACCCCAACCGCCAATTCCCCTTGTCCCCGTAGTAATTGAATAACCGCAAAATGGGCCAATTTGACAATGGAAACACTCCTCCAAGGTGAGGAGGCAGATTGCGCAACCCAGACAACATTTGACTCAGAAAGATTTGTAAATCCTTCATCAATTCCGTCATCTTGCTAACCTCTGGGCTTGTTGTTGGTGGGTTTGCCTGAGCGTGTTCTGTTTTCAAGGAGCCCGCAACCAGAGCTTGTTTTGGTGCCGCCGGAGTGTGGGAAGCAGACTTCTTAGGCCCCATTGGGAACAACCTTGCCGTGTCCTCCATCAGTTCCTCCAAGTCCAGCTTGCTCTCCACTGCGCAACAAATGACAAGGATGTCCAGAAGAAGCGCAATACTCCCATCCAATGACCTCTTCACCAACTTTTTGTTGTACAGGTGCAGCTGCACCCGCCTGCGGCGTGGGGGACTGAGCCCTCCCAAAAATGCCCTCTTCATTGCGCCTGTCTGTCCCAATATTAGCTTGTTCTTTGCCAGGTAGCAATAGATCCAATCAAACATTTCTACGTAGTCCCCCAGTTGTGCCCGCCTCCAGACTCCGCCATTTGCACTTGCTTTGGCTGCGGCTTGCTTGAAGTTGCTTTCCCAAAACCAAGGTTTGCGCCTTCCCCACCGCACCAAGATTTCTTCCTTCAGTTTTGGCCAATTGAGTTCCTCATACCCCTCCATCTCCTCCACATCCCAAAGCTTCTCTTTGTCTGTGATGAACAGGAGTACAAGCCAAGCCTTATCTGAACCTGTTTCTCCTTCTGCGTTGGTGACTCCTTTGTATTGCACAAGGAATTGCTCAATGTCCTCCGCGTTGAACCGGATGTGAGGATATTCACGCGGCCTGATGCAAACTGGCTTGTGGTCGGCGCCATTGTTGAAACAAGGGACACCATATCCCGCCCCTGATGAGGCTTGCTTCCAAGAAGCCGGAGGAGGAGGAGGAGGAAGAGGGGTGGGGTTAACGTTAGATGACCCCGCAACAGTCAATGGGTGGTACTGGGAAATTGTGCTCTTTAGTTTCAAGAGACAAGAAACAAAAGATTACTTCCCAGCCAGACCTCCAGATGTGGAATACAGAAGAGGACTTCTCCTTTAATGGTTCCAAGCTCAGAATTTATTGATCCCCTGAGTTTGACTGTTCACCCTTGGACTGAGAGATAAAGAATTGAGAGTAAAGATCCTTCCAAAACCTATGGCAACCAATGATCCTCCATGATCCCATCCTCCATCATACCCGGGTTGAGAGTGCGGCTTAAATAGCCTACCCCTCAGCCCTAACCTAAGTAAAACCAGAAATAAGCAAGAATAATGAAATAAAACCCCTAAGAACAGAACCCTAGCAACAACCCTATCCTTCCCATCCCATAATCCACAACCCATATCCCATATCCCATATCCATCCGTATTACCTGCCTGCCATTACGTCCACCCGTTTTTTCCTTCTCATGATGCAGCCTTGCGCCGCGCCCAACTCAGAGCCCCCACGCATGTCTGTATCCGCCCAACGCGCCATTCCAGATATCCAAGATATATCTGCGCAATCTGGATCTGTGTCTTGCAACATGTGATCCATGTGCAATCCATCCAATCCAATCCAATCCGTCCATCCCGCTTCTCCAGACGCTGAGCCTGATTCAACTGCTGCTGATCCCGCAGCGCAACTTGCTTTGACAAAGCTGCACCCATTGCTGAGGGATCTTCCCCTGCTGAGCCCGCCGCTACTGCTGAGCACGCAGCGCACAGCCTATTCCAACTTGCGTCTATAAAAGACCACCACATCGTCCACTTTGCTATCCAAACTGGCCATAAGTCTTCCAGCAACCCTGCTTCCATTTCTTCTTCCCTACTTCCCACCTGCTCCTTGCTAGTTGACCGCCCACACAAAACCAGAGCCTTCCCTGCGTGGTAACCTTGGCCAACTAGTCAAAATCCACCTCTGGCGCACCCTTGAGAACCAACTCCGCACCGGGGTCCTCCTTGTCTCTTGCCAAATCCCGCGTCCACTTCCCCAACCCCTGATTGCAGATTGTGGTTTTGAATTGCCCACCCAACAAATCTTCCACCGTCAATGCTTCTGTCCCCGTCCCTGTATCAAATTTCATTTGCGCTTGGGACCCAAACATGAATGGCAGTCCTAAAATGGCCTCCCAGAAATCAACCAATAGAAAAGAAAGTGGTTTTTGCACCCTTGCAATCTCAACCTCTTCCTCCTCCACAACCCCATCCATGCAACATGCCCCGCCGTTAAGCGCGCAAAGCCCCATCACAAATTTCTGCCAAACCAATCCCATTTCATCAACCAATCTAGACGGAAGGAGGTTCACCATAGAACCGCTATCCACCAGCGCCCACACCTTCTTTCCAGCAATCTTCATCAAAATGTAAGCCAGTGGAGTCTAAACCAATTTCATCCCGGCTAGCTCCCACTCCACATCCTCCCAAGCCAATTTAACCCGTTGAACAATTGGAGGGATCCTTTTTTGACTGCAATCCTTCAGCGCTTGAACCATCTCATCCACTACCACTGGCAACACCGCCGCCAACTCCTTCAAGGTCAAGGGAATAGTTGTTTCATTCCCCATCACCCTGTGCACAATTTCCACCGTCTTCTTCTTCCCCACCGGATTCACCGGCCGTCAATCCATTTCTGGGACATGTGCGATTGGCTTAGGAGCTGCCAGCGTTACCCATTCCTTGGCATCCACATCCATCCTTTCCACCCCCCCCAACTCCTCCATCAATAACACCCTCACTTCTGCTTCCACGCGCGGTGGTTGCCATACCCCAGGACCAGTGACAATCCCTAGCAAAGCTTGAGCAGTTACCACCGGTTCCTGTCCTTGCCCGCACACTTTCTCCATGACAGTTGGATTCCCAGTTTTGGCAGAGATCCACTTGCCTGTTGGGAACATGAATTCCATTCCCACTGGTCAAACCAATCCGGCCTTGAGGTCCTTCATCATGATATTGCACCCCAACTGCCAATTTCCCTTGTCTTTGCAGTAATTGCATTTCATAACCGCAAAATGGGCGGATTTGACAATGGAAGCGCTCCTCCAAGGTGAGGAGGCAGATTGCGCAACCCAGACAACATTTGACTCAGAAATATCCATAAATCCTTCATCAATTATGTCATCTTGTTAACCTCTGGGCTTGTTGTTGGTGGGTTTGCCTGAGCGTGTTCTGTTTTCAAGGGGCCCAAAACCAGAGCTTGTTTTGGTGCTGCCAGAGTGTGGGAAGCGGACTTCTTAGGCCCCGTTGGGAACAACATTTCCGTGTCCTCCATCAGTTCCTCCAATTCCAGCTTGCTCTCCACCGCACAACAAATGACAAGGATGTCCAGAAGAAGAGCAATACTTCCATCCAAAGACCTCTTCACCAATTTGTCGTTGTAAAGGTGCAGCTGCACCCACCTGCAGCATGGGGGACTGAGTCCTCCCAAAAACGCCCTCTTCATCCCCCTGTCTGCCCTGATATCACCTCTTTCTTCTCCAGGTAGCAATAGATCCAACCAAACATTGCTACATAATCCCCCAATTGGGCTCGCGTCCAAACTCAGCCATTTGCGCTTGCTTCCGCCGCATCTTCCTCAAAATTTCTTTCCCAAAACCAAGGTTCTTGCCTTCCCCACCGCACCAAGATTTCTGCCTTCAGTTTTGGCCAATCAAGTTCCTCATACCCCTCCATCTCCTCCACATCCCAAAGCTTCTCTTTGTCTGTGATTGTGAGGATGACAAGCCAAGCCTTATCCAAACCCTTTGCACCTTCCCTGTTGGCAATTCCTTTTTATTGTGCAAGCAATTGCTCAACATCCTCAGTGTTGAAATGGATATTAGGATAGTCCCGCAGCCTGATGCAAACTGGCTTGTGGTTGGTGCCATTGTCAGAACAAGGCACCGCCTTCTTCTTCCCCGCCGGATTTACCAGCCATCCATTCGTTGCCGGAACGCGTGCAATTGGCTTAGGAGCTGCTGGCGGTACCTGTTCCTTGGAATCCACATCCATCTTTTCCACCACCGCCAACTCCTCCATTGCTAATACCCTCACTTCTTCTTCCACGCGTGGTGGTTGCCATGCCCCAGGACCAGTGACAATCCCTAGCAAAGCTTGAGCAGTTACCACCGGTTCCTGTCCTTGCCCGCGCACTTGCTCCATGACAGTTGGATTCCCAGGTTTGGCAGAGATCTGCTTGCCTGTTGGGAACATGAATCCCATTCCCACTGGTCAAACCAATCCGGCCTTGAGTTCCTTTGTCATGTTATTGCACCCCAACTGCAAATGTCCCTTGTCCCCGCAGTAATTGCATAACTGCAATGCAGGGGGATTCGACGGCAGAAGTGGTCCCCCAAGGTGAGGAGGCAGATCCCGCTTCCCCCACGACATCTGACTCAGGAAGATCTGTAAATCCTTCATCAATTCCGTCATCTTGCTAATCTCCGGGCTTGTTGTCAGTGGTGTTGCCGGAGAGCGTCCTGTTTTTGAGGGGCCCGTGACTGGAGCTTGCGTTGGTGCTGCCGGAGTGTGGGAAGTGGACTTCTTTGGCCCCTTTGGGAACAACCTTGCCATGTCCTCCATCAGTTCCTCCAAGTCCAACTTGCTTTCCACCACCCAACAAATGACAAGGATGTCTGGAAGAAGTGCAATACTCCCATCCAACAACCTCTTAACCAGGTTGTTGTTGTACAAGTGCCTCTGCACCTGCCCATAGATTTGGGGACTGAGTCCTCCCAAAAACGCCCTCTTCATTGAGCCCGTCTGGCCCAATATCACCTTGTTCTTTTTCAGGTAGCAATAGATCCAATTGAAAATTGCTACATAATCCCCCAAATGCGCTTGCGCCCGGACTCTGCCATTTGCACTCAATTCTGGCGTGGCTTGCTCAAAATTGCTTTCCCAAAACCAAGGTTTGCGCCTTCCCCACTGCGCCAAGATTTCCGCATCCATTTTTGGCCAATTGGGTTCCTCATACCCCTCCATCTCCTCAAAATCCCAAAGCTTCTATTTGTCTGTGATGAAGAGGACAACAAGCCAATCCTTATCCAAACCCATTGCACCTTCCGCATTGGCAATTCCTTTGAATTGTGCAAGGAATCACTCAACCTCCTCAGTGTTGAACCAGATGTGAGGATCGTCCTGTGGCCTGATGCAAACTTGCTTTTGGTTGGCCCCATTGTTGGAACAAGGAAACCATATCCCTCCCCTGATGAGGGTTGCTTCCGAGAAGCCGGAGGAGGAGGAGGAGGAAGAGAAGTAGGGGTAACGTTAGATGACCCTGCAACAGTCAATGGGTGGTACTGGGACATCACGCTTGTTAGTTTCAAGAGACAAGGAACAAAAGATTAATTCCCGTCCAGACCCCCAGATGTGGAATTCAGAAGAACAATTCTCCTTTAATGGTTCCCAGGTTTAGAAGTTATTGATCCCTTGTGTCTGTAAACCCTGAGTTTGACTGTTTGCCCTTTGACTGAGAGATAGAGAATTGAGAGTAAAGATCCTTCCAAAACCTATGACAACCCAATGTGATCCTTGGTGATCCAATGATGCAATCCTCCCTCATCCTCCAACTGGGTTGAGGGTTTGTCTTAAGTAACCTCCCCCTCAACCCTAAACTAAGTACAACCAGAAACAAGCAAGAATAATGAAACACAACCCCTAAGCACAGAACCCTAGCCTCAACCCTATCCTTCCCATCCCATAATCCACATCCCATATCCCATATCCCATATCCATCTGGATTGCCCGCCTGCCATTACCTCCACGCAGTTTGTGCTTCTCATGAAACAGCCTTGCGCCGCACCCAGCTTGGAGCCCCCCGCGCATTTTGGCATCTGCCTGACGCGCCATTCCAGATATCCAAGATATATCACCGCAATCCAATCCGCGTATTGCAACGGGCAATCCGCACGGGATCCGTCCAATCCAATCCAATCCATCCTGCGTCTCCCAATGCTGAGCCCAATTTGACCGCTTCTGAGCCCGCAGCGCAACTTTCTGCGGCAAAGCCGCACCCATTGCTGAGCACGCTACCCCTGCTGAGCCAGCCACTAATGCTGAGTGTGCTGCAATTCCAACTCACATCTATAAAAGACCACCATGATAACCTGAGATCAGATCCTGACTGTATTGCAAATTAGGACCAATGGTCTGACAGGATCACAAGTTTTATTCAAAAGTTCAAGGAAACAAAAAACAGGGAATGAATCAAGAGAGCCTTACCCGGGATCCCTTTTACTTAAAAACTACGGACTAAAGAATCACAGGTGATAAAGAGAAGAGCAGTGGAGACAGGAGCAGAGTCTGTGACAGAGGAACAGAGAATCATGAGAACAAGGAAAGAGGATCAAGACAACAGGTATGTGCCTCACATCTGATCAATTTCAGTTTTTAGGTAATCCTTGTGGTTTGGAGGCAAGATCAGTGTAGTAATTGAGTCAAAGTTGATGAAGGAGATCTGGGTGGTGATCAAGTCGAGTTGATGTTGTGAGAGAGGTTGAGGAGTGATTCAAAGAAGTGGGTGGACTGAGGGCAAGATGACGAGACAAAGTTGACAAGCAATGCAAGAGGGAGGGAGTGTTGGGTGAGAGTTATTGGAAAGTTGGAGAGGAACGGAGAAGGAGAATGGATGGAGAAGTGGATAGGAGGAAGGATGGGGAAGAGAAAGCAGAGATTGGAATGAGCAAGATGAGCAATTGGGGGGGGAGAGTGATGAGGAATGGAGTGAGAGCGCAGAAGCGTGGTTGAGGATCAGGAGACAACAAGAGGAGGATGAGATGAGAGGGATCAGGGAGGTTGGTTGGCAATCAGATTGTCTGAATCAGGACAGGAAGATTGTGAGGCAGGAGGGCAGGGAGTGAAGCAGGATGGCAGGGAGTGACAAGATGAGGCTTCAAATTTGGAGATTTTGCACTGGTGGGGCAGCCAGGCTACTAGGCATGAGTAGGGTGGAGCTGAGAAGGGTGGACCAAGGTATAAGCATGACACACCGCCGTGATCAGATGTGAGGTGACATGGTGAAGGAGGTAAGATTGGCAACGGAGGAACAAAGGGTGGCTTTTGTTAGTGAATTGGCTAGCATTCAATTTGAAGGGATGAGATGAGTGATGAGGGAGTGGCTGTCACCTTGCCCTTGCAACCATTTGATCTGACTGTAAACGTTTTTGAGAGCTCCGTGATGAGATTTTTTATTTACTAGGTCATTCAAGGCTTTTTTGTTAACAAAAGAGCAGTGAGTTAATTTCAGGTTTGGATTTATTTCCATGATTAATTGTGACAGCCACAACCTCTCTTGCATGGCCAGGACAAGAGCTTTGAGTTCTCCTTTTTTGGAAGAAAGGGAAATGGTTTTTTGGAGCTTACTGTGCCATGAAACCAGACAGCCGTAGAGGAGAATGAGATAGCCAGTATGACTTCTTTGAGATTTGGGATTGTTGCCGCTTTTTGAATTGCTGAAGACTTCAATTTCATATTCAAAAGAGGAGTTCTGAAGGCAAAGAGCTAAATGTTTTGAAGCACTTAGGTACCGCCAGGCATGTTTGGATTCAATCCAATGAGGCATTCCGGGTTTTTATTGAACCAAGAGAGATTTGAGACAGCGTAGGCTAGGTTGGGTTGTGTTTGTCTGGCAATTAAGTTCAAAAAACCGGTGAAAAATTGATAATTGATGTTAAGTTTGAGGAAGTCTTGATGTTCTTCATTGGTGGCGGAGAGAATTTTGATTTTGGGTGTGAAGGGTGTGCTGATTGGCTTGCAATTGATCAGTCCCAGCTCACTGAGTGTGGTTTCAATGTGATTGGACTGAAGAAGCCCGAGTCCATCTTTGGTATTCACAAGTTGATTTCCTAGTATCTTACTCAGGGGACCGTCTTGGGAGATCTTGAACTGAGCTTTTAGGCAATTCCTGAATTCAATGGAGTTACCAACTATCAATAGATCATCAACGTATACAAACATGTGAGCATTAGTAGCTGTATTGATATAAAGACAAGGGTTGGCACTCAATGTTGTGAAGTTTTCCTTGAGGAGCCAGCTTTTGAGAGTGTTGTACCAGCTTTTAGGTGCTTTCTTCAGACCATAAAGAGCCTTATTCAGCTTTAAGTAAGGGAACAGAGTGTTGTATCCTAAGGGGGCCTTGATGAAGAGTTCCTCATCCAGTGGAGCATGAAGGAAGGCATATTTGATGTCCATCTGCCAGAGAGTGAGCTTGTGATGTAGAGCATATACTAACAGGACCCAAAGTGTGGTGATGGAGCCCGTCGGAGCGTAGGTTTTACCATAGTCAAAGAATTCCACCTGCTTGAGTCCCTGAACACAGAGTTGAGATTTGAATGAGACTCCTGTTTTGTCAGGATTGTCTTTGATTTGGTAGACCCACACAGTCAACAGGGCAATTTTACCATTGGGAAGAGAGTGACAGCCCTCCCAGAATTTCATAAGATTGATTCCATTGAGTTTGGACTTCATTGAGGCCATCCATTTTTCTTTATCATCACAGTGGGTGGCTTCATAGTAGCTTTTTGTAACAATCCTTGCTATGAAGCCATATTGTTGAGGTTTCTGTAAGGTGGAACAATCCCAAAGTTTAAGAGATGATTTGACTTGGAGTTGAGCAGCCACATTGGAGTTGGTGTTGGTAGGATTGGGTTGGGCATCATTGGGCTGAGAGAGGTTAGGAGGATTCATTGGAAGAGATTCAGGAATGGGGAATTGCTGGTTTGGAGAGATGTGATTTTGATCATCAAGAGGATTATTGGAGGGTGAGATGGCAGGGAGATTGGAGTTGAGATTATCAATGAGTAAAGAATCATCAGTTAGAAGGCAATCAAAGTAGTTATATTATATTGAATAATCATCTGAGAGAGTAAAGGAAAGAGGGGAGTTTTCAAAAATTTTGACATTTTTTGAACAAACAATGTTTTTGGAATTGGGGCAGTAGATTTGATAGGAACATAGGTCAAAATCAAACCCGACCAAAATGCCCTCCATTCCTTTCTTGTCAAACTTGCCAGGAGACAAGGCTTGATTGAGGAAAATGTTTTGAGAGCCAAGGATCCTAATGAGATGGGTCTTAGGAGGGTTGCCGGTCCATAATTGGTGAGCAGAGGTTTTGGATTTGGAGGTTGGGTGGAAGTTGAGAATGGAGTAGACGCTGATGAGAATTTCATCCCACAGAAACTTGGGTATGTTCATATTGATAATTGTGGTTCTCGCGGCTTCTAAGAGAGTGTGATTTCCCCTTTTGGCAATTGGATTGTGCTGAGGGGTGTATGGTTCCAACATTGAATGCTTGATTCCATTTTTGGTGAAGAAAGTACTGAGACAATGGTTGACAAATTCTCCTCCATTATTGGAGTGGAAAATTTTAACATTCTTCCCTTCTGATTTTCATGGATCTTGATAAACTTGATCACTTTGTAAATTACGTCTGACTTGAGTTTAATGGGGACACAGGTTTTGAATTTGGACCAATCATTGGTGAGGAGTAGGAAGTATCTGCACCCAGTCAAGGAAGGAGGATTGATGGGACCGCACACATTGGCGTGAATGAGATCAAAGGAGTTTGTGCTTGAGGGAAGGTGTTTGAGAAATGGTTGTTGATGTATTTTGGCTTCTGCACAAGAAACACAATTGATTTGACCCCATTTCAGGTTAGTGAAATCCTTGGATAAAAGAAGAGTTTTTTCTTGATGGGGATGACAGAACCGTTTGTGAATTTTAGATAGAGATACAAACATGTAAGCAATGGAGTTAGGGTGGTTCAGTTTTTTGTCAATGAAGAAGAGATTTTCTTCTATGTCTTGAGAGAGTATTTGCTGCTGTTTGTAGATGACGCCAAATCTGTTTGGAGACAGGAGAGTCAGTGAGCAGCCCTTTTGAATGAGCTGACCAAGGGCAACAAGGTTGACGGCTAGATTAGGAACAAAGAGAGAGTTCTGCAGATTGATTGTTGCTAGTTGAGTGGTCAGATTTGCAACACCAACTCCCAAGGAGGAGATGGGGGTGTTGGGATTGCCAGTTTGTATCTTGGTATTGTTGGGACGGAGACTTGAGAAGAAATTCAGATTGTTGAACATGCAATTTGACGCTCTGGAGTCAAGCAGTATTTGTTCATGGCTGAGAGTTGGTGAAATTACCATGGCAAAATTGTAGGCTAGATGTGCAGAGGGAGTTTTTGGAGGTTGAGATGCCAAGCAGTTGGTTGTTGCTCCAGTGTTCTGGGAGCCGCCTGAATTTGGTCTCAAGTGTGGGTACAGCCACCAGCATTTGCTTCAATTGTGATTGGCTTGGGGGTTATGCCATGTTGCTCGGCACTTGATGACCTTGGTCCTAGTTACCAGTGCGGAGGCATGCAATCCAGCTATCACTTCATTTTTGACCTGATTGAGGTGTTGAAGGACCAAGTTGGCATTGATTTTTTTGTCACCTAGCAAATGTGTAATGGTTTTTTTGAGGTGTTTGAGCTGAGGAGGGAATTTATAAAGTAGAGGTTAGGCAACAATGTTGTTGTCCATTTGGATCCTAATTTTGGCGATTTGGAGAAGGGAGGCTCTTGTGTTGGTGATAAATTTCTCTACTTGTTTGGGATCAAATTGGAGATTGAGGAAGTTAAAGAAAACCCTGGAGTGGTTGGCGGTTTGGGATGAGGCATGGTATTCATTTATTGACTTCCACAGCTTGATTCCATTTGAGAGGTGATGATCTTTCACACAGTTGATGTAGGTTTGATTGTCCAGCTTGGCAAGAATGTATCCAACAATTTCAAGATTGAATTCAGGGGGACATTTGTCAGGTTCAGATGAGTTCAACCAGTGTGAGATGCCCTTGAGGGAAAGGATCATTTGGATCTTGGACCTCCATAGGGAAAAATTTGAGTTGGATAGGCTGGGAATTGAGTCCGTCAAGGTCTTGAGCAGGGATTGGGAGGCATCCATTTTTCCTTTGATTGGTCAGTGAGCAATTTGATGGATTCTTTGGCTTTTAACTGTGATAACCTGAGACCAGATTCTGAATGTATTGCAAATTAGGACCAATCGTCTGACAGGATCACAAGTTTTATTCAAATGTTCAAGGAAACAAAAAACAGGGAATGAATCAAGAGAGCATTACCCAGGATCCCTTTTACTTAAAAACTATGGACTAAAAAATGAAAGTTGATAAATAGAAGAGCAGTGGAGACAGGAGCAGAGTCTGTGACAGAGGAACAGATAATGATGAGAACAAGGTAAGAGTATCAATACAACAGGTATGTACCTCACATCTGATCAATTTCAGGTTTTAGGTACTCCTTGTGGTTTGGAGGCAAGATCAGTGTAGTAATCAAGTCAAATTTGATGAAGGAGATCTGGGTGGTGATTGAGTCAAGTTGATTTTGTGAGACAGGTTGAGCAGTGATTCAAAGAAGTGGGTGGACTGAGGGCAAGATGACAAGACAAAGGTGACAAGCAATGCGAGAGGGAGGGAGTGTTGGGTGAGAGGTGTTGGAAAGTTGGAGAGGAACGGAGAAGGATAATGGATGGAGAAGTGGATAGGAGGAAGGATGGGGAAGAGACAGTGGAGATTGGAATGAGCAAGATGAGCAATTGGGGGGGGGAGAGTGATGAGGAATGGAGTGAGAGCACCAAAGCGGGGATGAGGATCAGGAGACAACAAGAGGATGATTAGATGAGAGGGATCAAGGAGGTTGGTTGGCAATCAGATTGTCTGAATCAGGAGAGGAAGATTGTGAGGCCGGACGGCAGGGAGTGAAAAGATTAGGCTTCAAATTTGGAGATTTTGCACTGGTGGCGCGGCCGGGCTACTAGGTATGAGAAGGGTGGAGCTGAGAAGGGTGGAGCAAGGGTGAAGAATGACACACCACACTGGTCACACAACCTCCCAAGTCCACTTGCAATATCAGTGATTGCCCACCTGTTTCACCACCTCCCAAGCCTGCTTCCACTTCCAGCAACCTTTGAGGCGTGAAGCCTGCCCTCAAATCACCCCAAATCCCTGGGCCAACTGAATTCTCATTTACAGCACCTTCAAACCAAAGGCCTGCGCTTTTCCCTCTGCCTCATGAATCAATTACCAATTTGCCTCATCAAATTGACAGACCAGTTCCACCAACTGGGCACACTTCTCTTTGGACTGAGAGTAAGTGAACCACACAAACTCAACTGAAAACATATAATTTTAGGGCTCCATCCCCACCCACCTCCCCTAAATTGGCTGTGGTTGCAGATCCCACCAGGGATGATCTTTTTGATGCAAGTACTTGTTGCACCCACATCCGGCCAATTGTTCCACTCCACCAAAAAAAGGAAGTCAGTAAACATGTCCGTTTTGCTTAAAATTCTTTCTTGAATACTTCCACTCAAATATTAGCGCAATTCTTAGGGGAACAGGAGAATCCTTTGATTATTGACCCCCAGCTAATTTCTGGTCCAATTTTTGATGTGACAAGCAACTCTCCTTCTGGTCATGCAGCATTTTCCTCATCAGCTGCCATCCCCTCTACTGCTAATGGACTCCCCCACTCTTCTGTTCCACACCCAATTCAATCCCCAAAATTCCCTGCCAAGGCGCCCTCTTCTGCTCCACCTGTGCCACCAAGCCTTTCTACCCATCCGCTTACGCAAAAATCTATACCAACCGCACCTACACCGCATTTGGTGCTGCTGGTCCCACCCACATCATACCCACCCTCTTCTGTTCCATCTCCACCCCCAACCAAGTCAATCAATTTTCCCCCACACAGCCTAGTTCCACCCGCACCCGTAAAAGAAGTGGTAATGCTGGGACAGCCTCAACCACCCACGCCCTCTTTGGTTCTATCACTTCTAGGGCAATCTGTATCAATTCCCCCGGTACCACCCTCTGTACCCGCAAAAAATCCAGAAAAATCCAGCTCTATGACTAATTCTTCCTCAGCTGTATCCATTTCACCAGTACACAGCACAGTTACTCCCACACTGGTAAAGAAAGTGTTAATGCTGGAGCAACCTCAACCACCCTTGCCCTCTTTTGTTCAATTTACCCCAGTCAAATCTTCCAAACCACCGGCACAACATCCATCGCCTACTTTCCCAGTGTAAGATTTTATGCCCCTGGCAGGGCCCTTGCCCTCTGGACCTGCAAACAACCCAGAAAAATCCAGCTCTACGGCTCATTCTGACTCAACTGCATCCAGCGCACAGGCCCAGTCAAATGTGCCCAAATCTGGCAAAAACCCAGTCATCACTACACCTACACCTAAACAGACTTAATCAAACTCCAACCCACCCACACCCTCCGCCAACCCTCTCATCATTAGAGATAAAAACAAAAGAACAACAGACCAGCTGTCCCCAGCCAATAAAGACAGACCTGTCTGATTTTTTTCTTCCTTTCACTTTTAATATTTTATGATGTGTTTGCTATCCTGTGTATATATTTTTCCTGTGTTTCTATTCTTATATAAATGTTTATAAAAATGTGCATAGTTTTTCTCTTGTAACCTGTGATGGAAATATGAATACTGTCTGATTGAGTCTTCATTTTCAGACAGGGCTGGTTATAATGTCATTTAAATAAGAAAATGTTGGGTGAGCTAAGGATCTTTTGGAGATGTACAATATAATTCCAAGTTTGAAGAAATCTGCCTGAGAATGCTATGTTGAAAACCCTTTCTAAGCTACAAAAGAAAAATCAAGCCATGAAGATATGATGCTTCCAAAACAATATAAAAAACTGATAGATTATAAATTATAGTTAAACAAATTACAAGGGCAAACTATGCTGTACATGAATGAGCAGAAAGGATTATGCTGAGCATGAAACATCTCAAAAATTAAAAAAGAAAAAAAGGGAAAACTATGCTGCGCTCAAAAGAGAAAAACTATTCTGCGCTTGAATGAGCAAAGGAGAGTATGCTGAGCATGGGCCATCTGGCTGAGTGGACACATCTGAAGAAAAAAAAAAGAAAAAAAAAAGAAGAAGAAAGAAAAAAAAAGAAAAAAAAAGAAAAAAAAAAAGAAAAAAAAAAGAAAAAAAAGAAAAAAAAGAAAAAAAAGAAAAAAAAAGAAAAAAAAAGAAAAAAAAAAGAAAAAAAAAAGAAAAAAAAGAAAAAAAAAGAAAAAAAAAGAAAAAAAAAGAAAAAAAAAGAAAAAAAAAGAAAAAAAAAGAAAAAAAAAGAAAAAAAAAAGAAAAAAAAGAAAAAAAAGAAAAAAAAGAAAAAAAAAGAAAAAAAAAGAAAAAAAAAAGAAAAAAAAAGAAAAAAAAGAAAAAAAAAGAAAAAAAAAGAAAAAAAAAGAAAAAAAAAAGAAAAAAAAAGAAAAAAAAAGAAAAAAAAAGAAAAAAAAAGAAAAAAAAAGAAAAAAAAAAGAAAAAAAAAAAGAAAAAAAAAAGAAAAAAAAAGAAAAGAAAAGAAAAAGAAAAGAAAAAGAAAAGAAAAGAAAAAGAAAAAGAAAAAAAAGAAAAAAAAAAAAAAAAAACAAATTCCCCCCAAGGTGGAGTTTTTTTTGACTCAGTTTGTGGTTTACCATCTAACCAAATTTTCTAATCTGCCATTTTCATTTCATGGTCTCCTCATTTCATCCTCAAGTTTACATTTTTTTCATCATTTGCTTTTTTCTTTTACCCTGTTTACATCATTTCATTTAGTCTTGAATTTCCATACATTCATTGAAGCCTTGCTATTCCTAGCTAGATAATACATCTATCATGTTGTATCTATTGAACCACATCACAATTTATATTATTTTAAAAGGCAAAACCATTTACCTGAAGATTGTCTCCTCTTTTTTTTTTTTTTCTTTTTTTTTAAAAAAAAAAAGAAATTCATATGTTATGGCATTTTGATGAGACTAAGTCTTCAAATCAAGAGTTGCCTAAATCAATTCTTTCAAGCATCTTCCCCTTTACCTTGCACTTGAACTCAAACATTAAATTTGAACTTTGAAGGGTAGCCTGACTAACTTCAAGATTTCTTGTAGCATTTTTCATTCTCATTTGTTCCATTTTTGCCTAATCCTTGCCCCTTCAGTAAATGGAGTGTATGTGTTAAAATGTGATTATAGTAATTCTTTTGGAATGAATTTAGCCTGGGCAATCATTATATTTCAAGCTACTGAGTACCTTGGGTTGAATGAAATCTTGGTGGAAATCCCAAAGTTTGCATGTGCTAGGGCCGGAGCCTAAGGGATGGATGTTTGATCACCATAATAAATTCTTCAGGGTTCAATATTCTAGTTTTTTAGAGCTTCTTTGCAATTTTTTATGCTTGGTTGGTTCTGAAAAATATAAGCTTGTTGGGATTTACTAGGAGCGGTTTGAGATGCAGGCTTATTTCAAGGATCTAGACTAAACTTTGTGGGAAAAAAAGTACTGGTAAATTGGTAAAAATCATCTTATCTTCTGATGATTCTGAATCTTTCTGTTATTTTTATTTTGGAATGTTTTGATGATTTATAATTCTGAGATTTGGGAACCTCAAGTTCCTCAGTGATTTTTTGAAATTTTGAGTTCATAATTATCATGGGTGGAAAGGACGGGTGAGGGTAGATTTTTTGTGGATGAGCACATGTGAGAATTGAGTGGATTGAGTTCAGAGGGGGGAATCAATTGGGTTGAGAGGCCTGGGAATTGAAGGTAGGCTCTATGAAAAGCCTAAGAATTGATTGGAATTAGTGGAAGTGTTTGTATGGAAAGGTCAAGTGGGGATATATTTGGTGAAATAGGAGATGGTTGAACTGGTTGCAATAGCTGGGAAACAGATAGATTTGATCCAAGGGTGATGAGGATAGCTTTCTAATCCACTAAGGAAGATTTTGATGTGCATCTTTCATGTGTGTTTCAGAAGCTGATCCAGGATAGATGTGAGCTTTTGCTGAGTTCAAATGCATCTTCTCTACAGTCAATCTCCCATGGGTTCTGTTTAAGAGCTGCAATTGGATGCTTCTGTGGTGCACAACAGCACAAATTTCCCAAAGGTGTTAGTGGTTGAAGTATCACTCATGAATGTTGAGATCACATCTGGGTTCAACTCCCATGGTTCCCAAAAACTAGATCTTGGATTCTAAGAACTAAATCATCATGTTCAGGTGGGAGAGCATTTGCTCTTGATCTGATCCCATCCCACAATATCATCCACCAGACCATCAAGTGTTCAAAGTTTTAAATCTGAGATCATTGGATTTGATGATCAATCAAGTTCAAGTTTTAGGCTTGAATAATCTCAATGAGAGGGTATTCTTGATCTTCAATATCCTTTTATCATTCTCCTTCTTTGGCCAACCAGATGGATTAACTGGATCCCTGCTAAATCAATTCAAATTATTCTCTCTTTTTTTTTACCCCTCAATTTCTTGCCTTGTTGCCATGGGCTTACCAAGTTTCCTGCATGAAATAAGCCCGATTTGACCCAAGCATGATAAACATACTTACACAAAATCAAATTAAATCCAACCATTTTCTTTTCTCCTTTGGGGCGGGGGCTGAGTGTTGCCGCACCAGGGAGAGAGGACGGTGGCACCGTTCCGTTAATGGTGTTGCCGCCGAGTTGGTATGGGATGCACCAAGGCACAATCTTCATGGTTCTGACATGATTGCCTTCACTTAAGAAGATCAATACAGCTAAGGGCAGCCTTGGCACACAAGGTCCCACACTCAAGATGCAACAAGGTCAATTTGTTCAAGTTCCAAAGAGTAACTGGATTTTTTTTAAAAAAAAAAAAAGTTCAGGAGAAGAGCTGATGAGAAGGATGGATCAGAACGATACGCTGAGAATGATAATCTACGAGATATAGCTATGGCCAAAAAAAAACTATCAAGATCAAGAAATCTAACTGGAGAAGTTCTACCGTTAATCAAACTAACTAGTTATAGGGGGAAGGAAAGCATCGATTCATAATAAGATTTACGGCATAAATCAGCTTCTTTTAATTCGTAGCTCAAACCAATTGGTTTAGAGGATTGACAATCGTAAAACGGGCTCAATGCAATCAAGCATCGATGCACAGAATCAAAATAAAAAAAAAAAAATAAAAATAAAAAAACTCCAAAGTCAAAAACAATTACATAAAATAAAATAAAAATCTCAAGAAACCATGGCACAGGCTTTAAAGCCAAGAGAAACAGAAATACGTCCAAAAGCCTTGAAGCCGCATACTCCAAGCCCGGAAGGCGAACGTTCAAAGATAGAAAAATGAGAGGAGTTCTCGGGAAGGCATGGGAAAAAAAAAGTTAATGTCGATCTTTGGGTGCCATCACGATCGGCAACGCAAGTGCAGCAGTTTTACTTATCCCCCTCGGTAGGTTGCGGGCGAACGTCCTTGTAATCTATAGTAAATGGACTTGAGCCTTGGATTGAGGATCGTTCGTCCATCCTGAAATCAAGAAGCGGGTAGTTGTAAGATGAAAGAGCCGAATGAAACACCGTATGAGATGAGGCACGATTTACAATTCATTCGCCCATGCTTGAACTTCTGTATGTTTGATGAACGGTACTGTGGTATCAAAAAAGGATTGGATAGAATCTAGTTTATATCCTAATTTGTTATGATCGTAGTGTTTTTTTTTTTTTTCAAAAAAAGGTAGGAGGAAGAAAGTATTGTCAGCCTGGATATGATCCATTTGACAGGGCAACTAAATCAACTTGGAAGATGAAGAAGGGAGCATAAGCACTCACTTCTTTCATATTCTACGCCTTGTAAAGCTAACTCGAACCGGTCCTAGGTACCCGAATTGGAAGAGATAAAAAAAAGCCATGAGATAGCCAAACATTCAATTGATACATCTCAATTCGTGTGAGCCGAGTCTTACTAGATCCTTGACAAATTTAGCCTCTCGGGTTTGACCGTCTTCATACTCTTGCCAAAGCGATCGGATTCTCTGACTTGACTTAGATCGGGCCGGTAGGAGTTGGTTAGTAAATCTTTCCATAGCCGATGCTTCCAGAAGATGTTTTTCCTCTCGAGAAATGCCATCGTGAGGGGTGATATCTGAGAATCAAGGAGCGCATGGATCAGTGCCTTTTAGTTCTCAAGGCTCACTCACCATTCCCCAGGATACATACATACACGAGCAGTCACTCACCTCCAACCTCCGCCTCGGCAAGATCGTGGACAAGTGCCAGCATGACACATCTGTGCCATCGATGGATCAATCATGCGAACGAAAAATGAATAACAAAGAGTGGCATGATCAACCTAGAGGGATCTCGAGTTGGTAAGACGATCAGAAGGATCGAGACTACTAGATCACTTGGATATATCGAGTCCCCCATCGTTCTCAGAAAACATGGCCAACATAGCCATCCGGTACATGTGATCGGCGATACTGTAGGGGAGCAGGAAACCATCACAGTTTTTGGTCAGTACTTTCTTGACCAGATCGTCTTGATCATCAGCCGCGCGCCCCCACACCTTTCGGGCCCATCGACTCCCAACCGAACCCAACCAGCTCGCTTAGTGGTCTTCAAGTTTTCGAGGATGTGCATCAATTCCAATCTACTCGATGGTGAGCTCGTCGTATCTGAACTCATCTTGCCCGTCGGTTGATTCGCGTGATGAGGGCGAGCGCCGATTGAGCGATGGACGGGGAGGAATGAGAAGAGTAGAAAGACTGAGGCTATCGATGGGGTCTCTTCCTGTCAGCAGCTTCCTGGCATCTTGGACTGACACTGGGATGCTGTTCCCTCCCTCAGCAACGGCTCATCCAAGCGCCGCCGGTCAACAGCCCGTCGATCGAGAACTTCACTGGCCATCGCCTATGCATATCGATGGCTGGGGCTATGCTTATAGCCACCCACCATGCCAACCTAGTCCAGCCCCACTTCAGGACGACCCCCCCCCGTGCGCTCGGGGGACTGGGTGTAGAGAGATAGAGGGGACTTGAATGCGAAACTGCATTACAAGCTTACAATGGCGGGTTGAATCCTGCTCCTCGGAGTCAGAAGCGTCAGATCGGTAAAAAGTGACATTATGAACCTGGCTACGACCGCAACTTTGAAATCTTTCTAATAGTCATAGCGAGTAAGAGAGAGCCAACCAGAAAGGGCAACGATCGTCGCTTCGCTGCATTCTGCAAAATCACAAGGGATCGGCCGGGGGACCAAGCGATTGCCCAATGTAGGGGCACCAGCAGGAGGGGGCCGGCAAACCGGGACAACCAAAGGCCGTAGGGTAAAGCCCGTTAAGAAACTGACAATCTCAATGGCAGATTCCTGAAAATAGAGATGTTTAGAATTTGATGACATAGGGGCATGACTACAACAATCAAAAGGACATAAGGGTAATATCGGATATAGGTGACTCAATGAAATAGAACGTCCTGTCCTTCCAAACGTGGAGAAAAGGAGAACTACGGCAGACTAAACAAGGGAATTATAGAAATTTCAAGCCAAGTGGCGAGGTCTCAAGCCCGCTCTCCTCTCAGCCTACGGGCCAATTGAATGTCCTTGGGCTGAATGGTGACACGCTTGGCATGAATCGCAGCCAGGTTGGTGTCTTCGAACAATCTGTATCGGGCATCAAATGGTGACATAAGTACCATTCAGATTCCAGTCCCCATAGCCACTGATCAAACAAAAGAAGTTTCCAACTCACCCAACCAGATAGGCCTCTGCGGATTCCTGGAGGGCCATGACGGCAGAAGATTGGAACCGAAGATCGGTCTTGAAGTCTTGGGCGATCTCGCGGACCAACCTTTGAAAGGGAAGCTTGCGAATGAGTAGCTCGGTCGATTTCTGGTATCGACGGATTTCTCGAAGAGCGACAGTTCCAGGACTAGAGTTGAGAGGCGTGGCGAGGGAAAGTGAGTAATACATTCTTTGGGGTGCTCACAGGTGGAACGGTTGAAGGGAGCAGACAACATACCGGTATCGGTGAGGCTTCTTGACACCACCGGCTGGTGGGGCGGATTTCCGTGCAGCCTTGGCTGCTAGCTGTTTCCGGGGGGCTTTGCCACCGGTCGATTTACGAGCAGTTTGTTTGGTACGAGCCATTGCAGAGTTTGGGTAGACAGGAAGAAGGATAGAGCGAAATGGTCGAGCGAGCTGAAGGTGCCGGTCTTGAGGATGATGGGTGGAGCGACGACAGGGGGCCAGTCGGACCCTTTATATACATTCTGTTACTCATGTTGGTCGGGCGGGTGATGAACTTGAAACCACTCAAGCAGTATGGTGAAGCTGTTGGAGGGTTAGAAGTCCGTATGGACGCACCCCAGGGCCGGCAAGGGTTTGTCGGTAGGTGAGACGCGATCGACCGTCGCGACATTGGAGGCACGTTCGAATCCTGACCAATGGGAACGCGCGATCGCATGAACTGTATCTATGAACGCATTTTAACTTTCACAGCGCTCTGAAGTCATCAATACATATTTACATAGTATCTAGCGCTCACAAGATCAAACGCGCGCGCCGTGCGACTGCTCGAACGATTGGGTCCCATGCGCCCAAGGCCGTCGTTGGCCTATAGGTGATGGCGCTCTGTTGAGGTGAACTTGGGCGCATGGGTTGCTGGGCGCTGTAGACTCACTGTGAAAGGAAATGTGGACTGATGTCAGTCAGAAACTGGGCAAGACTGGTGAGCAAACTTTTGATTGGTGTGCTTGGAGGATTAGATCAAAAGTGTTGAAGGGCAGGCATGTTCATAATTGAGGCTTAAGATGATAAGAGTTCTACTCTGTTGGAAAGGTTGTATCACAATGCCTTAAGGTGCGTATATCAGGGCTAGCAACTCTGCCAATAGAAAACAACTTTTCCTTTTTTTTTGACCAAAACCACCATAAAACACAGTGGGTTTCTAAGATACACATAGCCCTTACCTGGTGTATTACAAAATTTTGAGATTTTGAAGAGATGATGGTTTTCAAACATTAAATCTACCATTATTTCATCATCATCCATAGATTTCCAAATACTTGCATCCAGACCTGCACATTGTCCCATAAACATGCTCCATGATCATCCCACTGTCCATGAAAACACAGACACCACTCCATCATGACTTAATCCCATGAAACTGGTCATGTAGACTATTTGCAAACCAACCTCCAGGAAGCTAGTTGGAAATGTGTTTGAGCTAAATAAACTTTCCTGACTTTTCAGATCTAATTCAGAATCCAATTTGAAGTCCAACCTGTTCCAATTGGATGGTCTCTTGGAAAATTAATGCAATTTTCTCTAAATCATATGGTCCTCTTATTGAGAGGTTCTTGTCCACCTTTTTTCAAAAGAAATTTGTTTTGATGTTGTTTCATCATTCTTGTATTTTTCTTCCTGTGAGATTTTTTTTGCTTTTTCCAAAACTTAATTTTTTTTTCTCAACCCTAAGCTTTCAAAAAAAAAAACCTTTCTGGTCACTCATAAGAATGTATTGACTATTTTTCCACTATTCCATTCCAATGCTTGAAATTACCAGTCTAAAATATTCTCATTTTGGCCAACAAGGGTTTGGTGATGGTAAAATTGAGTATAAAAAAGGGGTGGGGCATCAATTTAACATGGGGGAAAAAATCAATCATATGGTAAAAGAAATGGAATAGAATAATAATTGAAAAAACAATAGAGAAAATATCACCAAAAATATTATTATGTTCAAATATCAGAGCTAGGGTAATTACTAATGGTCCGGGGAATTGATTCTATTTATACACATGTATTTTTTGAATTATTTTATATAATATTACCCATTGTGGAGCAAACTCTGATTCTGTTTTGTTTGGGATATCCCCACAAGTTGGTTTATAAATATCAAGTCATCTTGAGATTTCTTGATGAATGACACTTTCCCTTGATTCTTGATGAGGTTGAAAACCAGTTGGATTGGGTTCAGACATGTATATTATCATGAAATTATTATTATTATTATTATTATTATTATTATTATTATTATTATTATTATTATTATTATTATTATTATTATTATTATTATTATTATTATTATTATTATTATTATTATTATTATTATTATTATTATTATTATTATTATTATTATTATTATTATTATTATTATTATTATTATTATTATTATTATTATTATTATTATTATTATTATTATTATTATTATTATTATTATTATTATTATTATTATTATTATTATTATTATTATTATTATTATTATTATTATTATTATTATTATTATTATTATTATTATTATTATTATTATTATTATTATTATTATTATTATTATTATTATTATTATTATTATTATTATTATTATTATTATTATTATTATTATTATTATTATTATTATTATTATTATTATTATTATTATTATTATTATTATTATTATTATTATTATTATTATTATTATTATTATTATTATTATTATTATTATTATTATTATTATTATTATTATTATTATTATTATTATTATTATTATTATTATTATTATTATTATTATTATTATTATTATTATTATTATTATTATTATTATTATTATTATTATTATTATTATTATTATTATTATTATTATTATTATTATTATTATTATTATTATTATTATTATTATTATTATTATTATTATTATTATTATTATTATTATTATTATTATTATTATTATTATTATTATTATTATTATTATTATTATTATTATTATTATTATTATTATTATTATTATTATTATTATTATTATTATTATTATTATTATTATTATTATTATTATTATTATTATTATTATTATAGGCTGCATCAGAGTTAGCAAATTTGATGGCAGGTTTCATAAGAATACCCCAGTTTCTAACACACCATTGAAAATAAATAAAAAACACTTATTTCACATCAGACATGTCAGAGCTACATGAAAATAAATTGGTTTTTTGGATAAACTGTTTAAATGTTTTTGCTAACTCAACCACAAATCAGTCCATGTCATAAAACCATGTTTTCCCACCTCCTTCTAACTTCAACCTCATTGGAAAAATCTGATTCATCACTCTCATCAATTTATTTCTCTAATCACTTCATCACTCTCATCAATTTATCACTCTTGCACTTTATTTCTCTGATTGCTTCATCACTCTCATCACTTTATCACTCTCCCACTTTATCAATCTCCCAATTTATTTCTCTCATCACTCCATCACTCTCATCACTTTATTGATCTCATAACTTCATCACTCTCATAACTTCATCACTCTCATCACTTTGTTGCTCTCAGCACTTCATCAGTCTTATCATTTCATTGCTCTTACTCTTTTCAAATGGCCCCTCAGAAAATGTTCCCCTGCAAGTCCACACAAAAATCCAATCCACCAAAGCAAACATACCCAAGGAACTCTACAACATAAAATCCTCCCCCATCAGATTCCAATTTCTCAAGTCAGCTCAAGAGAGCTAATCACATGATCCTGGTAAACTGGCTCAAAATTACCTCCAACTATGACACTTGCTTTGGATCTGAAAATGAAACATGAGTTGGCCAACCTCAATCCTCTAAGGTTAATGTTTATCTCCTGATGTCCAATGAACTCAAGAATAAAAAAAAAGGTAGGCTGGAGCTTTCATCAACACAGATGAGGGATCAATTCAAAAACTATTGATACAAGTACAAAAAGGCCCACTCAATTTCAATCTCAACTGCCTTTTGTATCACACTGGCTTTGGCATCACTGACTTCAATAAAGCCAAGGTAATCAACTTGGTGGTTGATTAGTTGGACTCAATTCGTTCTTTTTATATTCAAATGGATGAAATATCTGGAAAGAAGGCCAGCATCAGCCCTTTAGATGATTTTTATGAACAAAAATCAGATTCTGTTGATGCTGAGGACTTGGCTGTGGATTATCAGCCTAGAAATGATGATCCTGATGAAGCCTTTGAGTGGCCTGAATCTGATTCCAAGGAGGATATTCCAACAAAATCACCTCCAATCATGTCTACATTGGCATTGATATTCATTCAAACCATTCCTTGGATCCCTCACTTACTTCTTTGGATTTCTCTCTTCCTGGGGTTGAAGAACTCAACAAATTTGCCATTGGGGAGCAAGATATTCCAGTATCTCCACCAAAATCAACATCTGCTCAATTAAGGAAGAAATTTATTGTCTTTTCTGGTTAATCCTGACCTATTTAGAATATAAAAAAACAGGCTCAACTTTTTCTTAATGGCCAAACTTTCAAGCCAATGGTGCCTCCCAAATAAACTTCAAACAATAGTGATGATGTTAAGGCACAAACATCCTCTGCAAAGGTAAAGAAAAAGGCCTCCAATTCAATCAATGTCAAGACCAAAATTCATCAAAAGAGGAGAAAGAATTCCAATTTTTTTGGGCTTTGAATTTATCATGGAGATTCAAGATTCAAGTAAGTGCATTTATTGAATCACCTTGATTCTGAAATCAAGCTCATTGATATTCCCCTCCAAAAAACAGTCAAATCACGAATTGAATCCAAAAAACTTGAATTTGAAAAGAAAAGGTGGGATTTTCAACTGAATATTGATGGTCAAAAGCAGAAATCTGAGAGTATTTCTAATCAAAAAAAAAATGTATGCCAAGTGGAGATTGAAACAGGCTGAGTTTCAGTTTCAAAAAGAGGAAAAGGAGAAGGATTGACTGCAAGGGTGACTGGAAAAGGAGAGGGAAATACTGTTGATGGAAAAAAACCTTAGGTTATCTGTAAACATTGCATGTATTGGTAGCAGTTTGAAAGTTGAGGAAATACATTATATTACACAATTACTGGGCTTCTAAATATAATTACTTAGGTAAAAATGTTCAAAAGAAAAACAGAAAAAATATTATTCATTACACTAATGTTTAAGACTATTTTCAACCCCCTCCCCCCCAATAATTTTTTTTATTTATATTTATATCTTTTTCCTAGATTATATTTTGCCACTGTTCAAATCCCTGCAAGTTTTCCAAGTTATTTTGTTGATTTGCATAGACATGACCATTCTTGTATGAGTGGCAGTGTTGACAGCAGGAAAAGTACAGTGATTTTAATTATTTTCTGCCCAGATTATTCTAAAAATACCTTTTTCTTTGAAAGAAATACCAAAATCCAAGTCAGAAAATAAAATTTAATCATCAGATACTTAATATTTTTCCTTTTTGTCAATCATTTATCCGTTGGAATTTTTGGTGGGAACCATCAGTAAAAAGGAAATTGAAGAAATTTCACCATTATCAATATGAAGAGATTGGTAGAAGGAATTCCATGTGAAAGTGATGTGTGGTAAACAGTCAAAACAAGTAAGCCAGGATCCAAATCCAAAAGAAGAGAAGGAGGCAATGTGGTTGCCCATCATTTTTTCATGGTATGATTCAAAGGCAATCATGGCTAATTTTTGAAACATTTGGCCTAAAATTTTGGAGACCTTTTCAAAATTGAGTTTCAAAAAATTAAACTCTTGAGGGTAAGATTTAATAGCATTGTTCTTCAAATATTTTCCAAATAACTCAGATGATTGCATTGATTTTTTCCATCAAATTGCCCAAATATTTCCGCCCCAACATCTTGAGGGACCAACAGTGTTGAAAATTGTTTTTGATTGGTGAATGAAAGTTGTGAAAAATTTGATGTCCTTCTTATTATTCTCAGAAATTTTATTCAAAGGAACAAATTTGATTATTGAAAACAGAGACTTGTTACCAGATTCATCAAGAAAAATGATTTTTCCAGAGCTGAAGAAATAGAGCTGTTTTATTTTCAGTTTGGCTTGTTCAAACTCTTTGAGGGAGGGCTTTCAATTGTTTTTTTTTCTTTTGGGAAAAAATGGTGGGATAAAGATCCAATGGTTGCAGTTTTTTTCCAGACCAAGCAACCTTTTTGTCAATCCATTCTTCTGTTACTTCCAAAGAGATTTCAGAATCTCTCTTTTGAAACCTCTTTTAATGAAGAGCCCTATTATTGCCACTTCTTGTTATGTTTATCAAATCATCTCCTCCCATTTTCTTCCCTCCCATCCACATGCTTAGATTGGGGTGAGGATCAAGAGGTATTAAATTAATTTTATGAAATTTTGAGGATTATGGGAGAAGAATTTGCATTGCATAAAAAGGATGGGGGTGGAAAATACAAGGGGTCAAGTGTGGTGTTGCTTGGAACAGATTCCAAAAAAACACAAAAATAATTTCATTAGTAATTTTATAATCAAGTTTGACAATCAATAAACATTGAAAAAATAAATACCAGCTGGTGATCCTAACAAAGAAAAAAAAAGGCCAGTCATGTGATGATTGTAATTTACACACTATAGGGCATATAAGAGTTAAGCAAAGCTGCCATTTTTAATGGTGGGTTTAAACCCAAATCTGTGATTTCAAACCTGCCATGAAAAATCAAAAAACCCACTTATTTCACATCAGACCTGTCAGAGTTACCTTAAAACCAATGGGTTTTTTTCAAATAAAGTATTTAAAGTTTTTTACTTCCTCAAACCATCATTCCACATCATCACACCTGGTTTCATCCTCCAAACTCATTGGGAAAAAGTCTACCTCCAACCTCATCCAAAAAGTTTGATTCATTTCTCTCAGCACTTCATCACTCTCATCTATTCATTGTTATCCTCATGGCTTCCTCAATCTCATTTCTTCATCACTCTCATCACTCTATCAACTTCATCACATTCTAACTCTAATTTCTCTATTGCTCTTGTCACTTCATCAATCCCATTTCTTCATTGCTATCCTCATTGCTTCATTTCTCTCATCACTTTATTGCTTTCATCACGTACTAACTCTCATCAATTTATGGCTCTTGTCACTTCATCACTTGCATCTCTTCATTTATATCCTCATTGCTTTATTTCTCTCATCACTTTGATGCTTTCATCACATCCTAACTCTCATTGCTTTATTGCTCTTGTCACTTCATCACTCTCATCTCTTCATTGCTATCCTCATTGCTTCATTTCTCTCATCAATTTATTGCTTTCATGAAATACTAACTCTCATTGCTTTATTGCTCTTGTCACTTCATAACTCTCATCTCTTCATTTCTATCCTCATTGATTCATCACTCTCATCAATTTTTGCTTTCTTCACATCCTAACTCTCATTGCTTTATTGATATCATTTCTTCATCAATTCATCCCTCTTACTCTTTTCAAATGGCCCCTCAGCAAGAATCCTCTTACAAGTCTACACAAAAATCTAATTTACCAAAGAAAACATCCCCAAGGAGCTCTAAATCAAAAAATCCTCCCCAATCAGCTTCCAAAGGCTCAAGTCAGCTCAAGAAGGCTGATCACATAATCCTGGTCAACTGGCTTAAAATTCCCTCCAACTATGATGATTTTTTTTATCTGTAAAAAAACACAATCTGGCCAACCTCCAACGTCTAAGGATAATGGTTATCTCCTGACAGCCAGACATCCAATGAGCTGAAGAATAAAACAAAAGTTATGCTAGATCTTTTATAAAAACATATGCAGGAGCAATTCAAGAACTATTGATCCAAGTACAAAAATTCCAACTCAATGTCAATCTCCACTGGCTTTGGTATCACCAACTCAAACAAAACCAAGGGAATCAACTTGGTTTCTGATAAGTTGTACTTGATTTGTCTTTTTTATATTCAAATGGATGAAATTATTGGGAAGAAGGCCAAAACTTCCCCTTTAGACAATGCTTAAAAGACCTATCATTGCCATGTCTGTTTATTCTTGTCAAATATTCTCCTCACATATTTTTCCCTCCCATCCAAATACCTCAATTGGGGTGAGGATCAAGAAGGGATTCAATTCTTGTATAAAATTTTGAAGATTGCAAGCCCTTTTCTTTCCATGTCTATGTATGCTTATCAAATCATTTCATACCATCTGGCTCCCTCCCATCCAAATAATTCAATTGGGGTGAGGATCAAGAAGGGATTAAATTTTTTTATAAACTTTTGAGGGTCATGGGAGAAGAATTGGGGCTACAGAAAAGGGAAGAGTGAGGAAATAACAAGGGGTGAAACATGAGGCTGCATTGAATAGTTTCAAAAAAAGTGGAAAGAATTTACAGACAAAATATAATCAAACCCAAAAAAAAAAAACCATGATTAGTCACCTCATCATCAAGGTGAATGATCAAAAAATGTTAAAAAACAAACGTAAAAAAATATACCCATTGATGATGCCATCCATGAAAAAAAAAGAAAAAGAAAACATGGTCAGTAATGTGATGTTCATTGGTGAACTTTGATGGGTTGGAAAGAGAAAAAAAAAGAAAAAAAGAAGTATTAAACTGAAAGAAAAAAAAATGGCAGGAGTGACCAACACCACATACCACACAATCCAAAAAAAAAAAAAAAGAAAGACTTACTTGAAACCAAAAGAAACCCCCCAGAGAGCAAAAAGAAATATCAGTCTCAGGCAAAGGGGGAGGAGGAGGGGGGCACTTACTGTGATCAATGAAGGCAGCAGCAAAGAAGGAGGAGGAGGAGGAGGCTGCTCACACAATCAATGAATCAGAAGTGGCAGCAGAGGAGGAGGAGGAGGAGCCCCTGGCAATTAATCAATCAATTGCAGGCGGCGGAAGAGGAGGAGGCCAACTGAAATTGATGGGCCATTAGGTCTTGGTAATTTGTTCCTTGTTGAGCTGGGGAGTCAATGGTTACTTTGGTTTGATTTCTGGATTGATTGCTAGAATAAAAATGCAGGAGGTTAATGTTGGAGAGAGTTGCTATTGGATGACAGCATACTGGGTGGGGAGGGTGGGCAAAGGGGTGTGGGAGATCAACATTGTACCCAGGTCTAACTCAGTCTTGTCTCTCTAGACTGATGGCTGGATGGAGTGGGATGGAAACTTCCCACTGCATGCTTCCAATCTATAGGAAAGGATGCATGTGAGGCTGCATGTGGCAGCCATGGGTCATTAAAAATTCACATTTCCAAGTGGTTCAAACAAGATGGATGTATTGTTCAAAACATAATTGCCTGGTGAATTACAAAAAAAGGTAAAGACTTGAATCCCCTTGGATATATCCATTCCAACAAAAGGGGAAAAGAAAGTAACATTGAACTCATGTGTACATGTCTTCTTTCTCTTTCCCTGTCTGGCAAGTCAATTTCCACTTCTTCCAAACTTTTTCTTGCTCCAATCTACCTTCTACACTTCCATACAGACTAGATTCATCAATCCAGAGATCATTGGTGTCTTGATGGCCTAAAACCTCCAAGCAAACAATTCAACTTGTTGAAAAACTGTGATTAGTCACCTTATCATAAAGGTGGATGATCAAAAAATTTTAAAAAACAAAAATAAAAAAGAATGTACCCATTGATGATCCCAACTATAAAAAATAAAAAAAACATGGTCAGTAATGTGATGTTCATTGGTGAACACTGATGGGTTGAAAAGAGAAGAAAAAAAGAAAAAAAAGTGGTATTAAACTAAAAGAAAAAAATGGAATGAGTGACCCACACAACATAACACACAATCCAACAAAAAAAAACAGAAAAAAAAAGAAAGAATTACTTGAAACCAAAAGAAACCCCTAAAGAAAAAAAAATCAGTCTCAGGCACGACAAATCCTCACTGCATGCTTCCAATCTATAGGAAAGGATGCATGTGAGGCTGCATGTGGCAGCAGTGGGCCATTCAAAATTCACATTTCAATGTGGTACCAACAAGATGGAAGTATTGTTCAAACACTACTTGCCTTTTGAATTACACCAAAAAGGTAAAGAATTAGATCCCCTTGGATATACAATTCCAACCAAGGGCAAAATGAAAGTACCATTGAACTCACTTGTATATATCTTCTTTCTCCTGTCATTTCTTGCAAGTCAATTTCCAGTTCTTCCAGAAATTCCCCTTGCTCTGATCTACCTTCTACGTTTCCTTGCAGGCTAGCATCATTTGATCCAGAGATCATTGGTCTGTTGACGGCCTACAACCTCCAATCAGCCAATTCAAGTTGGGAAAAAAAACATTATTACTAAACTTATCATCAAGTTAGATGATCAAAAACTGTTAAAAAACAAAAATAAAATACAATATACCCCTTGATGATCCCAACCATAAAAAAAAACATTGTCAGTAATGTGATGTTCATTGGTGAACACTGATGGGTCAAAAAGAGAAAAAAAAAGAAAAAAAAGTTGAATTAGAATTAAACTAAAAGACAAAAAAAATGGCATGATTTACCCACACAACATAGCACAAAATCCAACCAAAAAAGAAAAAGAAAAAAAAAAGGAAAGACTTACTTGCAACCAAAAGCAACCCCTAAAGAAACAACAGAAATACCAGTCCCAGGCAAAGGGGGAGGAGGAGAGGGGGAAGCCACTGTGATCAATTGCGGGAAACAGCAGAGGAGGAGGAGGAGGCAGCCGGCAAACAATCAATCAATTGCAAGTGGCAGCAGAGGAGGAGGAGGAGACCCCTGGAAATCAATCAATCAATTGCAGGCAGTGGCAGAGGAGGAGGCCGCCTGCAATTGATGGGCAATTAGGTCTTGGTAATTCATTCCTTGTTGAGCTGGGGAGTCCATAGTTACTTTAGTTCAATTTCTGGATTGATTGCTAGAATAACAACGCAGGTGGTTAATCTTGGAGAGAGTTGCAATTGGATGACAGTGTACTGGGTGGGGAGGGAAGACAAAGGGGTGTGGGAGGTCAATATCCTACCCAAGTCTCACTAAGACTTGTCTCTCTAGAATGATCACAGGATGGAGTGGAATGGAAAATTGCCACTGCATGCTTCCAATCTATAGGAAAGGATGCATGTGAGGCGGCATGTGGCATCAGTGGGTCATCAAAAATTCACATTCCCATGTGGTTTCAAAAAGATGAATGTATTTTTCAAACAATACTTGCATGGTGAATTACAAAAAAAAGGTAAAGAATTAGATCCCCTTGGATATATAAACTCCAACCAAGGGAGAAAAGAAAGTACCATTGAACCCACTTGTACATGTCTTCTTTTGCTTGTCCTGTCTGGAAAGTCAATCTCAAGTTCTTCCAAACTTTCCCTTGCTCTGATCTACCTTCTACACCTCCTTACAGACTTGCCTCATTTGATGCAGAGATAATTGGTCTGTTGACGGCTTATAACCTCCAAGAAGCCAATTTAACTTGGGATTAAGCCCTGATCAGTCACCTTAATATCAAGTTGGATTATCAAAAAATGTTCAAAAAGAAAGATAAAATAAAATATATGTGTTGATGATACCAACCATAAAAAAAAACATGGTTGGTAATGTGATGTTCATTGGCAAAAATTGATGGGTTGAAAAGAGAAAAAGTAGTATTAAACTAAAGAAAAAAAAATGGAATTAGTGACCCACACAACATAACACACAATCCAACAAAAAAAAAAGTAAAAAAAAGGAAAGACTTACTTGAAACCAAAAGCAACCTTTAAAGAAACAAGAAATAAATATTGGTATCAGGAAAAGGGGGAGGAGGAGGGGGGCACTCACCATGATCAATTTTGGGCAGCAGCAGAGGAGGAGGAGGAGGCCGCCCGCAATCAATCAATTGACTTCAAGTGGTGGGAGAGGAGGAGGATGATACTGCTGGAAATTAATCAATAAATTAAAGGCGGTGTGGTGTCATTATATAGCCTTGGATTGGGAACCATGCCGTGGTTTGCGCACTCATTGCGGCCTGCTCAGACATTGGAGACCCAAGAATGGAGCCTGCCCAACCAGGTTTGCCGGAAGCTAGTTTTGGGGGTATAGAGCAGGGAAATTGGGGCAGGAAATCATGCAGCATGCCGGCCGGATAGAGACAAAGCAGGGTCCCCAATTAGGGCATGGAGGAGGGCGGCATCATGAGAAGGACAAACCGGGTGTGTGTAACAGTAGGTGGGCTTGAGGGTGTTTGCGGTATTGGAAAGGCTAAAGGAGCGGGCCAGGTGCGCGCAAGCAGGGGTCAACCCGTGGGGAAGGAAATCAAGTGGTGCGCTGGGTGGATACGGAAAATTGCAGGGGGCTCCAACTAGGGTGTGGCAGAGGGCCACATCATGAGAAAGACAAACCAGGTGTGTGTAAGGGTAGGCAGGCTGGAGGGTGATTGCGGCATGGGAAGGGGTTAGGGTTAGGCTAGTGTTCTGGTTTCTGGGGTCTCTTTTCTATTTGTTGTTGTGCTTGTACTTAGGATAGGGTTGAAAGGGTGGGTATAAAGTCCACGCTCTCAACCTCAGCTTGTAGGACACTTATGGATTCATACATACATGGAAGGATAAATCAAAGGGTACAGAAAGGAAAGGAAATTTATCTCTTTTCATCTCTCTCTCTCTCTCTCTCTCTCTCTCTCTCTCTCTCTCTCTCTCTCTCTCTCTCTCTCTCTCTCTCTCTCTCTCTCTCTCTCTCTCTCTCTCTCTCTCTCTCCCCCTTTCTCTCTCTTTACTGGAGAATAGTCATCCTTACAGACACAAGGACCATTGATTCAAGAAATTGAGCACAACTAGGAGAGTATTGCCCTCCTAGTTTCCACAGCAGGGGCAGAGGAGGAGGCCGCCTGCAATCAATGGGCCATTAGGTTTTGGTAATTAATTCCTTGGGAGTTCATGGTTACTTTGGTTTGATTTCTGGATTGATTGCTAGAATAACAAGGTAGGAGGTTGATGTTGGAGAGAGTGGCAATTGGATGATAGGGTACTGGGTGGGGAGGGTGGGGGAGGTCAATATCCTAACCATGTCTCACTCAGCCTTGTCTCTCTAGACTGATGAAGGGATGGAGCAGGATGGAAATTCCCCACTGCATGCTTCCAATCTATACAAAGGATGCATGTGAGGCTGCATGTGGCAGCAGTGGGTCATTAAAAATTCACATTTCAATGCGGTTCCAACAAGATGGGTTTATTGTTTGAATGATAATTGCCTGGTGAATTACAAAAAAAGGTAAAGACTTAGCTCCCCTTGGATATAAACATTCCAACCAAGGGGGAAAAGAAAGTACAATCAAACTCACTTGTACATGTCTTCTTTCTCTTTTCCTGTCTTGAAAGTCAATTTCAAGTTCTTCCAAACTTTAACTTGCTCCAATCTACCTTCTGCACTTCCTTACAGACTAGCTTCATTCAATCCAGAGATCATTGGTCTGTTCAAAGCCTACAACCTCCAAGCAGCCAATTCAAATTTGGAAAAAACCATGATTATTCAACTTATAATAAAGGTGGATGATCAACAAATGTTAATAAACTTACATACAAAGAAATATACCTGTTGATGATCCCATCCATGAAAGAAAAGATATGTTCATTGGTGAAGGCTGATTGTTTGAAAAGAGAATGAAAAAAGGAAAAAATTAGTATTTAACTAAAAGAAAAAAAAGGATGGCATGAGTGACACACACAACATACCACACAATCCAGCCAAAAAAAAAAAGAAAAAAAAATAAAGACTTACATGAAACCAAAAGAAAAACCCAAAGAAACTAAAAAAACATCAGTCTCAGGCAAAGGGGGAGGGGTTTCACTCACCTTGATCAATTGAAAGCGGGGGCAGAGGAGGAGGAGGAGGAGAGCCCTCCTCCTCCTCCTCTGAAAAACATCAGTCTCAGGCAAAGGGGGAGGGGTTTCACTCACCTTGATCAATTGAAAGCAGGGGAAGAGGAGGAGGAGGAGAGCCCCCGCAATCAATCAATCAATTTCAGGCAACTGTATAAAAGTGAAAAAGAGCTTGGGATCTAATGAGATGAAAGGATTAGAGAATGAGTGAAAGGGGCTTGTAACTTCAAGCATAACAGAACTGAGCTCAGGAGGAAAAGGAAACTCCGGTTGATGTTTTGGCTGAACAGATGATCAATTCCACTTGAGAGCACCATGGTTTATATAGACTAAATACATGATTGACCAACAAGTGGTTGAGTACAAAATGAATAAGGAAAAATTAACATAAGAAGTTTAAGTGACGTGGTAAGTGAAATGTTATGCTTTAACAGCCTGAAAATCACTACTGAGAACACAGCCTTGTTATATTTTAACCATTATTTTAATACTTCAATAACAACAATAATGTAAATCAAATCAATCCAATCAATGATACTTTGAACTCCAGTGGAAGTCACATATATATAAACTCAAATTCTAAAAAACTTCAGAAGAGGAGGCCGCCTACAAACAATGGACCATTAGGTCTTGGTAATTCATTCCTTGTTGATCTGGGGAGTCCATTCTTAATTTGGTTTGATTTCTGGATTGATTGCTAGAATAACAAGACAGGGGGTTAATGTTGGAGAGAGTTGCAGTTGGATGACAGCGTACTGGGTGGCAGGGCAGGCAAAGGGGTGTGGGAGGTCAATATCCTACCCAGGTATAACTCAGCCTTGTCTCTCTAGACTGATGATGGGATGTAGCTGGATGGAAAATTCCCACTTCATGCTTCAAATATATAGGAAAAGATAATTTTGAGGCTCCATGTGGTAGCAGTGGGTCATTACAAATTCACATTTCCATGTGGTTCCAATAAGATGGATGTATTGTTCAAACAATAATTTCCTGGTGAATTATAAAGAAAGGGAATGACTTAGAGCCCCTTGAATATATCCATTCCAACCAAGGGGGAAAATAAAGTATAATTGAACTCACTTTCACGCTTCAAGCTTAAGGGTTCTTGTATTCTTCACTTTGAAATATACTTTCCTCCTTTCCTCAGTACCATCTACCTCAGTCCATAAGTGTGACACAAACAAAGCACAAAATCAATGGTACCTTCCGCTTACCTCCTCTGGCTTGCGTAAAAACCTTCAAATCTTGGTGACTGACTCAGTATATACTTGCAAACCTTGCAGTTAACTCCATTCCAGTCAAACATCCATTCAAGCTCCACTCTTTCACCCCGGGTATCATGAGCCCTTGGAATTCCATTCTTGGACAAACACTCACACTAGTTTTCACCCATGCCTAGATAGCCACATCAAATGTATAGTTTGAAAATGGACTATTACCTTACCCCACATAAACTACATATTCACATTCAAATTGTTTCACATGCCATTCCTTCCTGTCCCATCCATTGCATCCTTTTATGCTCAGATTCTTGTGTCTTGCACCTATGCTACAGCCTTGGAAATGAATGTACTGTTATTTCATTTCCCATTCCGTTCATGTCATTTGTTGTCTCATTGACTCCTAGCTGTAGCCAGCCATCTATCAGGTTGTATCTAGTCACCTTTGGATTAACTTATAAAGGCTGTTTTGCCTGCCTGAAGATTGTCTCCTCAGTTAGTTAATTTCATATGTTCTCACATCTTGCTAAATCCAGTCATCCCATTGGGCTTGGCTTTGGTTTCCTTTCCATCAGAACATTTCTCCCCTCTTGCTTTTTTTTGAGTCACCCCATCATAAGTTCACACTTTTCAGTTAGCCTTGCTACCTTTCACTTTCCCTTGCACTTGGTCTCTTCCTTTGCGCTCACAATCATATAAGATTGCCCTATAGTACGTGGGGTGTTTGTGTGACATTAAATTAACTAACTTGACTCCTCTACCGTATTTTTTCAACCTATAGTAGATTTCTTCTTTTACAATGTTACATACTTGCTCAACCAGGAATGCTTCCCTCACCCCTTACAATGATGATATCCATGGGGTAGGGAGATCCAGTGCTTCTTGGGACCAGAAACCTTTAGACCCTCTCCCTTCTTCTAAATCTCCTTTGGTTGAACCTCTTGATGATCCCCTCACTCCTCAACAGGAAGCTCCAGTTGACCATCTCAAAGAAATCAAAGATTGAAAAAAATCTTCCAATGAAACCTTGACTGGTGGTAGATCAAGGGTTTGCACTAATTCTCCTGAGACCAAAGCCTCAACCTTTCTCTGGACCCTGATCCAGGCTCTTAAGCAAAATTCCTTGCAATCTGGTCCAAGTGGTTCTAGCTTCCTTAATCTGGGAAAGAATCAACCTGATCATTTTATGGGGGAACGATCCAATTAAATTAGATCCTATTCACAGTCTTGTGAAATCATCTTCTTGAATGATCCTCATAATTTTCCTACTGATAGACAAAAAGTTATGTATTCTTCTTCCTTCCTCAGTGGAAGAGCCTTGCAGTGGTTCAAACCCTACCTCAAACTATTATCTAATACTAGTCCCACTTTTATTCTCAAAAATTGGGAAAAGTTCAAGCAGCAACTCTTCACCCTGTTTGGCAAACCTAATGAAGTCCAAAAAGCAGAATAAAAGCTTAATAACTTAGTCATGAAAGAAAATAGCAGAGTTTTGGTTTATATCTCCAACTTCCAAAATTTGCAGTATTGCATCCAATGGAACAAGGAAGCTGTTTTATTTCACTTTAAAAAAGGTTTAATGGTACACCTAATTGAGCAAATCACAGTTTGGGGACATAAGACAACCTCCCTTCAGCAGTTAATTGATCAGGTGATTGAGCTTGATAATGGCTATCACAACAAGAACTGCTCTTGGCAAAACAACCATGGATTTTAAACCTTGGCTCCAAAGAAAGACAAATCTTCAAAGCAACACTCAAAGAATCCCCAAAAAACCAAACCAAATCCAACCTCAAACCCCAAACCAAAAGGGAAGGCTGTTTCCAAAACTCCAAAATTCCTGGACAAGGAAAACGGGATGCTCCAGAAAAAGGAATGGCTAAGGAGGGAAAAGAGTGGGTTATGTATGTATTGTGGAGGCAAACATGATGTTGATATTTGTGTCAAGCAGCTAAGAAGTCAAAAAATTAGCTTGTAGTTTTTCTAATACTTGCAAGGAAAACTAAATATTATCAAAATTACAGCGAGTAAATCTTTGCACTTGCAAGTCACTTGGTGCTCCAAGTTCAAGATTTGTCCTCTTCCATCCCAAAAATTTCCCTTATTGTGTTTTAATTGATTCCAGTGCCAATTTTTATTTTATAAGTTCATCTTTTTCCACTTCCAAAAATCTAACGTTTTCCAAGATAGATAAGTTTCCCATCTATTTAGTAAGTAGTCCAACCAAGCTGTCTCATTGGGTTTCCCAAAAGGCAAAATGGAATTTTGCACTTTCCAATTTCCCCAGCTTTGAATGGGATTTATTTTTCTTGGATATGCCCAGAATGGATGATACCATTCTATGCCACAACTTTCTAGTTTACTTGAATCCAAATATCAATTGGCAGGAAGGATTAATCAACCTTGAAACCTTAAAACCCCAGGATGCTAAACTTTCTGTCAAACAGGAATTAAAATGCCTACCTGAAACCTTCATTGAGTTGGATGAAAATTTTACACCAAGAGATTTGCAATATCCTGACCTTCGTTCCCAATTTCCCTCTTCAGATTTAGGAATTATTGCTTATTTATCCAAATTACCTCTTCCTAGTTTCTTTGAATAGAAGCAGGCACAAACCAAACATTTTATTTTGAGCTCCCTAATCCTCATGCATTGTCTGAGTACTTTGAACTTGGTGCTCAAAAATGACAAGATTGAAGATTTAGAAATAATTCAAGAGTCTTTACCTTTGGTTTATAATGACTTTGCTGATGTCTTCTCAGCTGTAAAGGCAGATAAAATCACTCCTTCCTTTTCTTATGATCAAAGGATCAAACTTACTGGCCCACCTCTGGCACCTGGACCAGTCTACTCTCTCTCAAAGCAAGAATCAGTTGCACTTCAAGAATAAATTGCAGAAAATGTATCAAAAGGATTTCTTTGACCAAGCAATTTGAATACAGTCTTTCCCATCCTATTGGTACCAAAGAAAGATGAGGTACTTTGCCTTTGCACCAAATACAGGAAAATGAACCAGGCAACCCGGAAGAATTCCTAACCAGTACCACCTATGTTGCACCTCCTCACTCCCTGCCATATAGCTGCTTATTTCTTGAAGTTAGACGTTCAAGGCGCCTATAACCTAATTTTCATTGCAAAAGGTCATGAGTAATTGGCCGCAAAGATAAAACAGTTTGGCAGATATGAGTATACCATCATGCCTTTTGGCTTCTGCAATGATCCTTCCACTTTTCAAAATTTTGTCAATGAAATTTTTTCTGACCTTGTAGAGAAATACCTTGTGGTGTATCTTGATGATATACTAGTCTACTTGAGAAATATTAAATATCACATAGCACATGTGCAAGAGGTGATGCAGAAACTTTGAAAGCATAAAATGTTTGCAAAAGCCTCTAAGTGCAAATTTCAAACTCATTCTATTCAGTTTTTAGGTTTCATAGTCTTTCAGCAAGGACTATCAATTGATCCAGCCAAGAGTCAGCGCATATTGGACTGGCCCAAACCTTCTTCAGTCAAATACCTGAAAATTTTCCTTGGTTTCAGTAATTTTTAAAGGAGGTTTATTGAGAATTACACCAAGGAAACCATGAATATTACTAATCTTCTTCAGAAAGACACCCATTTTGTTTTTACAGAAAAAGCTGCTTTGGAGTTTGAATCTCTAAAGAAATCCTTCACCACTGCTCTGATACTTTTTCACTTCAACAAGCTAGCTTGCACTATTGTGGAAACAGACGCAAGCAACTATGAGATTGCAATAGTAATCTCTCAGTTTTCTTCCTCTTCTCACCTCTTTCATCCTGTAGCTTTCAAGTCTCAAAAATTGCTCACTTTAGAGCTTAATTACAAGATTAATGATAAGGAAATTCTTGAAATTGTTTACTGCTTGAAGAAATGGCATTGTGGTGACCAATTTGGTACACCTCAAGAAAAGGGGAAATTCCTTTTTATTTTTATATACATGTTCTTTCATCCAACAATAAAAAAAAAATTGTTGCTATGGGTACTCTTCCTTTTTCCTTTCTCCAACTTCTCCCCGTACTAGTGGTCTAGGGTAGGCCCATGTGTATCAAGTCCCCAGTTCATGCGTTCAATTCCTCCTCTTTGTGCTTGGCCCCCAATGTTTTTGGCCGAGCGCTGTGGAAAGAGATTGTGTGTTTGGTAAAAATTCTCCGCAAAAATCTCACTCAAAGTTCCAGAAAGCCTGCTAGCCCTTGAGTCACACTCCTGTACCTCTGTATTTCCTAATCAAACTCTACTTCCACACCCAAGCTGGAAACCACTAAAGCTAACTTGCAATGTAATAATAGTAAATAAAAAAGACAGACTCCCCAACAAGCTCCGCACTTGAACTATTTCCCTAAATATGACCTCCAAGAACTCTTTCTGGTAATTAAAATCCAAAGTAACAGAAGAAAAGAATCTAGCTATAATTCTGCGTGAATTTTTTTCCCTTTTCCTATACTCTGATAATCCAATAATGTCCCCCCCTTCTCCAAAGAAAAGCTTCCTTATATATAAAACAAATAACAAAAGAATGCAAACCACAAATGAAAGACCCCTATTGTCTCCGTGAATTCCGCACTGATCCTCCTTAGCTACTCCAAAAAGGAATGTAAAATGTTAATGAAAGACCCCTATTGTCTCCGTGCATTCCGGACTGACCCTCCTTAGCTGCTCCAAAAAGGAATTTAAACTGCTAATGAAAGACTCCTTTTCCCACCACCATTGTGAATTCTGCACTGAAACTCCTTAATAATAGTCTAAACCTTACCCAATCCAATTATTTGCAGTAGATTCAATGATCCTGTTTCCAATTACCCTTAACATTTGAGTTGCCCCAATGCATAAATAACAACAGATCCTTGTAAATCTTCCCTAGCAGACCACTCCCAATCCAGCATGCGGCATAACTACAAATACCCAACAACCCGCATGACACCTCCTCAACTTTAGCATTCATTGCCCCACAGCTCCACAACCTCAGTGCATATCCCATAATTAGCCTAATCCGTACTACTTAGCTTTGATAACTTGATTCTGCATTAGTAAACCCACAGCTGTGGAGGGAAAGTTATGTTTGATCATGCTCAATGTATTCAAAAGGAAAAAACTCCGGCCCATTCTTGTCATTGTTCCCGCAAAAAGCACACACCACACCAATGCTGAGCCCTTAGCTAATGCACTCCGGAATAGACAGTCCGCCAACGCGCTTCTCTGAGCCTATTGTGCTGCAGACTTCCAACCGCTTCTGACCGCTCCAAGTCAAATTTCCAGTGCTGAGCCTACTTGCCTCTGTGTCTATAAATAACCACCACAGTGCACAGACAGTCATTCCTCTTCTTACTCTCTCTCCTCTTGCCTTCATCCTCATGAGCTTGGATCTTACTCCCCCCCTCCTTCTTCTGATGAACTTGTTGCAACACCTTTGGTACTCTCCCCTCTAGTCACTTTGATGATCTGTGAATACTATCAATTTGATTCTTCCCACACTTCTGCTCAACTCAACTTCCATGGCATTCAAGCTTGACCTGAGTGCTGACCCTCAATCAGCTCATATTGATCTGGCCTATGCTCAACATGTCAATCAAGTCTACACCTATCTCAACAAGGTTGGCATAACTGGTGATGGTTTCTCAGAAGGTATTGAAAGGACCCGTGAACATTGTTGACTATCTGCTCTTGCCTCCTTGGCTCAATCAAATCATGTCAAATCACTCTTGGATCAAGAGATCTAAATCTTAAAGATTTCCAATTGCTGCAGATTCTTCAAGCCAATCTGCTCCAAGAAAATACTCTATCTACCCACCAATTCCTTCTATCCTGCCTCCAATTCCTCCTAAACTCATTGCAACTGATCTACCCCCCGTGGTACCCTTGCTAGAGAGGAACTTGTTGCGTAATTCTAGGATCACAACTGAGCTTAAGAGCCAGGAGCCCAAGATCAGCCTTGACTTGATTTTCCAACCCTTGAGTTGGGGTCATACCCATTAAATCATTCATCTACCCTGCTTTTCCTACACCCTCCCCTTTTGGGGAAGGGGAATGCCTCTTTTTGTTATCAGTCATCACGGCCTTCTGTGAAATTGCAGACACCTGTCAGCAACTGAGCACGTCTGCTCATCACCTCTTCCCTGTTTCCTTGTTTTCAAATTTTATTTTTACTATTTAATTTTTTTTTAAAAAAAATTCCATTCATCTTTTTTTTCTGCACTCATATGTGTCATCCACTTGTAAATAGTTACAGGGCCTCTTGCCAATAAAAGGAGGGGCTCTCCCCTGACTTTTTGCCCCATCATCATCATCCATTCTTCCACTATCATCTTATCATCCCTCTATTGGTATCATCATTGTCATTTGATTCAATAAACAATCTGATCCATCATCCGGGGAATTCATCATCAATCCCTTATCCTGGGTATATCCTTTGATTTCCCTCTGATTCTTGAGCCTCCGTACTCAAATTCCTGATCCACTTTCATGTGGCCCTTTTCCTTATCAACACCCAATAGCTTTCTGGTTGAAGAAGAATTCATTTGGTTGAATTCTTGAGTGTGTTAAACCACTCCTTTTATCCCTTTCTCTTACCACTTTGGTCTTGATCATTCATTTGATTTCCTTTCTGGAACCAGCCAAGTTTGACTGAGAGGTTTCATTAAGCTTGAAACCTGGAGTTTTAAACCTCCATTTATTTCCCTAAAGTTCAATTCTGCCACACTATTCTTGAGTCCCTTGAGAAGTGGTGGGTTATTCTTGTTTGAATTTGTTAGTGCTTTTCTTCTAGAGCTTCATAAACCAAATTTGTTTTTTTGTACAGCCACCCACAGTTATCTGGTACCCTTCAAGCGCTTGGTTGCGGACAGTTGGGAAGGTTCATTGAGAACCTGGAGGTTGGTTGGGATTGAGTTGATATTTCCTAATCTTCTGCTGATGACCAGAGTTATTAGCTTTTGGGAGTTGTTACTTACAAATTCCTTGTTCTATTGAACTCTGAACAAACTTTAAATTAGTTTTTTCAAGTCTTTTCCTGCACCATCTTGCCTCAAATAGTGTTGTTCCATTGCTACTGAATACTATGAAAATTCATCCTTTCCATTGATTCCTTATTTACAAGGTTCTGGATCTTGATTCCAGTTAAATTTAAATATTTTTGTAACACTCAGGAGGGGAGTCTAAACAGAACCTTTTCTGCTCCACAGAACTGCCTGTGGCTCAGCACCACTTGGAGTCTTACATTTTTCCCCTGGGCCAGGATCAAACCAGCAACCTTGGGATTTACAGTCCCAATATGTTTGAAATCAACTTCAAAATCCATTTTTTTTCTTTTTTATCTGTTTCTCTTTTTCTCTGATCTGATCCATGGAGGCAACTTATCTCAGAAGTAAGTCCTCCAAATTGTGCACCTCTTGGGAAAGATTATTTTTGTTTTTTTGAAAACCTACTCTTGCCACGCTCTTGAGCCACTTTGGAAATCTGCTCTTTGGATCCTCTAGGAACTCTGTTATTTGAAATGGAATCTACTGGTACCTCCTCCTCCTATGTTTGGGCTAAGATGGTCAAGATCAAACCCCAGAACAAGAACTTGGTTTTCCATGTGAGAAATGTCAAACAATTCCTTGATTCTTACAAAATGGCTGCAGAAGTGGATGGAGCTAGCAAATACAATATTGCCTATTGATTACAATTCTTTATTTCCCCTGATCAAGTTATGGAATTAATTGATTCTTTTGATGGATTTGAATCTCATAACTGGATGCTTCTAAGGAAAGCAATGCTGGCACGTTGGGGAAGGATAGATATAGCTTGATTTACGCTCCAGGACTTGGAGGATCTTGTCTCTCAGTGGATCTCAAAGGATGGTATTTCTTCAGCCTCTGATTATCAATCTTTTCAGAAATTGTGGGATCCTATCCAATCTTATCTCCTTAAAAATGATCATATTGACACCTTGGACAAAATCTGAGTCCAATTTTTCCAATATTTTTTGCTAGGAGTCCAGGAGCAGATAAGGGACAAATTGGTTAATTCTGGATCTATGATCACAACTAGGGATAATTGTTTCCAGCTTCCTGCTTTTCTTATCCTGAGGAGTGCTGTTGATAAAGTAATGAAAGTTTAAACTTCCATAAATTTCAAAAACCCCCGCGCCACTGAACCTGTTCCTGCTCCCTCATTTTGTGAGTCTAAAAAAATTATGAGGAAAATGGAGGCCAGTTGTTGTCCCAAATCAAATCCTCAGGCTAAGAAAGAAACTGCAATTATTGATGAAATCACAAAACTTCTCCAAGCTTTCAAAAATAAAATGAATCAAAAAATTTCTGCTCTTGCTGCTCCGCAACCTTCTAATTCCATTCCTAGATCCACTCTGGTCTGCTACTATTCTCATAGGGAAGGTCATGGAAACGGACAATGCCCAGAACTCCAGAAGGATAAGGAGGAAAAGTTGGTGGAACAAAAGGGAAATAATTTTTTTCTTCCTAATGGTTCTCTGATCCCTTTTGATTCATCAAACCCTATCCATCATGTGGTGGCCTCTTTTCAGCCATCTCCTCCTAAGAAAGCATCTTTGGCATCTTGGGACTCCCAATCTTCCTGTGGTACTCTTCAACCATGGTATCCTCCTGCTATCTCCTCCTCTAGCTTCTCCAGGGCTTATCAATCTGATCCAGCTAGGAAACAACGTGAGGAACCCAAAACTCACAAAGATCCTCCTATGCCATCCAATATCCTTTGAAAAATGGCCAAACATTGATAATCCCCTGAACCTCCTTTGTCTGTGGTGGAAGACATGGATGTAGAAACAGAAACTCTGATGGAAAGGTTTCAAAACCACACTTATCCTTCTCCTCCACCTGTTGCAACACCCTAACCTGCTGATCATGTCATAATCCCTGCTTCACCTGATAATCCTCCCTCCACCCAGCCCAAAGTTTGGTTTGAGAGGGGAATCTCTAAGGACCTCCCCAATGCTGTGGAAGGGGTATTAAAAAAATATCTGATCTGAAAATTCCTGATTTATCTGTTGCTGAGCTCCTGCAAATTTTGCCCTCTTTTGCTGAAGGGATGAAGAAATGGGTCTCTTGTCAACGTGTGGAAATTGGCTCTGACAAATTGAAGGTTTCTTCTGGAATGTTGATTGAGGACTCTGGCAGAATTGATCCTTCCTCAGATTCCAAACTGCACTCTGGTTGGCTTGGTTTTCTTCCTTGTTGTCTTGGAAAATTGGATAAAATGCTTTCTCTCCTGGTTGATTCTGGTTCTCAACTGAACCTAATTTTGGATTCTATGGCCTTCTGTCACGCTTTGCACTTAAGGATTATTGTCTTCACCACTTTGACATGTCCTCTCCTCAGTAACATCTACCTCAGTCTAAAAGCGTGACACAAATAAAAGCACAACATCAATGGTGCAATCCTCTATTTCCTCTGGCTTGCGCTGACCTTCCAATCTCAGCGACCAACTCAGTATATAATTGCAAACTTTGCAGTTAACCCCATACCTGTTGACCATCCATTATGAGATCCAATCTCCTTCCCTGGCCAATCAAAAGCCTTGGACTTCCATCTTTGGTCATGCATTGTTTGTTAGTTTGCATCTACGTCTAACCAAGCCATCACTACTGTATAGTTTGCAATTGGACTAGTCCCTACCCTGCATACACTATTACCTCTCATTTGCATTACCTTCAACGTCACTCGCTCCTATCCCAATTCGTCATGCAATTGTACGCTCAGATTCTATTGTCTCGCACTTACGCTAAGACCTTGGATCTATACCACTGCTTCATTTCCTATTCCATTCCTGTCATTCATTGCCTCACCGCTTCACCTGTAGTTAGCTCATCACCAGGTTGTATCTAGTCACTTTGGATTACCTTATAAGGGCTATCCCCTTGTCTGATGATTGTCTCCTCAGTTAGTTAATTTCATACGTTCTTGAATTTTGTTGCAACCTAGTTATCACATTGGACTCAGGTTGAGCTTCCTTCTTTGGAACACCTTCCATTCATCTTGCAGTTTGTTGAGTGGCATAACCAAGTTTGCACTTCGCAACTGGGTCTTGCTATTTGCACTTGCCCTTGCACTTGGTATTCCTTTGTGCTCAAAATCATCTAAGAATTGCCCTATAGTACGTGGAGTGGTCGTGTGACAGTAAATTAACTAACTCAACTCATCTATTGTAGCCTGCCAAACTATAGTAGACTTCTTCTTTTTTTGATGTCACGTACTTGCTCAACCGGGAACGCTTCCCTTGCCCCTTACAATGATGAGATCCATTGGGTAGGGAGAACCAGCGCTCCTCGGGCCCAACAACCCTTAGATCCAGTTCCTCCTTCCAAATCGCCATCTGTGGAACCTCTCAATGATCCTTGGGCTCCTCCACGGGATGCTCCAATGGACCCTCTCGCCAAATTCGCAGACTCCGACCATTCTTCTGATGAAACCTTGACTCGTGGTAGACCAGGGGTTTGCACTACTGCTCTCGAGCCCAATGCTCTGACCCTGCTTTCAACATTGATCCAGGCCCTCACTCATGGTGCCCAGCAATCTAGTAAAAGCACTCCTAGTTTTCGCGCTCCGGGCATGAAACAACCTGATCACTCTACAGGAGAACACCCTCATAAGCTTAGATCCTACCTACAGTCTTGTAAAATCATCTTTTCAAACAACTCCAACAATTTCCCTTCTGATAGACATAAAGTTATGTATGCTTCTTCCTTCTTAGGAGGTAGAGCCTTGCAGTGGTTCAAACCGTACCTCAAACTTTTATCCAACAACAGTCCCACTTGTATTCTCAACAACTGGGATAAGTTTGAGCAACAATTGTTCACCCTGTTTGGCAATCCCAATGAAGTTCCAAATGCCAAATACAAACTTAATAGTTTAGTTATGAAGGAGAATAGTAGAGCTTCCGTTTATATTTCTCATTTTCAAACCTTGCAATCTTGCATCCAGTGGAACAAGGCCGCTCTTCTATTCCATTTCCGAAAGGGTTTACCGGCACACTCAATTGAAAAGCTCGCAGTTGGGGGTCATAAGACAACCTCGCTTCAGCAGCTAATTGATTGAGTGATTGAGCTTGATAATGGCTATCATGACAATAATCGCTCTTGGCGAAACAACCATGGACCATCCACCTTGGCTCCAAAGGTGGAAGACTCCTCAAAGCAAAACACGAGGAACCCAAAACCATCCAAACCAAACCCAACTTTGAACTCCAACTCGAAAGGGAAAGCCGTCGCCAAAACTCCAAAGTTCTTGGACAAGGAAACCGGGATGCTTCAAAGTGAGGAACAACTGCAAAGGGAAAAGAAAGGGCTGTGTATGTATTGTGGAGGCAAACATGATGTCAATAGCTGTGCAAAGCGGTTAGCGCGTGAAGCGGCTAAGCAGTCAAAAAAAAAAGTTGTAGTTTTTCTGATACTCGCAAGGAAAACTACACATTATCTAAATCACCACAAGTAAATCTTTGCACTTGCAAGTCACTAGGTGCTCCAAGTTCAAGATTTATCCTATTCCATTCTGATAACACTCCTTATCAAGTATTACTTGATTCTGGCGCTAATGTTTCCTTCATCAGTGAATCTTTTGCCACTTCAAAAAATCTTACGCATTCCGAGATAGATAAATTTCCCATCTATCTAGTAAGTAGTGCGACTGAACCTTCTTATTGGGTTTCCCAAAAGGAAAAATGGACCTTTGCATTTTCCAATTTCCCCAGCTTCAAATGGGATTTATTTGTCTTGGCTATACCCGGAATCGATGATACCATTCTAGGCCATGATTTCCTAGTTTACTGGAATCCGGATGTGAATTGGCAAGAAGGAGTAATTAACCTTTGAACCTTGCACCCCCAGAACGCTAACCTTTCCGTCAATAAGGAATTAAACAGCCTACCTGACACTGTCATTGAGTTGGATGACACTTTTCCACCAGGAGATTTGCAATATCCTGACCTTCATTCTCAAATCCCCTCTTCAGATTTAGGAGTTATTGCTTACCTGTCCATCTTACCTCTTTCCTGTTCCTTTGAAGAGAAACAGAAAACAACCAAAAGGTGTATTTTGAGCTCCCTAATCCTCTTGCACCATACAAGCACCTCAAACCCGGTGCTCGAAGATGACGGGATTGAAGATTTAGAAATCATTTGAGAGTCTTTACCTTTGGTTTATCATGACTTTGCTGATGTCTTTTCAGCTGCAAAAGCAGATAAACTGCCTCCATCCCGTCCTTATGATCATAAGATAAAACTTACTGGCCCACCTCCGGCACCAGGACCAGTTTACTCTCTCTTGACGCAATAATCAATTGCGCTTCAAGACTACATTGCGGAAAATGTAGCAAAAGGATTTCTTCAACCAAGTGATTAAAACACTGGTTCCCCTTTCCTATTTGTACCAAAAAAGGACGGCGGACTTTGCCTTTGTGTTGACTAAAGGAAACTGAACCAGGTAACCCGGAAGAATGCCTATCCAGTACCGCCTATGTCACATCTCCTTACCCTCTTCCATGGAGCTAATTATTTCTCAAAGTTAGACCTTTGAGGTGCCTATAACCTAATTTGCATTAAGGAAGGTCATGAGTATTTAACTGCGATGAGAACCCAGTCAGCAGCTATGAGTATACCATCATGCCTTTTGGCCTCTGCAACGCTCCTTCCACTTTTCAACATTTTGTCAACAACATTTTTTCCAATCTTGTAGGTAAATACCTTGTGGTATATCTCAATGATATACTAGTCTACTCAATAAACCTCGAAGATCACATCGCACATGTGCGAGAGGTGCTACAGTGACTTTGCAAGAATGACCTGTTTGAAAAAGCCTCTAAGTGCAAGTTCCATTCCTCTTCTCTTCATTTTTTAGGTGTCGTAGTCTTGCAGCAAGGACTATTGATGGACCCAGCCAAGAGCAAACGCATATTGGACTGGCCCCCACCTTCTTCTGTTGATTCTCTTCAAGTTTTCCTTGGTTTCAGTAATTTCTATAGAAGCTTTATTGCGGGTTACGCCGAAAAAACTGTGAATCTTACTAACCTTCTTCAAAAAGACACTCCTTTTATTTTTACCAAACAAGCTGCGTTGGAATTCAAAGCTCTGAAGAAGGCGTTCACTACTGCTCCAATACTTGCTCACTTCAACAAGCTAGCTTGAAATATTGTCAAAACAGACGCAAGCGACTATGCAATCGCAGGAGTCATCTTGCAGTTTTCTCCTTCCACTTCTCTCTTTCACCCCGTAGCTTTTGAGTCTTGCAAGTTGCTCGCTGCAGAGCTTAACTATGAGATTCATGACAAGGAACTTCTTGCAATTGTTTATTGCTTGAAGAAATGGCGTTCATACCTTTTGAGTCTTAGGGAATCCTTTGAGGTTTTAACTGACCATAATTCTTTGAAGTATTTCATGAGTTCAAAAGTCCTCACACGTAGACAGGCACAATGGGCCAAATACCTCTCCGAGTTCCACTTTACAATCACGTACCGTCCTGGGAAACAAGTGGTAGTTCCTGATGCTTTATCACGTTGGGACAATGTTTACCCAGGGGGGGGAGCACCCTTGCCAAAAACAACCCTGAAAACGTTAGGACACTCTTCTCAACCCAATCTGCCCAACTCAGTTTGATCATCGCTTGCTTACGAGATTTGGCTTCCGAACTCCAACAAGCTCAACGCAACAACCCCAAGTGCATCAAACTTTGCAAAAGTGTGAACTTATTAGATAGTAGTTACAGTATAGATGATAATGACTTTTTAGTTTATGATAATCGTATGGTAGTACCAGATAATTCTTGCATTAAGTTAGATATCTTCAAGTCACGGCATGATTATCCGCTTGCTGGTCATTATGGGCAGGATAAAACCTACCAATTGATTGCACAAGACTTCTACTGGCCTGGTATGACCAAAGAAGTAAAAGACTATGTTAGCGCGTGCTATGATTGCAATTGTAACAAGTCCTTGAAACACCAGAAGTATGGGCTGCTCCAGCCACTTCCAATTCCGCCTTGTCCTTGGCACTCGCTGTCTATGGATTTCATCTCTCAATTACCTCCTTCTAGTGGATATGATGCTATTCTAGTAATAGTAGATCACTTCTCAAAGATGGCTTTATTTTTACGCAGTAATGTGAAGGCCTCTTCAGAAGACTTGGCTAACTTTTTCATAGAATATGTATTTTCAAAACATGGTCTCCCTGATAATATAGTTAGTGATTGTGGATCTCTGTTTGTCTCAAGCTTCTGGACCTTGCTATGCCAACATTTGAAGATCACTTGCAATTTATCAATGGCTTACCACCCGGAAACGGATGGGAAAACCGAGCGAGTTAATCAGATCCTCAAACAATATCTTTGAATGTATGTTGCCTATCAACAAGATGACTGGTCGCAATGGCTCCCACTAGCCGAATTTGCCTACAACAATTCCACTCATTCCTCCAACAAACAGTTGCCCTTCCAAACCCTTTATGGTAGAAACCCAACTTTCTCTTCCCTTCACGTAGCACCTTCTCAACCTGCTACCAATTACCTTGAACAAATTCAATCCCTTCAATTGCAACTTTGGACCAACCTCAAAGAAGCAAATCAGCGCTATAAGGAGCAAGCAGACCGATCTTGCACTTTGGCCCCAACCTTTGCAGTAGGAGATCAATTATGGCTCAATGCTTGCAAAATTTGCAGCACTTGCCCAACTTGCAAACTCTCCAAAAGAAAGCTTGGCCCCTTTAAAGTAGAATCAGTCATCTCCCCTAACGCCTTTAAACTTACTTTACCTGCAAAATGGCAAGGTATCCACCCAGTCTTTCATGTGTCACTCCTAGAGCCAGCTCAAGTCCTATAACCGGGCAAGACTCATCTCCGTCCTGAACCGGTCACTGTCCTTGATCATAAAGAGTGGGAAGTAAGTCGTATTCTTGATTCCAGGTTACGCAAAGGAAAACTTCAATACCTCATCAAATGGTCTGGCTTCCAGTCCGACGAAGATCACACCTTGTGGGAACCAGCCCATCACCTTCGCTATTCACCCAATCTGATTTGAGAATTCCATGCGAGCTACCCTTGCAAACCTCGGCAATCATGATTCTTTCCCATCCAATCCCATTCCATTCCATTCCACATTCCATTCCATTCCACATTCCATTCCATCCAATTCATTCCATTCCACTCCACATTTCATCCCATCCAATCCCATTTCATTCCATTCCACATTCATCTTACTCAATCCACTCCATTCCATATTCCATCCCATTAAAACTTATCTTATTTCACCATCATTTCATCATTTAATTCCTCCATCTCACTGTGTTATTCTTTTCTCATTTTCCCTTCATTTCCACTTATTTTTTTTTTTTTAAAAAAAATAATAATAATAATTCTATTTTTTAATACAAAAAAAAAAAATATACATTAAATTACAAAGTTTCTTTTATCTCTTTTTCTGCATCCTCCCAATTTGCCGTCAATTCTGCAACCATGGACCAAAAGGTATCAAGGTCTTCATCGTTGATCAATGCGGACATTCTTCGAAGTACCAGCACTTCCGTTACGATGTGCCTTTCGAAAATCTCCTTGCATCTCGCAACCCGAGCTTGCTTTGGCCGAGAATTCCATCCACCTTCCTCCAAGAGCTCTTCATACGCTCTCTTCCTTTGGCCACCCGACGTGCCTTCTCCGATATTGTCCGTCAGGCGCCTTGCATCCGTTTCAACCAGCAATACGATTTGCACCGGATCTGCTTTGCCTTGGCCCTCCATTCCTTCCGTCCCAGCCAATTCCTCCCTTCCATCTCCTTCATTTCCTTCTTCTAATTCACCCGCTTCCTCTTTGTTCTCTCCACTTCCGTTTCCTCCATTTTCCTCTTCTCTTTCCACTGCGTTTTCTTCTCCCTCCCTTGCTTCCTTGGTGATAACTCCTACCGGTTCTGCACCGGATACCTTGCCTCGCACCTCGGCATTCATCTGGGTCCCCAGGTTTTCAGTTGGCGGTCCCCAGTAAGGTGGTGGTGGTGGTGGTGTGTTGGTAGTATATCTTTGAAAACAAGGCAACACTAGCAAACAAGCAAACAATTAGTTACTATTTCAAGTTCATTAGTTATTCCTGATTAGTTTAGTACTCACCAGGAACTCGCATCCCCAAGTATTTGATCTCCGGCAATGGTGGTATTTTGTAATTGACCCTCAGCGCGGACCTACAACTTTGCATCTCCCTTGATGATTCTGAAGGACCCTCAACAGTCAACTCAACATTTATAGGAAAGTTACACGCCACCTTGCGAAGTCGACATTGCTCGCACTTGCCTTGGAGACCTTGGACTGCAGTACTCGGAATAAAACGCTTGTTGCGGCGAATAAAGTTTTCGCAACGGCGGGATGACAATGACAACATTCTTATAAAATTTATAAAATCTATTGGGTAATGAATTAAGTAATGTATAAAGGGTATACGTTAATAATTAAACGACTTGAAATCAATGGGAAAATTTACCTGAACGCTTGCAGGAGCTTGCGTCTTTATACCCGGGCAACTGTCACGCTTTGCACTTAAGGATTATTGTCTTCACCACTTTGAAATGTCCTCTCCTCAGTACCATCTACCTCAGTCTAAAAGCGTGACACAAATAAAAGCACAACATCAATGGTGCGATCCGCTATTTCCTCTGGCTTGCGCTGACCTTCCAATCTTGGCGACCAACTCAGTATATACTTGCGAAATTTGCAGTTAACCCCATACCGGTCAACCATCCATTATGAGATCCAATCTCCTTCCCTGGCCAATCAACAGCCTTGGACTTCCATCTTTGGTCATGCATTGTTTGTTAGTTCGCATCTACGTCTAACCAAGCCATCACTACTGTATAGTTCGCAATTGGACTAGTCCCTACCCTGCATACACTATTACCTCTCATTTGCATTACCTTCAACATCAATCGCTCCTATCCCAATTTGTCATGCAATTGTACGCTCAGATTCTATTGTCTTGCACTTACGCTAAGACCTTGGATCTATACCACTTTTTCATTTCCTATTCCTTTCCTGTCATTCATTGCCTCACCGCTTCACCTGTAGTTAGCTCATCACCAGGTTGTATCTAGTCACTTTGGATTACCTTATAAGGGCTATCCCCTTGTCTGATGATTATCTCCTCAGTTAGTTAATTTCATACGTTCTCACATTTTGCTGCAACCTAGTTATCACATCGGACTCAGGTTGAGCTTCCTTCTTCCAAACACCTTCCATTCATCTTGCCGTTTGTTGAGTGGCATAACCAAGTTCGCACTTTGCAACTGGGTCTTGCTATTTGCACTTGCCCTCGCACTTGGCATACCTTTGCGCTCACGATCATCTAAGAATTGCCCTATAGTACGTGGAGTGGTTGTGTGACACCTTCAAACTCAAGCTTGGTCCTAGAGCTAGCTTCAACTCTGCGGTGTATGAAATAGGGAATCAGTCTTGTGAGTTAGTTGGTATTGCTGAAGATGTTCCATTTCAAATTTTTCAAAACATTGTTGGAACCTGTCATTTTTGGATTACTTTTTTGGAAGCACCTATGATATTGGGTTGACCATTTTTAATGGACTTTGGTGCTACCTTGATGTTTTCTGATCAAGTTGGGGAGAGAATCCTTCTGCCCAATGTGGAAAGTAAGAGAGTGGTACTCCCCTAGTTTTCCCTAAGTTCCAGAATCAATGGTCCTAGCGTCTGTAAGGATAAGGATGAACCCCTATAGAGAGAGAGAGAGAGATACATACATAGATAGAGAGAGAGAGATGAATTTCCTTCCTTTCCTTTCTGTATCCTAAGACTTATCCTAAGCCATCCTCCTCCCCTTTAAGCTGGGGCTCAGAGCGCAGACTTTATGCCCACCTCTCAACCCTAACCTAAGCACAAGCGCAATGAAAGCCCCCCAAAAAAATAGAAAAGAAACCCTAAAAACCATAGCCCTAGCCTAAACCTAACCCTTTTCCCATGCCACAATCACCCTCAAGCCCACCTACCCTTACACACACCCGGTTTGTCATTCTCATGATGCAGCCCTCCACCACGCCCTACTTTCAGCCCCCTGCGTATTCCCTATTTTCCTGTCAGGCCGCTTGATTTCCTGCACCGTGCTTGCACCCGCCTGGCCTGCTCCTATAGCCCCGCTATACCTTCCCAAACTAGCCTCCTGCAAACCCGGTTGGGCCAGCTCCATTCTTAGGTCCATAATGTCCAAGCAGGCCGCAGCCCACTACATCCAATCAAGCCCAACCCACCCCCGGTATGCTGCGCCCCTCTGTTCCTACTTCTGAGCCCACAGCAGCCACTTCTGAGACTGCGCGCATCTTAAATGCTGAGCCTGACCTACCAAATTCTGAGCACACCAACCACGGCACGGTTCCCAAAACAAGGCTATATAACCACACCACAACCCACAAACTTGAGTTATGTCCCCAGAGGTCTTCCCATTGCTACCTAAACCTTCTTTCTGCCCTCCCCATACCAACCAACTCCTTTCTTGCGCTCCTCCTTGTTAAAATACATAAGCACTTATGCGTGTGCTACGTATGAGTGTAATCCAAATGGGATGTACATGAGGGCCTCTGCAGCCCATTGGACACACACATGGACCATACATGCCTGTGTGGATGTCACGGATTTGGGGAAACTGGCCTCAAAACGCGTGAAACAGCCCTATTGGTACATGGGCCCTAACAGGCCCGGTGGGGTATATGGACAAATACAGCCAGATGGGCTTGTATGGACATGATTAGGACCAAGGTTTATTTTGGACATACTTGGCCAGACGGGCTGGCCTGCCAAAGTATGTTAAACTCACTTTTTGGGCTTGGGGGCGGCCCATTGGGGCGGCCGCCCGTGTTGGAGCCCATTTGGGGCTGCTGCCCGTGTTTCAGCCCGCTTGGGGCTTCTGTTTTTGCTTACGGCCTGTTTATGGGGCCCAACGGCCCGCGCGGGGCTGTTGTAGGGGGCAGGGGGACTCAAAATGAAGCCCCCCCACCCCAGTTGCGGCTGCTGAAATGGGTGGCGGCTGCGGGGCTGGTGGCCCCGGCTCCTCCCCCTCCCCTTGCTTGCCATTGCAAGGAGGAGGGGGAGGGCTGGCTGGATGGAACCATCCAGCAACCGGTTGCAATGGGCAACTGTTCATGGTAAGGGGGACTTGATCACCTCCCCACCAAGTTGTTATAATTAAGGCCAGCAATTAGCTTAGGAAAATGAGCAGTATTTAAAGAAAACAAAATGCTGGACATCTTGTGTCAATAATTGCTTGATGGGCTCTAAAAATGGGGCAATCAGTTGGATGATATTGTTGATGAATTCAATTGGATGATGAATGAATGATGGAAAACAGCAGGGAGAAGAGCGCCTTAAGTAAAAAAGATTGGCCTCTTGTGAGCCCATGATACAACAAGCCAAAAGGCAAATTTTCCGCCCCAAAAGAGCTCTACAGTCTCTACAGGCCTTGTTACTTGGTTTGGGCTACTTCAGCCCACATGGCATCAGTCCCTGTACCCTTACAACCAGCCTATTCAGGTTGTTTCTGGTGTTTCCACCTCAATGGGACTGAACCAGCCCCTGTGCTGTTCAATCTCTGGCTGGTTGTCCATTACAAACAGCCCTGTTACTTATCTTAGCACTTGTACAGCCCTGGCCCCTCATATGGGCCAGGTGGGACCAAGGACTCACCTGAGTCCAACCAAAATCTCACCTGGGGGGGTGTAACCGGCAGACATGCCGCCCCCCCTCTTTCTCTCAAATCCCTGGAGGGGGCGGTCAAATCCCCCTACCAGGGGCCCTGGGGGTCAATACCCCCAGGGCTTTGCTATGGTAAGTGGGCTGGGGGGTGGTTGGGTCCCCTCCAGCCCGTCTCTCCTCCCCCTTGGTAAAGGGGGGGGGGAGGGGAGAGTGCCCCTTTGATGGTGGGGGGAGGGGTGGTCAATTCCCCCCCACAGCCGGTTGCCTTGATGCAACCAGCCTGGCCACCTCTCTTGGTGGGGGGGTGATCAAGTTCCCCCCCAGGTACATGGGCCTGTTAGGGCCCGTGTACCAATGAGCCTGTTTCACACGTTTTGAGCCCAGTTTCCCAAAATCAGTGACATCCACACAGGCCCCTATGGTCCGTGTGAGTTTCCAATGGGCCGGAGAGGCCCATATGTGCATCCCATTTGGATTACACTTATACGTAGCACATGCGTAAGTGCATACGTATTTTAACACAAGTGTGGTGGCTAGGCTGGTTGCATCCAGGAAACCAGCGGTGGGGGGGAATTGACCACCCCCCCACCATTGAAGGGGTGCTCTCCCCCCCCCTTTACCAAGGGGGAGGGCAACGGGCTGGAGGGGACCTGAACACCCCCCAGCCCACCTACCATGACCACGCCCTGGGGGAATCAACCTCCAGGGCCCCTGGGAGGGGGATTTGACCACCCCCTCCAGGGATTTGAGAGAAAGAGGGGGGGACGGCATGTCTGCCGGTTAGACCCCCCCCATGTGTGTCTGAGACCGGACCCAGGTGTGTCCTGGGTCCCTCCTAGCCATTTGTATGGCCAGGGGCTGGTTGCATGAGGCAACCAGCCAGCATGTGAGGTAACAGGCTGGTTGTAATAGACAACCGGCCAGGGGTTTGAACACCTAAGGGACTGGTTCAGCCCCATTGAGGTGGAAACACCAGAAATAACCGCAATAGGCTGGCTTTAAGGGTACAGGGACTGATTCCATGCGGGCTGATGTAGCCCAAACCAAGTAACAAGGCCTGTAGAGCTTGTAGAGCTCCTTTGGAGCGGAAAATTTGCGTTTTGGCTTGTTGTATCATGAGCTCACAAGAGGCCAATCTTTTTTACTTAAGGCGCTCTTCTTCCTGCTGTTTTCCATCATACATTCATCATCCAATTGAATTCATCACCAATATCATCCAAGGTATTGCCCCATTGTGAGAGCCCATCAGCAATTATTGACACAAGGTGTCCAGCATTTCTTTTTCTTTAAATACTGCTCATTTGCCTAAGCTAATTGCTGGCCATAATTATAACACTCCTCACACACCGCTAACAGTTCCTCTCATCTGCCACCATGATACCCTTTGAGTTCTGCGCCTGGAACGGGCATGTGTGTTCAATCATCCATGGCTTTCATGGCCACCATTGCTGCTTTATTAGCAAGGGAATGCCTTGGGCTCCTCCCCAATCCGGATCTTGCCCCAGGCCGCGCAAGAGGTCTCAACCAGACCCATTTGTAGTTTTGGAAAACAACACAATCTTGGAGGACTTGTGGACTCTGCCCAGCTTTGCCCTTCACCAGGCTCCTCTGAGTGAGAGTAGAAACTACGCCTTTCCCATCTGCCACGCAGGACCCCCCCAAAAGAGGAATTCCCAAACTTTGCGGCTTACCGGGCTGCCCTGCAATACCAGGCTAATTATGTCCAAGTCACCCAAGGCACAAGGGACCCATGCATTGAGGAGATACTCAGATGGTGTGCGGCTCCCCCTCTGGCTCCTACTCTGCATCCTCCTCCAGCACTGCCCTCAAGCCCACGGCCTAATTCCTTCTGCTGCACCGGAACCCAACCCTAGATATTTATTGTACTTGGATGAAAGGCCTGCAACCCCGCAGGTCACTTCCCCACTGCCACCATCCCCAATTGTGATCACATATTTGCCCCCCAAGCAGTCCTCCGGAAGTCCCCTCCTTGCCGCCTGCCTCCCCTCTGCAAACCCCGCCCAAGATCCTGGAGATCCCCACTGTGATGGCCCTCTTGAAGCCCAAATTTGAGAATTTCTCAGAACGGTTGCCCTCAATGTTGCGGACTTTCCTTGTGGATCCAGGTGTTCAATCCTCAGAATTACAATGCAAGCTCCTGGCTTCATTCCAGGCCCTGTTAGAGTTGTTGTGGGCAGAAATGGGGGAAGTGATGAAAATGGCTTAGATGCCTTTCCCCCCTTTCCTCTTCTCTCCTCTCCATTCTTTGTATGCGCGCCTATCTTAACTTCTTAAAGAAATACATGTTTCCTGCACGCGCATTCCTTCTTAAGCTAGTGATCCTGTTAGAAGAACCCCGTTCCCTGAGTGAGTGAGGGAGAAAACCTGAGTCCTGCTTTGCCCCATGCGCAATTGTGCAACCGCAAGTCCTTCCGCTGCACTTGAGCCCGTGCCTTTTTGAGTGTCCAAGAGCTCCGTGAGGTACCTTGACTGCCCCAGACAAACTGCCACACAGTTTGCCGTACCTATCCTACAAAATAAAACAGACAAGCTTCCAGGGCACATGCACAACCACTGGAGATAGAAAGAAAATAAGGGAAACAGACATTTTGGGGTACCTAGTCATTCCGGCTGTGAACTGGCTAGGACACCCCCTCACCAAATAAAGCTTGTTGTGCGCCTGTCCCAACCATAATTCCACACCCATTACACATTACACCCATCAATATAAAAACAGATAAAGAGAAACAGAGAAACAAACCCAGACAACAAAAGAAAAAAGAAAGGAAAGAGAGAGATTTTTCTTTTGCAGTGCTCCTTGTCCCGCTTTCTGCTACACCTTTTTGTCTTTGCCAGGGGGCTTGTCCTTGCCTATATGGACCCAGCGTTGCGCTGTTCCCGCCTTCCTGCAAAACTATCCCTTACGTTTGTCCCCCCCACACCTAGTTGCTGTCCCCAGTGGTTTTCAACCTTCTGCTGCAAGACTCCAAACAATGCTAAGCCACAGGCAGTTCTGTGGAGGGGAAAGGTGCTTTTTAGGCTGCCCTCCTAAGAGTTCCAATAATATTTAAATTTAACCGGAATTGAGGTCCAGGAACTTGCAAATAAGGAATCAATGTAAGGGATGAGTTTGGGAATAGTAGGTAGCAATGGAAACAACACTATCTGAGGCAAGATGGGGCAGGGAAAGACTTGAACAAAATAAGTTAAAGTTTTTTTCAGAGTTCAATGGAACAAGGCAGTTGTAAGTAACAAGGCCCAAAAGCTAATAACTCTGGTTGTTGGAAGAAGATTAGGAAAGATCAACTCAATCCAAACCAACCTCCAGGTTCTCAATGGACCTGCCCAACTCTCCGCAATCAAGCGCTTGCAGGGTAACAGATAACTGTGGGTGGCTGAGAAAAACAAAAGCAATTTGTTTGTGAAGCTCTAGAAGCAAAGCAATAACAGATTCAAACAAGAATAACCCAAAAATTCTCAAGGAACTCAAGAGTAGCATGGCGGAATTGAACTTTTAAAGAACAAAGGGAGGTCTAACACTTCAGGTTTCAAGCTTAAAGAAACTTCTCATTCAAACGTGAATGGATCTGGAAAGATGATCAGGGAAGGATCAGACCAGTATGGTCAGAAGATGGGATCAAGAGTGGTATAACACACTCAAGGATTCCATCAGACAGAATTCTCTTCAACCAGCAAGGCTATGGTTGGTGATAAGGATCAAGGTCACAGATGGACGGATAAAGGTCACGGATGGAAGGATAAAGGTCACAGATGGACGGATCAAAGATTTGAGTATGGAGGCTCAAAGGATCAAGGGGCAATCAAAGGATATACCCAGAAAAAAAAGGTTGCAGATCAAGGGAAGGAAGCCCTTTGGAATGATTAGATTACTTATTGATATATGATGAGATAGATGATATATCCAATGATCCCCCAAAAAGGCAGGGGAGAGCCCCTCCTTTTATAGACAAGAGGCCTGTAGATTATTTACAAGAGATACTAACAAATGAATGCAGAATTTTTTTTTTTTTTGAAGATGAAGATTGGAAACAGAAACGGCCTGACATGGGAGAGAGAGAGAAAAAAAAACAAGGTATGGAGGTGGAAAACTGCCCGCGTCAAGGACAACGGCAGCAGTGGATGATGGGTTGCAACTGGCCAAAACCGCTGCTGGTACAGGGAGGATTGATGAAGGTGGTGAAAAGTCAGAAACAGCCGCAAGCAAAAATTGCGGTCATTGGTTGGTGGAGGTGCAAAGGTTCTGATGGCCGCAAAAAATGATGTTGGTTTGCGGGCCTCAGAGAGGGATCAGGTAGAGGATTGGATGGGAGCACCAACCAACAAATTGAGAAAGGTTGGATGGCAGTGCTGATGGTGGGAGAGGGCATTCAATGGTTTGACCAACTGGATGAGGATGGAGGTGAGATTGGATGGATGATGGGATGCATGAGGGATACTGGGTGCTTGTTGAGGGGTAGTGATGACGGAATGGTTGATGAATCAAGTGTGAGAAGTGCCACTAGTAGGATGAGAACTGGTACTACTCATACTACTAGGAACAGGTTCTCAAACATCACCTTGGGAACCCAACAATAGCTTTTGAATGTCTCAAGTTCTTGATCCTTGGATAGATCTTCAAGATTGTTTGAGGTCAAAGGTAGGATGATCTCCTGCCTTTGTTTGATCTGACCCCTTTGTTTCTCACCTTGATCAATCTCCAACTTGGCTTGGTTGTAGAGATAGAGACCAGAAAAGGTGAGGACAATCCCAAAGGCTTGAAAAATTGAGATCTGATGGCCAATGAGGTTGAGAGATCCATGGAGGAGGATGATTGGATGGCGGTGATGAGTTGAGGAGGGGATGGCCGCCCGTTCCCGCTTGGCCAAAAAAAATCAGGGCAAGGCGCATGCAAGGGGGAGATTTGAACCAAGGAGGACAGCATTGGATGACCAAGGAAGGCCTGCCTAGACCACTAGGACAGGGAAGAGCTGGGAAAATGGGAAATGAGTGGGTACCCATAGAGGCACAAGAATGTTTTTTTTTTTTGCAGATGTATTGATGGATAAGGGGATGTAAAAAAAATTCAAAAAATTCCATAATACATGAGGTGTCCTGGATTGGTCAACAAATCTCTCCCCAACTCACAGACTCCCCTAGTCTGCATCTTGAACTTGAAGATATAAAGAGAAGGAGAAATACAAGGAAATTGAACAGAAAATTGGCCATTTCTTGATCTTGAGAGGGACTGAAGAGTTGGAAAATATCTTGATCCATCCAAAAGATCCCTAGAAGCGGCAGAGATAAAACACAGGAGGCATCCCAGGTGCTCATGTATGTGGCATACAGTAGAGTTTACAACAAAAACGCAGCAAATAACCCTGATGGTGCACAATTGGGAGGACTTACTTCTTAGATAAGTTGCCTCCACAACAATAAAACTTCTCAACTTGATCAGCAGAGAACCTTCTGGCCAGTTGAGTACCATCCAGCTCCTCCAAAACATAAGATACACCTCTAACTTGGCAAACCACCCAATAAGGACCATTTCAACAATTTGAGAAAAGCTTGCCCCACTGGGTCTCCAAAGCTCAATTATAAGCTAAAACTAGATCACCAGGGTTGAAGGAGTCCCTGATTTGATTGGAGTGCTTGTCTTCCCAATACTGGACTGATTTTGCTCTGGACTCAATCATCTTCTGATAAGCTTCATCACAAACATCTTCACTTTGCTTCAGTTGCTTGGATCTAGCAACTAATAGATCAGTAGTCAAGGACACCTTTTCCCAAGGGATAACCAAGAAAGATTCCATTTCCAGATCCAAAGGAAGAACTGCTCTTTGGACAAAGATGATTTCATAAGGTGAGTAGCCAGTAGTCCTTTTGGTTGAGATTCAATCAGAGGAGAGAACAAGGGGAAGGAATTTGCATCAATTCTTGCCACTTTCACCAGCAAGCTTAACAAGTGCAGCCTTCAAAAAAGCATGGCCTTGTTCCACCATGCCTTGGCCTTCAGGATAATAAGAATTAGTAACTCTATATAGTCCAGGAAGAGATTGGATCATTTCAGAAAGTTTTCCACCAAATTTGGAGCCACCATCAGTAGATTAAGATTGAGCCAGGGCATAACACATTATCCAGGTCTCATAGGGGAAAGCTGCCACTGATTCAGAGCTAATATTCTTAAGAAATTTTGCTTTAACTCATCCAGAAAAATCATCTCTAGCCACAATGAGGTACTTAGCACCACCTGACTTAATATGAACCACATCCATAGCAATCCTCCCAAAGACAGTGGACTTCCCAGTAGGATAAAGAATTTCAGCTGGACACCTAAGATCACGTTTTTGAAAAACTTCACAACTCTTGCACCATTGAGAGACGGATTTCTTCAGAGATGGCCACCAGAATTGTTCTGATAATTGTTGATAAGTTTTGGTTTCCCCACAATGACCAAGACCTTCATGGAGACTTTCAAGGATAGAATCTTGTTTAGAAGGGATAGTAACAACAATAAGAGCACAAGGATTTCCTCTTTTCATAAGCCTAGAGCTTTGGAAAAAGAAACTAGAGGACTTTCTTTTAAGAGATAGAAATTATTTAGCAGAGAGATCAGGAGGTTTTTGAAGAGTTAAAAGGTACTGCTCTAGTTTAAGCCAGAAAAATCTTGAGAAGAGAAAGAGAAGAAAGTTTGGATTAAAGGTTACTCTTCATCAAAATCAGTTCAAACATCAGATTCATTGTATCAAAGAGGTTTTTGAGATAAACCATCAGTCATAGTGAAATATTTCCCAGGCTTGTGAACAATATCAAAAGAAAAAAGCTGGATAAAGGCCACCCAACAAGTCATAGGAGCATTGATCATTTCAATGATGGATCAAGCATCAACTTTTAGTTTGAAATGTTGGCCCCAGAGAAAAGTTTGGAGTTTCTTCATCATTTGAGCCACACCGCAAAGTTCCAATTTGGGATGAGAGTACCTAGACTCTACATCTGAAAATAGAAAAGATTCTAAAAGAGGAGGACAGTCCCAACCATTTTCATCTTCCTGAGTAAGAAAAGCCCCAAAAGATTGATAAATAGAACCAACAGCCAGCTTGATCTTGCCAGCTCCCGGTCCATAAGCAATCTTTTTCAAGACTATGTCTTTACCCACCATCATTTTGAGCAACTGAAAAGAATGTTCACAATCTTGGGTCCAAATACATTCAGCATCTTTCCTGGTTAGATGGCTTAAGGCTGCACATATTTTGGATAAGGATGGGATAAAGATTCTAACATAAGTGACAACACCTAGGAAGCCCCTAACTTCAGTGGGATTGATTGGAGTAGGAAAAGAGATGATCTTGTTGACTTTGGCTGGTGCCATCCTTCTTCCTTCCTTGCAGACCACATGACCAAAAATTTCCTGAGCAGGGACACAAGCAGACAGTTTATATCCAGAAACAGTAAGGCAAGATTCCTCAATTCAAAACAGAATCCTTTCCAAAGTAGTATCATATTCCCAGATAAAACAAAAAATTCCTGAATGCCAAGGTAAGAGCTCATTATCATAGTCAGAAACTGGACCTTTAATTCTACAATTGTCAATAACAATACCAGCATGATCAGGGATCTCATCCTGGAGGATCCACATCATCTGAGCCTGATAGACTGCAACCAAATTGGTGGCACCTTGAGGAAATCAATTAAGTTGAAACGGACCAAGAGGAGTATCAAAGGTAGTGAGAGGGCAAGAAATAGGATGTAAGGATTTTTTTTGATAGCCACCCATAATGTCGAATAGAACATAGCAAGCTCTCCCAGAGAAAGATTCAACAAATTCTTCAGTAGAAGGAGGAATACCAGTGTGTTTAAGAGTAACTTTATTAAGAGGTTGGAGATCATGAACTATTCTAAGTTTACCATTACTCTTGAGGACACAGAAGACAGGTCTGGAATAACTAGAGGTTGAATGCTCATATAGGCCAGTAAAAAATTGTTCTTGGACCAACTTGATAAATTTGTCAACCTTAGCAGCAGGGATAGGGATCTTCTTCTTTTGCCAAGGATCATGTTCAACTACAGGGATGATATAAGGGAGGCCATAGGATTCTTTCAAGAGGCCTCTCTCTTCTTCACAGAAAGCAATAGATTTTTCCCTTAGAGATAAGAAATTTTTGATCAAATTTAACTCATCAGGAAGAAGACATCCATCTGGACCAAAGTTGAACATCTTCAGACATTCTTCAGTGACCCAACCATTGGGCACAAAGCGACCAGTGAGAGATTGAGGAAGACCACAGTAAGGATCACAAGACAAGGGAGGGCGCATAAGAGGAGGATTGAGGGTGAGAGGAATAGGCTGGTTGACTGGTTGGACCTTCTTGGCAACTGACTTATACTTGGTGGAAAACAAGAGAAGTTCTTGTTTCCTCCAAGAGTTTACCAGTGAGACTTGATCACAAAAACTGAGTCCAAATTCCAATATTTTCCACATCAAATGTTCTGCAATATCCTCAAAGGGTGCCTTTTCCATAAAGGGAGAACCAGGAGATAATATGTTTCTCACATGTGTGGCACAAGGTAGGGTTTCAAAGATGATGGTAGAAGGTTGCCCTGGCAGTGCACAATTGGGAGGACTTACTTGTACCCCAAATTGCCTCCACTGAAGCCCATATTCTTCCATACCAAAACCACCAAGAATAGAATCAAGATCAGGATCTAGTTTAGACTCATTACAGAGATTCAAAGCGTAACTGAGAGAAGATTTATCAGAACTAAGAGTACAAGGAAAAGGAGACACAACAGATCCAGAGAAAGAAGGAAAAGGACTATTTTTGGATTTTTCTATTTTGACATGTTTTTGATTTTTGATATTTTCTAGTTTAGATGAAAAAGATCAAAAGAATGAAAAATAAGCCTGAGGGATGAGAGTTGACCCTTGAGTCTAAATCTGAGGCTGAAAAGAACTAAAACTATTAGTAGGATCAACTATTCCCAAAAAAAATGAGAGGAATTGGAATTATCCTTCTGCTTCCCCTTTAAAGATGACTTAGAAGGATGAACAGGAAAATCTCTTTCCCAAAGACCAGAGAGGAACTTAAATCTTTCTACCATCAGCATCAGGGAGAAGAATTCTCTCCCCAACTTGATCAGAAAACTTCAGAGTAGCACCAAAATCCATCAAGAGAGGTTGTCCCAAGATCATAGGTCCTTCCAAACAAGTGATCCAAAAATGACAGGTTCCAACAATATTTTGACCAATCCTGACTGGAAAATCTTCATCAATACCAACCAATTCACAAGATTGATTACCTATCCCATAGACTGCAGAATTGAAGCTGACCCTAGGACTGAGTTTGAGTTTACAGGCCATAGAATCCAAAATTAAGTTGAGCTGGGATCCAGAGTCCACAATAGGAGAGACAGTTTTAGCTGAGTCACCAAGATAAAAAGGGAGGAAACCAAGAGGAAAGGATTAAAGGCTGGAATCTGAAGAAGGACTAGTTCCCCCAGAGTCCTCCATCAAAGTGCCAGAGGAGACCTTTAGTTCTTCAGGACCAATCTCCACACATTGACAAGAGACCCATTTCCTCATTCCTTCAGCAACAGATGGAGAGATTGATAGAAGTTCAGCCACAGATAGATCAGGAATTTTGAGGTCAGAAATTTTCTTTAATACTCCTTCTTCCACAGCATTAGGGTGTTCTTTTGAGATTCCCCTTTCAAATCAAACTTTGGGCTGGGTGGAGGGAGGAATTTCAGGTGAAGCAGGAACTAAGATGGGATCAGAAGTTCAAGGTGACTTGGATGAAGGAGAAGGATCTAGGTGATCTGGAAACCTTTCTATGATTGGATCCTTTTCCACCTCCATGTCTTCCACATCAAAGGAAGGAGGCTCAGGTGAGGATCAACACTTGACTGGGTTTTGAAGAATTGAAGTTGGCAAGGAAGGGGCTTTGTGAGGTTTATGTTACTCATGTTGTTTCCTAGCTGGATCAGATTGATAATTAGTCCCAGCAAGACTGGAGGAAGAGATAGCTGGAGGGTACCAAGGTTGAAGAGTAACACAGGAAGATTGGAAATTGAAGGAATCAAGGGATGCTTTAATTGGAGGTGGAGGCTGATAAGAGGCCACCACATGAAAAATAGGGCAGGATGAATCAAAAGGGATCAGAGAACCATGAGGAAGAAAGAAATTGTTTCCCTTCTGCTCCACCAACCTTTCCTTTATATCCTTCTGGAGTTCCAAGCATTCTCCAGTTCCATGGCCTTCCCTATGACAGTAGTAACAGACCAGGGTAGATTTGGGGACAGAATTAGAGGTTTTAGCAGTAGCAAAAGAATAAATCTTTTGATCTATTTTATTCTCAAAAGCTTGAAGTATCTTAGTGATTTTGTCTAGAGTAGTAGGTTCTTGAGTAAAATTAGGATCTGCTTTAGGTCTTTTATCTGCAATCATCTTACTCATAATATTGTTGGATTCTTTGGAAGAAGGAGCATGGAATGGTTCAGTGGTTCTAGGTTTTTCAAAAGTTAAAGCAGTTTGACCTTTCATAACTTCATCCACAGTACTCCTAAGGATAAGGAAAACAGGGAGCTTGAATCAATTATCCCTGGTGGTGATCATAGATCCAGATTTGACCAATTTGTCTTGAATCCTTTCCTGCACAGCCAACAAAAAAGATTGGAAGAATCATGCTCAAAATTTGTCCACTGAATCAATTTTATTGTTTTAGATAAGATAGTTTTGGATAGGATCCCAAGACTTCCTAAAAGATTGGTAGTCAGAAGCTGAAGAGACACCACCATTCAAAATCCATTGAGAGACAAGAGAATCCAAATCCTGCAAATTAAACCAAGCTTCATCTATTTTACCCCAATATGCCAACATTGCTTCCTGCAGAAGCATCCAGTCATGGGATTTTAATCCTTCAAAAAACTCAATTACTTCCATAACTTCATCAGAGGAGATAAAGAATTGTAACTGATAGGCCATATTGTATTTGCTTGCCCCATCCACTTCAGCAGCAATTTTTTAAGAGTCCAAGAAACGTTTGACATTTACTCCATTGAAACCTAAGTTCTTGTTCTGAGGTTTGATCTTGACCATCTTTGGTCAAGCAGAGGTGGTTGGGGTACCAGTAGATGCCATTTTGAATAACAGAATTCCTAGAGGATCCAAAGAGCAGATTTCCAAAGTGGCTCACAAGTGTGGCAGGAGTAGGGTTTCACAAAAAACAACAAGTAACTTGCCTGGATTTTGAAAAAATTGGGAGGAATTACTTCTAGGATAAGTTGCCTCCATGGATCAGATCTGAGAAGAGAGAGAGACCAGAGGAAAAAAAAGGGAAAAAGATTGGATTTTGAAGTTTGATTCCAAACGTTGATGTTGGGACTGTAAATCCCAAGGTTTCTGGTTCAATCCTGGCCTGGGGGACCAAATGTAAGACTCAAAACGGTGCTGAGCCGCAGGCAGTTCTGTGGAGGGGAAAGGTGCTGTTTAGGCTGCCCTCCTAAGAGTTACAATAATATTTAAATATAACCAGAATCAAGGTCCAGGAACTTGTAAATAAGGAATCAATATAAGGGATGAGTTTGGGAATAGTCAGTAGCAATGGAAACAACACTATCTGAGGCAAGATGGTGCAGGGAAAGACTTGAACAAAATAAGTTGAAGTTTTTTTCAGAGTTCAATGGAAAAAGGCAGTTGTAAGCAACAAGGCCCACAAGCTAATAACTCTGGTTGTTGGCAGAAGATTAGGAAAGATCAACTCAATCCAAACCAACCTCCAGGTTCTCAATGAACCTGCCCAACTCTCCGCAATCAAGCGCTTTCAGGGTAACAGATAACTGTGGGTGGCTGAACCAAACAAAAGCAATTTGTTTTTGAAGCTCTAGAAGCAAAGAAATAACAGATTCAAACAAGAATAACCCAAAAATTCTCAAGGAACTAAAAAGTAGCATGGTGGAATTGAACTTTTAAAGAATAAAGGGAGGTCTAACACTCCAGGTTTCAAGCTTAAAGAAACCTCTCAGTCAAACGTGACTGGAGCTGGAAAGATGATCAGGCAAGGATCAGACCAGTATGGTTGGAAGAAGAGATCAAGAGTGGCATAAAAAACTCAAGAATTACAGCAGAAAGAATTCTCTTCAACCAGCAAGGCTATGGTTTGTGATAAGGATCAAGGTCACAGATGTACAGATCAAAGATTTGAGTACGGAGGCTCAAAGGATCAAGGGGAAATCAAAGGATATACCCAGCAAAAAAAGGTTTCAGATCAAGGGAAGGAATCCCTCTGAAATGATTAGATTACTCATTGATATATCATTAGATGGATGATATATCCAATGATCCCCCAAAAAGGCAGGGGAGAGCCCCTCTTTTTATAGACAAGAGGCCTGTAGACTATTTACAAGAGATACTTATAAATGAGTGCGGGATTTTTTTTTTTTGAAGATGAAGATTGGCAACAGGAACGGCCTGACATGGGAGAGAGAAAAAAAAAAGGTATGGAGGTGTGAACCTGCCTGCGTCAAGGACAACGGCGGCAGTGGATGAGGGGTTGCAACTGGCTGCAACTGCGGTTGGCCAAGGGAGTGTCAATGAAGGTGGTTCAAAGTCACCAACGGCCGCAAGCAAAGCTTGCGGTCATTGGTTGGTGGCGGTGTGAAGTTTCCAACGGCTGAAAACAACAATGTTGGTTCACGGGCATCAGAGAGGGATTGGGGAGGGGATCAGATGGGAGCACCAACCAACCAATTGAGAATGGTTGGATGGCAGTGCTGATGGTGGGAGAGGGAATTCAATGGTTTGACCAACTGGATGAGGATGGAGGTGAGATTGGATGGATGATGGGATGCATGAGGGATACTGGGCACTTGTTGAGGGGTAGTGGTGACGGAATGGTTGATGAATCAAGTGTGAGAAGTGCCACTAGTAGGATGAGAACTGGCACTACTGATACTACTAGGAACGGGTTCTCAAAAGTCACCTTGGGATGCCAACAATAGCTATTGAACGTCTTGAGTTCTTGATCCTCGGATAGATCTTAAAGATCATTCAAGGTTGAAGGTAGGATGATCTCCTGCCTTTGTTTCTCACCTTGATCAATCTCAAAATTGGCTTGGTTGTAGAGATAGAGACTGGAAAAGGTGAGGACCATCCCAAAGGCTTGAACAATTGAGAGCTGATGGCCAATGAGGTTGGGAGATCCATGAAGGAGGATAATTGGATGGCAGTGATGAGTTGAGGAGGGGATGGCTGCCCATGTGCACTTGGCCAAAAAAAATCAGGGCAAGGCGCATGCAAGGGAGAGATTTGAACCAAGGAGGACAGCATTGGATGACCAAGGAAGGCCTGCCTAGACCACTAGGACATGGAAGAGCTGGGAAAATGGGAAATGAGTGGGTACCCATAGAGGCACAAGAATGTTTTTTTTTTTTGCAGATTTATTGATGGATAAGGGGATGTAAAAAAAAAATTCAAAAATTTCCATAATCCATGAGGTGTCCCCAATTTCCCACTACACCGCTCTTCTGGGAGAGAGATTTGCACGGCCTTATCCAATCCCACGCTGGTTGTTTCCACTGGCTGTTGTCCCAAACTTCCTTCCAGGCACGCCTTCTGTTGTCAAAGCCCTTGTAACCCCAACACCCTTCTCCCCAGCCATACTGTTGATGCCCAATCCCTCCCCATTCCGCACCTGAAGCCCCTCCATGTGTGTCCATTGCACCAATGCCAAAATCTCTGCTAGCTGTGATGGCAACAGGCCTGCTGTTGGCCCATCCATCCGGCACTCCCTGCGCTCCATGTCCTTCCATTCTCCATGAATTCTCCCTGCCATTGAAGGGGTCATACTTTGGTTTCAATCCTTCAACGCCTGGTCCGCTCCTTCTGCCACCACTCAACTCCTCTCAGCAAGACCCATCCACTGTTTGTTGGTTCTCAAGCCACGCGCAATATCTGATGACTTATTCTTTTCTACAAGACTTGCCTACCACCCGTTGGTTCCCAAATTGTGCACAATATCTGCTGCTCCCTTCTTCTCCACAAGACTCACCTGCCCTCCATTGGTTCCCAAATCACATGGAATATCCCCTGCTCTCCTCTTCTCTGCAAGACTTGCCTGCCGCCCATTGGTTCCCAAATTGCATGCAATATCTGCTCCCATCCCATCCCCTGCAGCTCCCCTTCCCTCTGCCGCCATTAGTTCCGCTTCCTGTCCCCTTGTCCTTGCTTGCTTCATAGCAACGGGCTGATCTAACTCCACCACAACCCGCTTTCCCAACACATATCTTGTCTCTGCTGGGGAAATAAATTCCCCATTTGAATCCATTGTCCAATTCTTGCATCCCAACAGCCAATAGCCCTTATTGTAAACATACGTGCACACCCAGGGCGCAGGTGTGCTAGGGAGCTTAAAACCCTCTGCCGCGCAAGGTGGCAAACCACACCAGTGCTGCAACATGTGGCTCATATAGATCTTGAGGTCCCTTTCCAACTCTGCAATTTCACTAACCCAAGGGATGGTTGCCAGTGGTGGGGCCAGAGCACACGCTGCCAAGTAATCCAAATCTGCTTGCAACCAGACCCTGAAGTGGGCGCTGCCTCCTCTGTGGATTGTTTGAAATCATCTTCCAGCAAAAAAGGCTTGCGCTTCCCCCATTGTGCAAGCAGGACCCCCTTCAGTTTTGGCCAATCAAGGTTTTGCTAGCCTTCCATCTCTTCCACATCCCAAAGCTCTTCCATGTCAATGATGAACAGGAAAAAATGTTGCGCCTTGTTTGAATACAATGCACCTTTTGAGTCTGCAATCACTTCATATTGTGAGATGAATTGCTCCACATTCGCAGTTTTGAATTTAATGTGAGGGTGATCCTTTGGCTCAATGCGGAAAGGGCTGGAGGAGGAAGAAAAAGGAGAAGTGACTGCTGGTAGCATCCTGAGTACCTTTGAGAGAATTTAGAAAAAAGAGGGTTCCTGGCCAGACCCCCAGATGTGGAAAGTAAGAGAGTGGTACTCCCCTAGTTGTCCCTAAGTTCCGGAATCAATGGTCCTTGCTTCTTTAAGGATAAGGATGCACCCGTTGTAGTGTTGTTATATAGACTTGGGTTGGAAAACACGCCACAGTTGGCGCCCTCAGCATTTGGAAGGTCAGGCTCAGCATTTGGGATGCACACAGTCTCAGAAGTGGCTACTGCGGGCCCAGCAGTAGGCACTGCGGGGATCAGCATACCAGGAGTGGGTGGGGCTTGATTGGATTTGGCGGACCACCGCCCGCTTGGACATTACGGACCTAAGAATGGAGCTTTCCCAACTGGGTTTGCAGGTGGCTAGTTTGGGAAGGTAGAAGTGGGGTGATCCGGGCTATTGGAGCGGGCTGGGTGCATGCAAGGGTGGGGCAGGAAATCAGACGGCGCGCGAGGTGGATATGGACAATGCAGGGGGCTATGAGTAGGGCACAGCGGAGGGCCGCGTCATGAGAAGGAAGAACTGGGTGTGTGTAAGGGTAGGCGGGCTGGAGGGTGATTGCGGCATGGGAAAGGGTTCTGGTTTTTAGGGTTTCTTTTCTATTTGTTGTTGGGCTGTCATTGCACTTGTACTTAGGTTAGGGTTGAGATTGTGGGCATAAAGTCTGCCCCCTCAACCCCAGCTTGAAAGAGGGGAACACGGCTTTGGACAACGGCTTAGGATCACCGCTTGGGAGGACAGCTGATGATACGGAAAGGAAAGGAAAGGAATTAAATTCATCTCTCTATATCTCTCTCTATACGGGCGCATCCTTATCCTTACAGAACCTAGGACCATTGATCCTGGAACTTGGGGACAACTAGGGGAGTACCACTCTCTTACTTTCCACATCTGGGGGTCTGGCTGGGAAATATTTTGTCCCAAGTATCTCAAAGGTACTCAGGATGCTACCAGAAGTCACTTCTCCTTTTTTTTCCCCCTCCCCCCCTGTCTGCATTGAGCCAAAGATTACCCTCACATTTGATTCAACACTGCGGATGTGGAGCAATCCATCTCACAATATGAAGTGATTGCAGACTCCAAAGGTGCATTGGATTCAGACAAGGTGAACCATGTTTTCCTGTTCACCATGGACAAGGAAGAGATGGAAGGCTACCAAAACCTTGATTGGCCAAAACTGAAGGGGGAAATTCTGGAAAAGTGGGGGAGTGCAAGCCTTGTTTCTGGAAAGGCAATTTTGAATGAGCCGCGGCGGAGGCAAGGGCGCATGGCAGGGTCTGGTTGCAAGGGGAATGGGATTATGGGGAATTGGATTACATGGCAGCATGTGCTATGGCCCCACCACCAGCAACCATCCCTTGGGCAAGTGAAATTGCAGAGTTTGAAAGGGACCTCAAGATATATATGAGCCATGTGTTGAAGCACTGGTGTGGTTTGCCACCTTGTGCGGCAGAGGGTTTTCAGATCCCTAGCGCTCCTGCACCCCAGGTGTGCACGTATGGTGACAATAAAAGCTATTTGTGGTTGGGACGCAAGAAAAGGAAGATGGATTCAAATGAGGGATTGGTTTCCCCAGCGGAGACAGGATACGTGTTGGGAAAGTGGGTCTTGGTGGAGTTGGATCAGCCCGTTTGATAGAACTAATAGAGATTTCTTTGAGAGAATGTATAAAGAAAAACCAGGCCAGAATCTTGATTGAAAGACAAGGTAGATGGACGGAGTGAGGACAACTGAGAGACTGGCTAAAGGAGGCTCTGAGGAGGTACAATGGCGCATAGAAAAGGTAGCATGGTGTTTATGAGCCACAGTTGGAGAATGAAAGAAGCAGATGAAGTTGTTGATGTAGGAGTTGTAAGTAACTCTTTCTCACCAAATGGAGCAAGGACCCAAAGGCGTCCACAATATTGATGGGCGGTAGGAGTGGTCTTGAAGTTGTAGCCTGATCTGGTTCAATTGCGTTGATGTTGGTATTAGGCTCAGTAGGAAGTAGCGTGAAGTAGAGATGAGGGAAGGAAAAAGTAGAGATGAAGGAAAGAAATAGTGAGAGAACAAAAGAGAATAGTGAAGGAGAAAGAAGAAGCAAAGTCTGGTGTTGGGGAATTGAGGAAGAGGTTGGAAGAGGATGAAGACCAGGCAAAGGATGAAGACAGTGGAGAGTTGTGACAGGCGGGTAACAGGGAGAGTCTTGTGCGCGCTCTTCAGTGAACATGGCATAGAGAACATAGCAGAGAGTCAACACCGTTGTTATGAAGTAAGCAAGGAACAGGGAACAGGAAGCCAAACTAATGGCGGTGGTGGGAAGGGAAGCTGCAGGGGATGGGATGGGAGCGGATATTGTGCACAATTTGAGAACCAATTGGCTGCAGGCAAGTCTTGCAGAGAAGATGGGAGCAGCGGCTATTGAGCGCAATTTGGGAACCAACAGGTGGCAGGAAAGTCTTGCCGAGAAGAAGAAAGCAGTGGATATTTTGCACTGCTTGGAAACCAATGAATGGTGAATGGGTCTTTCAGAGAGGAGGGGAGCAGTGGCAGAAGGAGACAACCAGGCATTGAAGGATGGAAACCAAAGTTGGACCCCTTTGATGGCGGGGAGAATGCATGCAGAATGCAAGGAAATGGAGCACGGGGAGCCCTGGATGGATGGGCCAATGGTGGGCCCGTCGCCATCACAGCTAGCAGAGAGTTTGGCATTTGTGCAACAGACATGCGCAGCAGGGCTTCAGGTATGGAATGGGAAGGGATTGGGCGTCAAAAGTATGGCTGAGGAGAAGGAGGTTAGGGTGCAAGGGTTTTGAAGACGGAAGGTGCGCCTGGAAGGAAGTTTGGGACAACAGCCGTGGACACAACCAATGCAGGATTGGATGAGGCCATGTGAATCTCTCTCCCAGCAGAGAAGAGGGTTGCAAACCACTGGGGACAGCAACTAGGTGTGGGGGGGGGACAAACGGAAGGGATAGTTTTGCAGGAAGGTGGGCATGGCACAATTCCGGGTCTGTATACGCAAGGAAAAGCTCCCAGGCAAAGACAAAAGGTGGAGCCGAAAGCAGGACAAGGAGCGCTGAAAAAAAAATCTCTCTCTTTCCTTTCTTTTTCCTTTTGTTGTTTGGGTTTGTTTCTCTGTTTCTCTTTATCTGTTTTTCTATGGAAGGGCGTAATGTGTAATGGGTGCAGAAGTATGGTTGGGACAGGTGCACAAAAAGCTTTATTTGGTGAGGGGGTGTCCTAGCCAGTTCACAGCCGGAATGACTAGGTACCCCAAAATGTCTGTTTCCCTTATTTTCTTTCTCTCTCCAGTGGTTGTGCATGTGCCCTGGCAGCTTTTCTGTTTTATTTTGTAGGATAGGTACGGCAAACTGTGTGGCAGTTTGTCTGGGGCAGTCAAGGTACCTCACGGAGCTCTTGGACACTCAAAAAGGCACGGGCTCAAGTGCAGCGGAAGGACTTGCGGTTGCACAATTGCGCATGGGGCAAAGCAGGACTCAGGTTTCTCACTCACTCACTCTGGGAAATAAGTTGTTCTACCAGGATCAATAGCTTAAGAAGGAATGCACGTGCAGGAAAAATTTATTTCTTTACAAAGTTAAGATAGGCATGGATACATAGAATGGAGAGAAAAGAAGAGGAAAGGGGGGGAAAGGCATCTAATCCAACCTCATCATTTCCTCCATTTCCGCCTGCAACAATTCTAAAAGGGCCCAGAATGACGCCAGTAGCTTGCGTGGGGATTCCAAGGATTGAGCGCTGGGAGCCGCAAGGAAATTCTGCAACATTGAGGATGACCATTCAGTCAAGTTCTTAAAGTTGGCAGCCAAGAGGGCCAACACAGTGGGGATCTCCCAGATCTTTGGTGGGGTTGGCAGAGGTGACTTCTGGAGGACTGCTTGGGGGGCTTGGTCCTGGAGGAGGCAACAACACAATCAAAATTGGGGATGGTGGCAGCAGGGGAGTGACATGGGGGGTTGCAGGCCTTTTGTCTGAGTTGGAAAAATACCTAGGGTTGGGTTCTGGTGCCAGAGCAGGAGTAGGCCACAGGTTTGTAGGAGGAGCCGGAAGGGAAGCCACACGCCGTCTGAGTATCTCCTTGATGCATGTGTCCCTTGCTCCTTGGGTTACCCGGACACAATTAGCCCATTATTGCAGGGCAGCCGGGTAAGCTGCAAAGGTTGGGAAGTTTTCCTTCTGGGGGGGTCCCCTGTGGCAGAGGGGAAAAGCCGAGTTGCTACTATCACTCAGAGGAGCCTGGTGAAGGGGCAAGCTGGGTAGAGTCCATGAGTCCTCCAAGATTCTGTCTTTTTTCAAAACCACAAAAGGGTCCAGTCAAGCCATCTTGCGCAGCCTGGGGAGAATCCCAGGGCATTCCCATGATAAGAAAGCAGCGGCGGTGGCCACAAAGGCAGGAAGTGCATGTGCAATGGCTGGGGATGATTGAATACATGTGCCCGTTCTGGGTGCAGAACTTGCAGGGTATCATGGTGGCTTATGAGAGGAACTTTTGGCGGTGTGTGAGGACAAGCGCAAGAAAGGAGTTGGTTGGTATGGGAAGGGCAGGAAGATGGTTGAAGTAGCAATGGGGAGACCTCTGGGGACAGAACTCAAGTTGGGGGGGGATGTGGTGTTGTTATACCGCCTTGGGTTGGGAACCGCACCCTGTTTGGTGCGCTCAGCATTTGGTAGGTCAGGTACAGCATTTGGGATGCACGCGGTCTAAGAAGTGGCTACTGCTGGCTCATCAGTAGGCATTTCAGGGCTCAGAATACCTGGTGTGGGTGGGGCTTGATCAGATGTGGCAGCCTGAAGCCCGCTAGGACATTATGGACCCAAGAATGGAGCTGGCCCAACTGGGTTTGTGGGCGGCTATTTTGGGAAGGTAGAGTGGGGTGATATTGAGGCTACAGGAGCAGGCTAGGTGCACAAAAGCAGGGGCCAACCCGCAGGGCAGGAAATTATGCGGCGCACCGGGCAGATATGGACAATGCAGGGGCTCCGAGTAGGGTGCAGCGGAGGACTGCGTCATGAGAAGGAAAAACCAGGTGTGTGCAAGGGTAGGCGGGCTGGAGGATGATTGCGGCATGGGAAAGGGTTAGGGTTAGGCTAGGTTTCTGGTTTTTAGGGTTTATTTTCTATTTTTTTTGGGCTGTCATTTTGCTTGTACTTAGGTTAGGGTTGAGAGTGTGGGCATAAAGTCTGCACTCTAAACCCCAGCTTGATAGAGGGGAACACAGCTTTGGACAATGGCTTAGGATCATGGCTTTGGAGGATGGCTGAGGATATGGAAAGGAAAGGAAAGGAAGGAAATTAATCTCTCTCTCTCTCTCTCTCTCTCTCTCTCTCTCTCTCTCTCTCTCTCTCTAAGGGCGCATTCTTATCCTTGCATACGCTAGGACCATTGATTCTGGAACTTAGGGATAACTAGGGGAGTACCACTCTCTTACTTTCCACACCGTATAGAGAGATAGAGAGAGATATATTTCCTTCATTTCCTGTACATATCCTAAGCTTTATCCTAAGCCATCCTCCTTCCTTCTAAGCTGGGGTTGAGAGGGCAGACTTTATGCCCACAATCTAAACCCTGACATAAGTACAAGCGCAATGACAGCCCAAAAACAAATAGAAAAAAAACCCTAACACTAGAAGCCTAGCCCAACCCTAGCCCTTTTCCCATGCTACAACCACCCTCAAGCCCGCCTACCCTTACACACACCCTGTCTGTCCTTCTCATGACGCAACCCTCCGCCGGGCCCCACTTGGAGCCCCCCGCATTGTCCATATTTGCCCAGCACAGGGAATGGAAGGACGTGGAGCATGGGTAGTGTGGAATGGATGGGCCAACTGTGGGCCCATTGCTATCACAGCTAGCGGAGGTTTTGGCATTGGTGCAACAGACATGCTTGCAGGGGCTTCAGGTGTGGAATTCAAAGGGATTGGGCATCAACAATATGTCTGGGGAGAAGGAGGTTGGGGTTGAAAGGGCTTTGACAAAAGAAGGCATGCCTGGAAGTAAGTTTGGGAAAACAGACAGCAGACACAACCAGCATGGGATTGGATGAGGCCGTACAAATCTTTCTCCTGGCAGAGAGGAAGGTTTCAAACCGCTGGGGAAAGCAGCTAGGTGTGGGGGGGGGAAATGGAAGGGATAGTTTTGCAGGAAGGCAGGTGTGGCGCAATGCTGGGTATGTATATGCAAGGAAAAGTCCCATGGAAAAGAAAAAAGGTGGAGCAGAAAGAAGGACAAGGAGTGCTTCAAAAAAAAGAAAAAAAATCTCTCTCTGTCTTTTCTCTTTCCTTTTGTTGTCTGGGTTTGTTTCTCTGTTTCTCTTTATCTGTTTCTTTTTTTTCTATTGACGGGTATAATTTGTAATGGGTGCAGAAGTATGGTTGGGACACGCGTGAGACAAGCTTGGTTTGGTGAGGGGGTGTCCTAGCCGGTTCACAGCTGGAATGACTAGGCACCCCAGAGTGTCCGTTTCCCTTATTGCCTTTCTCTTTCTGGTGGTTGTGAGTGCGTGCCGGAAGATTGTCTGTGTTATTTTGTAGGATAAGTACGGGGGAACTGTGTGGCAGTCTGTCTGGGGCTGTCCAGGTACCTCACGGAGCTCTTGGACACTCAAAAAGATGGGGGCTCAAAGCGTAATGGCATGACTTGCAGTCGCGCGATTGCGTGTGGGGCAAAGAAGGACTCAGGTTTTCTCACTAACTCACTCAGGGAATGGGGTCCTTCTAAAAGGATCACTAGCTTAAGAAGGAATGCGCGTGCAGGAAACATGTATTTCTTTAAGAAGTTAAGATAGGAGGGGATACAAAGAATGGAGAGAATAGAAGAGGAAAGGGGGGGGGGCAAGGTTTCTAAGCCATCCTCATCATTTTGTCCATTTTTTCCCGCAAAGATGCTAACAGGGCACAGAATGACGCCAGGAGCTTGCATTGGTATTCCAAGGATTGAGTGCAGGAAGCCACAAAGAAAGTCCACAACATTGAGGTCAAAAGTTCAGCAAAATTCTCTAAGTTGGCTGCCAAGAGGGCACTCATGGTGGGGATCTCCAGGATCTTGGGAGGGGTTGGCGGAGGGGAGGCAGGCGGCAAGGGGGGACTTCCAGAGCACTGCTTTGGGGGCTTAGTCCTGGAGGGGGAAACAACACAATCAAAATTGGGGAAGGTGGTGGCAGGGGAGTGACCTACAGGGTTGTGGGCCTGTTGTCTGAGTCTGAAAAACAACTAGGGTTGGGTTCCGGTGCCAGAGCAGGAGTAGGCTGCGGCCTTGAAGGAGGTGCTGGAGGAGGACACAGAGGAGGATCCAGAGGAGGAGCCAGAGGGGGAGCCGCGCACCATCTGAGTATCTCCTTGATGCGCAGGTCCCTTGCACTTTGGGTGACTTGGACATGATTGGCCTGGTAAGCCGCAAAGGTCGTGAAGTCCCCCTTCTGGGGGGGTCCCGCGTGGCAGAGTTGCAACTTTCACTTGGAGGCGCATTGCAAACGGGCAAGCCAGGCAGAGTCCACAAGTCTTCCAAGATTGTGTTGTCATCCAAAAACACAAATGGGTCCTTTCAAGCCCTCTTGCATGGCCTGGGGAGGAGCCTGGGGCATTCCCTTGCTAAGCAAGCAGCGGTGGAGGCCATGAAGGAAGGTGGTGCACCCGCAAAAGCTGGGGATGATCAAACACATATGCCCATTCAGGGCGCAGAACTTGCAGGGTATCATGGTGGCCAATGAGAGGAACTGTTGGCGGTGTGTGAGGAGTAGCATAAAAAAGGAGTTGGTCAGTATGGGGAGGGCAGGGAAACAGTTGAGGCAGCAATGGGGAGACCTCTGGGGACAGAACTCAAGTTAGGGGGGGATGTGGTATTGTTATAAAGCCTTGGGTTGGAAACCGCACTGCGGTTGGCACGCTCAGCATTTGTTAGGTCAGGCTCAGCATTTGAGATGCGCGCAGTCTCAGCAGTGGCTGCTGCAGGCTCATCAGAAGCCGCAGCAGGCTCAGCAGTAGGCACCCCAGGGCTCAGCATACAGGGGTGGGTTAGGCTTGATTGGATGTAGCGGGCCGCAGCCCGCTAGGACATTATGGAACCAAGAATGGAGCTGGCCCAACTGGGTTCACGGTCAGCTAGTTTTGGAAGGTAGAGAGGGGCAATTGGGGCTATAGCAGCAGGCTGGGGGCGCACAAGCATGAGCCAACCCGCGGGGCAGGACATCATGTGGAGTTCCGGGCAAATACAGACAATGCGTGGGGCTCTCACTATTATAATTATGGCCAGCAATTAGCTTAGGCAAATGAGCAGTATTTAAAGCAAAAGAAATGCTGGAAACCTTGTTTCAATAATTGCTGATGGGCTCTAACAATGGGGCAATACGTTGGATGATATTGGTGATGAATTCAATTGGATGATGAATGGATGGTGGAAAACAGCAGGGAGAAGAGCGCCTTAAGTAAAAAAGATTGGCCTCTTGTGAGCCAATGATACAACAAGCCAAAAGGCAAATTTTCAGCTCCAAAAGGGATCTACAGGCTCTACAGGCCTTGTTACTTGGTTTGGGCTACATCAGCCCGCATGGCATCAGTCCCTGTACCCTTACAACCAGCCTATTCCGGTTATTTCTGGTGTTTCCACCTCAATGGGGCTGAACCAGTCCCTTAGGTGTTCAAAAACCTGGCTGGTTGTCTATTACAACCGGTCTATTACCTCAAATGCTGGCTGGTTGCCTCATGCAACCAGCCCCTGGCCATACAAATGGCCAGGAGGGACCCAGGACACACCTGGGTCCGGTCTCAGACACACATGGGGGGGGGGGGGTGTAACTGGTGGACATGCCACCCCTCCCTCTTTCTCTCAAATCCCTGGAGGTGGCAGTCAAATCCCCCTACCAGGGGCCCTGGAGGTCAATGCCCCAGGGCGTTGTCATGCTAGGTGGGCTGGGGGGTGGTCAGGTCCCCTCCAGCCCATCGCTCCTCCCCCTTGGTTAAGGGGGGGGGGGGAGAGCGCCCCTTCAATGGTGGGGGAGTGGTCAATTCCCCCCCACCGCCGGTTGCCTTGATGCAACTGACCTAGCCACCTCTTTTTTTTGGGGGGGGGGGTGATCAAGTCCCCCTCACCATGACCGGTTGCTGGCTGGTTCCATCCAACCAGCCCTCCCCCTTCTCCTTGCAATGGCAAGCGAGGGGAGGAGGAGGAGCCGGGGCCACCAGCCCCACGGCAGCCGCAACCGGGATGGGAGGGCTCCATTTTGAGTCCCCCTGCCCCGTGCGGGCCGTTGGGCCCCATAAACAGGCCATAAGCAAAAACAGCGGCCCTGAGTGGGCTGCAACATGGGCGGCAGCCCCAAACGGGCTGCAACACAGGCGGCGGCCCCAAGGGGCCGCCCCAAGCCCAAAAGGTGAATTTAACATACTTTGGAGGGCCAGCCTGTCTGGCCAAGTATGTCCAAAATAAAACTTGGGCCCAATTATCCCCATGCAAGCCCGCCTGGCTGTATTTGCCCATATACCCCTCCGGGCCCGTGTACCAATAGGCCTGTTTCACGCGTTTTGAGGCCATTTTCCCCGAATCCTTGACATCCACACAGGCACGTATGGTCCATGTGTGTGTCCAATGGGCCGCAGAGGCCCTCATGTAAATCCCATTTGGATTACAATCATGCGTAGCACACGCGTAAGTGCTTACCTATTTTAACACTCACTAGGGTGCAGTGGAGGGCCACGTCATGAAAAGCACAAACTGGGTGTGTGTAAGGGTAGGTGGGCTTGAGGGTGGTTGCGGAATGGGAAAAGGGTTGAGGTTAGGCTAGGGTTCTGGTTTTTAGGGTCTCTTTTCTATTTGTTGTTGGATGGGTCCTGCGGAGGGGAGGAGGAAGGCTTAGGATATGGCTCAGGATACGGCTTAGGATACGGAAAGGAAAGGAAGGAAATTTGTCTCTCTCTATCTATCTATCTATCTCTCTCTCTCTCTATATATATATATATGGTGTAAAAATTGAAATGGTGCTAAGCTTCAGGCTGTTCCGTTGAGGGGAAAGGTGCTGTTTAGGCTTTCCTCCTAACAGTTACAATAATATTTAAAAGTAACCGGAATTGAGGTCCAGGAAATTTTAAATAAGGAATTAATGTAGGGGATGAGTTCAGGAATAGTTTGTAGCAAAGGAATCAACTATATCTGAGGCAAGATGGCAGAGGGAAAGACTTGAACAAAATAAGTCAATGTTCTGTTCAGAGTTCAATGGAACAAGGCAGTTGCAAGTAACAAAGCCCACAAGCTAATAACTCTGGTTGTCAGCAGAAGATTAGGAAAGATCAAATTAATCCCAACCAACCTCCAGGTTCTCAATGAACCTGACCAACTCTCCGCAATAAAGCGCTTGAAGGGTACCTGATAACTGTGGGTGGCTGAACAAAAAAAAGCAATTTTTTTGTGAAGCTCTAGAAGCAAAGAAATAACAGATTTGAACAAGAATAACCCAACACTTCTCAAGGCACTCAAGATTAGCCTGGCTGAATTCAAATTTCAAGGATAAAGGGAGGTATAACACTCCAGGTTTTAAGCTTAATAACACCTCTTCAATAAATCTTGATTGGCTCCAGAAACATGATCAGGAGGGATCAAGAACAGTATGGTTGGAAAAAGGGATCAAGGAGTGGTATAACACACTCAAGCATTCCAGCAGACAGAATTATCTTCAACCAAAAAGGCTATGGTTGGTGATAAAGATCAAGGTCACAGATGGAAAGATCAAAAATTTGAGTATGGAGGCTCAAAAGATCAAGGGGCAATCATGGATATACCCAGAATGAGGATTAGGATGAAATTACTATGATTACAGGGGGGGACATACACACACACTCCCATGGATGATTCAGAAAAATCAGGGGAGATCCCCTCCTTTTATAGAAAAGAGGTCTGTAGACTATTTAAAAGAGAGATTTACAAATAGAGCAGAAAAAAAGTTTTTTTTTTTTTTTTTTTTTTTTTTTTTGTTTGTTTATTGTTTGTTTATTTTTTGTTTATTTTTTGTTTATTGTTTGTTTATTGTTTGTTTATTGTTTGTTTATTGTTTGTTTATTTTTTGTTTATTGTTTATTGTTTTTTTTTTTGTTTTTTTTTTTTTTTTTTTTTTTTTTTTTTTGTTTTTTTATTGTTTATTGTTTTTTTTTTTTTATTTTTTTTTTGTTTGTTTTGTTTTTTTTTTTATTTTTATTTTTTATTTTTTATTTTTTTTGTTTTTGTTTTTTTTGTTGTGTTGTGTTTTGTTTTTGTTTTTTTTTGTTTTTGATTTTCATGAGAAAACAAAAGAAAAAAAAAGAAACAAACAAACACTCAGAAGTAAAGAAGAATTGAATCAAGACCCTGGCCTGTGCCAATGATGGGCACGGGCAGGAGAGTAGCTAATGAGAGGCCTGCTGACATGCTAACAGGCCAAGCAAAGTTGCTGGCGGTCATTGGCCAATGGATTGGGATTGGGGATTGAATGAGTTAGGCCAAGAGTCAAAGGCCAAGTTAGCAAGGAACAGAGAATGAATCCACAAGTTTGGAGAGATAGTCAGAGGGTTGGGAGGGGTGATTGGACAAAATTGGCAGTTGGTATTGGGAAAGGTAGAGGATGAAGGGGTAGATTGAGCAATTCAAAGCAAGGACTGGCTTGATTGGCAATGAGGATGACTTGGAGAGTGATCTGGAATTGGATTGATGATGATGATGGTGGGTAGGACTCAATGATTTATTGAGACTGGATTCTGATGATGATGATGATGGTGATGGTAGTGGTGGATGGTCACCAACAACCGCAAGAAATGCCTGCAGTCATTGGTTGATGAACATTGGTTCTTGATTGATAGGGTGATGATGATGACTTGGATGATGATGATGATTGGAGTCAATGGCCGTCCGTGCGCCCATTTGGCAAAAAAAGAAAAAAAAACAGGAAAATGAAGGACAAGAAGTGAAGCAAGAAGGACTTGAAAACTGGGCACAGGGGTCTAGGCACTGAGAGATCTTCCTAGACAACTAGGAGAAGGGAACGCTGAGAATTGGAAGCTGAAATAGGAAATCATTCTGGATTTTTTTTTGAAGTTGTATTGATGGATAAGGGAATGTAAAAAAATTCAAAAAATTTCCATAAATCATGAGGTGTCCCAGATTGGTCACCACAACAGGCGCATCCTTCCTTAAAGAAGCTAGGACCATTGATTCCTGAACTTAGGGACAACTAGGGGAGTAACAATCTCTTACTTTCCACACAAATGCTGATGGAAGGAAGATTGAAGTTCCGCTCTGCTCTTTAGATTCTTGTTGTTGGGAAAGAGATTTCCCTGGTCATTCTCCTAAATCAGTTCCAAAGGGGAAGCAGAAGGAAAGTTTTAATTCCTCTCATTTTTTAGCGGAGTAGTTGATTCTACTGATAGTTGTAGTTCTTCCCAGCCTTGGAATTAAACTCAAGGATCAAATCTCATCCCAGAGGCTTATTTTTCATTTTTATCATCATTTTCTGCTGATCTGAAAAGTATTCAAAATCAAACTGAAAAGTATTAAAAATCAAAAACAGGTCAAAATGAAAAATCCCAAAAATATTCCCTCTCTCTCTGAATCTGTGGTTTCTTCTTTTCCTTTTTCTCTGAATCCTGTTCAATATTCTTTGAGCTCTGGTGTCAATCTCCGCAATGAGTATAAAATAGATCTAGATATTAATTCCCTTCTTAATGGTTTTGGTATGGAGGAATATATACTTAAGTGGAGGCACTTGGGGGTCAAAGTTAGTCCTCCCAATAATACACCGCTAGGGCATTCTTCTACCATCATTTTTGAAACTCTACCTTGTGCAGCACCTGTGAGCAACATATTATCCCTTGGTTCTTCTTTTATGGAAAAAGCACACTTGTAGGACGTTTCAGAACATAGGACGTGGAAAATTTTGGAACTTTGTCTCATTTTTTGCAGTCAGGTCTTGCTGGTCAAGGCTTGGAGGTGTCACACAACCACCCCACGTACTATAGGGAAATTATTAGATGATCGTGAGCGCAAAGGAATGCCAAGTGCGAGGGCTAGTGCAAATAGCAAGAACCAGTTGCGAAGTGCGAACTTGGTTATGGCACTCAACAAAAGGCAAGAGGAATGGAATGTTCCAAAGAAGGAAACTTCAACCTGAGTCCAATGTGATAACTAGGTTGTAGCAAAAGGAAAGAATGTATGAAATTAACTAACCAAGGAGACAATCATCAGGCAAGGGGATAGCCCTTATAAGGTAATCCAAAGTGACTAGATACAACCTGGAGATGAGCTAACTACAGTTGAAGCAGTGAGGCAATGAATGAAAGGAACGGGATAGGAAATGAAGCAGTGGTACGGATCCAAGGTCATAGTGTAAGTGCAAGACAATAGAATCTGAGCGTACAATTGTATGACGAATTGGGACAGGAGCGAGTGACGTTGAAGGTAATGCAAATGAGAAGTAATAGTTTATGCAGGGTAGGGACTAGTCCAATTGCAAACTGTAAAGTATTGATGGCTTAGTTAGACATAGATGTCAACTAACAAACAATGCATGACCAAAGATGGAAGTCCAAGGCTGTTGATTGGCCAGGGAAGGAGATTGGATCTCATAATGGATGGCAGACCAGTATGGAGTTAACTGCAAAGTTAACAAGTATATACTGAGTTGGTCGCCAAGTTTGGAAGGTCAGCGCGAGCCAGAGGAAATAGCAGATTGCACCATTGGTGTTGTGCTTTTATTTGTGTCACGCTTTTAGACTGAGGTAGATGGTACTGAGGAGAGGACATGTCAAAGTGATGAAGACAATAATCCCTAAGTGCAAAGCATGACAGTTGCCCGGGTATAAAGATGCGAGCTCCTGCAAGCGTTCAGATAAATTTTCCCATCAACTTCAAGTCGTTAATTATTACTGTATACCCTTACACATTATTTATTACTTAATAGATTTATAATTTATATAAGATGTTGTCATTGTTGTCCCGCCGTTGCAAAAACTGTATTTTCCAAAACGAGTGATGTGTTCCTAGGACTGCCGTCCGAGGCCTTTGAGGCAAGTGCGAGCAATGTTGCCTCCGCAAAGTGACATGTAATTTCCCTATAAATGTCAAGTCAACTGTCAAGGGTCCTGCGGAGTCATAAAGGGAGATGCGAAGTTGTAGGTCCGCGCCAAGGGTTAACTACAAGATACCACCATTGTCGGAGATCGAATACTTGGGGACTCGAGTTCCTGGTGAGTACTAAGCTGGACTGACTAATTATCATAAAATAGTAACTAATTTTGCTTGTTTTGCTAGTGTTACCCCGTTTCTGAAGGTATACCACAAACACATCACCACCACCACCACCTTACTGGGGACCGCCAACTGAACTCCCAGGGGCCCAGATGAATGTCAAGGTGCAAGGCAAAGTGCCCAGTACGGAACCGGTAGGAGTCATAACCAAGGAAGCAAGGGAGGAGGAAAGAAACAAAGCGGAAGGAGAATTGGGAAATGGAGGAAACAGAAATGGAGGGAGAGAAGGAGCGGATGAATTAGGAGAAGGAAATGAAGGAGATGGAAGGGATGGAGTAGATGGGATGGAAGGAATGGAGGGACAAGGCGAAGCGGATTGGTGCAAGTTTTAGGGCTGGTTGAAACGGATGCAAGGCCGCTGACGGACGATATTGGAGAAGGCACGTTGGGTGGCCAAAGTAAGAGAGCGTACAAAGAGCTCTTGGAGGAAGGTTGATGGAATGCTCGGCCAAAGCAAGCTTGGATTGCGAGGTGCAAGGAAATCTTTGAGAGGCATATTGTAACGGAAGTGCTAGTTCTCCAAAGAATGTCCGCACTAATCAACAATGAAGACCTGGATACTTTTTGGTCCATGGTTGCAGAATTAACTGAAAATTGGGAGGATGCAGAGAAAGAAGTAAAAGAAACTTTGGAATTATTTATTATAAATATATATTTTCTTCTTCTTTTTTTTTATTTATTGATTCATTATTATAAATAGAAATATTTTTTTTTTTTAATAATAAGGAATGAAGTTTTATTTAGTAGAAATGAAAGGGAAATGAGAAAAAGGAATAACACGGTGAGATGTAGGAATTAACTGATGGAATGATGGTGTGAAATAAAATGGGGTTAGATGAGATGGAATATGGAATGGAATGTGATTGGATGGGATGGAATCATGATTTTCAAGGTTTGGGAGGGTAGCTCTCATGGAAGTCTTGAATCAGATTGGGTGAATTGCAAAGGTGATGGGCTGGTTCCCACAAGGTGCAATCTTTGTCAGACTGGAAGCCAGACCATTTGACGAGGTATTGAAGTTTTCCTTTGCGTATCCTGGAATCCAGAATATGGCTTACTTCCCACTCTTGACGATCAAGGACAGTGACCGGTTCAGGAGGGGGATGAGTCTTGCCCAGTTATAGGACTTGAGCTGGCTCTAGGAGAGACATGTGAAAGACCGGGTGGATACCTTTCCATTTTGCAGGTAAAGTAAGTTTAAAGGCGTTAGGGGAGATGACTCATTCTACTTTAAAGGGGCCAAGCTTTCTTTTGGAGAGTTTGCGAGTTGGGCGAGTGCTGCAAATGTTGCAAGCATCAAGCCATACTTTATCTCCTACTGCAAAGGTTGGAGCCAAAGTGCAAGATTGGTCTGCTTGCTCCTTATAGTGCTGGTTTGCTTCTTCAAGGTTTGTTCGAAGTTGTGATTGAAGGGATTGAATTTGTTCAAGGTAATTGGTAGCAGGTTGAGAAGGTGCTACGTGAAGGGAAGAGAATGTCGGGTTTCTACCATAAAGAGTTTGGAAGGGCAACTGTTTGGTGGAGGAATGAGTGGAGTTGTTGTAGGCAAATTTGGCTAGTGGGAGCCATTGCGACCAGTCGTCTTGTTGATAGGCTACATGCATTCAAAGATATTGTTTGAGAATCTGATTAACTTGCTTGGTTTGCCCATCCGTTTCCGGGTGGTAAGCCGTTGATAAATTGCGAGTGATCTTCAAATGTTGGCATAGCAAGGTCTAGAAGCTTGAGAAAAACAGAGATCCACGATCACTAATTATATTATCAGGGAGACCATGTTTTGAAAATAAATATTCCATGAACAAGTTAGCTAAGTCTTGTGAAGAGGCCATCACATTACTGTGCAAAAATAAAGCCATCTTTGAGAAGCAATCTACTATTACTAGAATAGCATCATATCCACTAGAAGAAGGTAATTGAGAGATGAAATACATAGACAGCAAGGGCCAAGGACAAGGGGGAATTGGAAGTGGCTGGAGCAGCCCATACTTCCGGTGTTTCAAGGAATTGTTACAATTGCAATCATAGCACGCGCTAACATAGTCTTTTACTTCTTTGGTCATACCAGGCCAGTAGAAGTCTTGTGCAATCAATTGGTAGGTTTTATCCTGCCCATGATGACCAGCAAGCGGAGAATTGTGCCGTGACTCAAAGATATCTAAATTAATGCAAGAATTATCTGGTACTAATATACAATTATCATAGACTAAAAAGTAATGATCATCAATACTGTAACTACTATCTAATAAATTCGCACTTTTGCAAAGTTTGATGCACTTGGGGTTGTCGCATTGAGCTTTTCGGAGTTTGGAAGCCAAATCTTGTAAGCGAGCGATGATCGAACTGAGTTGGGCAGATTGGGTTGAGAAGAGTGTCCTAACGTTTTCAGGGTTGTTTTTGGCAAAGGTGCTCCCCCCCCTGGGTAAACTTTGTCCCAACGTGATAAAGCATCAGGAACTACTGCTTGTTTCCCAGGATGGTACGTGATTTTAAAGTGGAACTTGGAGAGGTATTTGGCCCATCGTGCCTGTCTACCTGTGAGGACTTTTGAGCTCATGAAATACTTCAAGGAATTATGATCAGTTAAAACTTCAAAGGATTCCCTAAGGCTCAAAAGGTATGAAAGCCATTTCTTCAAGCAATAAACAATTGCGAGAAGTTCCTTGTCATGAATCTCATAGTTAAGCTCTGCAGCAAGCAACTTGCAAGACTCGAAAGCTACGGGATGAAAGAGAGAAGTGGAGGAAGAAAATTGCAAGATTACTCCTGCAATCGCATAGTCGCTTGCGTCGTTTCAACAATAGTGCAAGCTAGCTCTTTGAAGTGAGCAAGTATTGGAGCAGTGGTGAATGCTTTCTTCAGAGCTTTGAACTCCAAAGCAGCTTTTTTGGTAAAAAAAAAGGAGTGTCTTTTTGAAGAAGGTTAGTAAGATTCATGGTTTTTTCAGAGTAACACGCAATCAACCTTCTATACAAATTACTGAAACCAAGGAAAACTTGCAGGGATTTAACAGAAGAAGGTGGGGGCCAGTCCAATATGCATTTGCTTTTGGCTGGGTCCATCAATAGTCCTTGCTGCAAGACTACAACACCTAGAAAATGAAGAGAAGAGGAATGGAATTTGCACTTAGAGGCTTTTGCAAACAGGTCATTCTTGCAAAGTTGCTGCAGAACCTCTCTCACATGTGCAATGTGATCTTTGAGGTTTCTCGAGTAGACTAGTATATCATTGAGATATACCACGAGGTTTTTACCTACGAGATCGGAGAAAATGTTGTTGACAAAATGTTGAAAAGTGGAAGGAGCGTTACAGAGGGCAAAAGGCATGACGGTATACTCATAACTGCCGAACTGGGTTCTCATTGCGGTCAAATAATCATGACTTTCCTTAATGCAAATTAGGTTATAGGCACCTTGAAGGTCTAACTTTGAGAAATAAGCAGCTCCATGGAAGAGGGTAAGGAGATGTGACATAGGCGGTACTGGATAGGCATTCTTCTGGTTTACCTGGTTCAGTATCCTGTAGTCAACACAAAGGCAAATTCCGTTGTCCTTTTTTGGAACAAATAGTACAGGTGAACCAGTATTTGAATCGCTTGGTTGAAGAAATCCTTTCGCTACATTTTCCGCAATGTAGTCTTGAAGCGCAATTGATTCTTGCGTTGAGAGAGAGTAAACTGGTCCTGGTGCCGGAGGTGGGCCAGTAAGTTTGATCTTGTGATTGTAAGGACGGGATGGAGGCAATTTATCTGCTTTTGCAGCTGAGAAGATGTCAGCAAAGTCATGATAAACCAAAGATAAAGACTCTTGAATGATTTCTAAATCTTCAATCTTGTCATCTTTGAGCACCAGGTTCAAGGTGCTTGCATGGTGCGAGAGGATTAGGAAGCTCAAAATACACCGTTTGGTTGGTGTCTGTTTCTCTTCAAAGGAACAGGAAAGAGTTAAGCTGGATAGGTAAGCAATAACTCCTAAATCTGAAGAGGGAATTTGGGAATGAAGGTCAGGATATTGCAAATCTCCTGGGGGAAAAGTGTCATACAACTCAATGACAGTGTCAGGTAGGCTGTTTAATTCCTTATTGACGGAAAGTTTAGCATTCTGGGGGTGCGAGGTTTGAAGGTTAATTACTCCTTTGTGCCAATTCACATCCGGATTCCAGTAAACTAGGAAATCATGGCCTAGAATGGTATCATCCATTCTGGGTATAGCCAAGAAAAATAAATCCCATTCAAAGCTGGGGAAATTGGAGAATGCAAAGGTCCATTTTGCCTTTTGGGAGACCCAATAAGACGGTTCAGTTGCACTAATTACTAAATAGATAGGAAATTTATCTATCTCGGAACGCGTAAGATTTTTTGAAGTGGCAAAAGATTCACTGATGAAGGAAACATTAGCACCGGAATCAAGTAATACTTGATAAGGAGTGTTATCGGAATGGAATAGGATGAATATCAAACTCAGAGCACCTAGTGACTTGCAAGTGCGAAGATTTACTTGCGGTGATTTAGATAATGTGTAGTTTTCCTTGCAAGTATCAGAAAAACTACAAGCTAATTTTTTGACTTCTTAGCCGCTTTGCACAGCTGTTGACATCATGTTTTCCTCCACAATAAATACACAGCCCATTCTTCTTCCTTTGTAGCCGTTCCTTGCTCCATAGCATCCTGGTTTCTTTGTCCAAGAACTTCGGACTTTTGGCAACGGTTTTCCCTTTTGAGTTGAAGTTCAAAGTCAAGGTTGGTTTGGATGGTTTTGGGTTCCTCGTGTTTTGATTTGAGGAGTCATCCACCCTTGGAGCCAAGGTGGACGGTCCATGGTCTTTTTGCGGAGAGCGATTCTTGTTGTGATAGCCATTATCAAGCTCAATCACTCAATCGATTAGCTGCTGAAGCGAGGTTGTTTTATGACCCCCAACTGCAAGCTTTTTGATTAAGCGTGCCGGTAGACCCTTTTGGAAATGGAATAGAAGAGCGGCCTTGTTTCACTGGATGCAAGACTGCAAGGTTCAAAAATGAGAAATATAAATGGAAGCTCTACTATTCTCCTTCATAACTAAACTATTAAGTTTGTATTTGGCTTTTTGAACTTCATTGGGGTCGCCAAACAGGGTGAACAGTTGTTGCTTGAACCTGTCCCAGTTGTTGAGAATACAAGCAGGACTGTTGTTGGACAAAGGTTTGAGGTACGGTTCGAACCACTGCAAGGCTCTAGGTGTTAAGAAGGACAAAGAATACATAACTTTATGTCTATTGGAAGGGAAATTGTTGGAGTTGTTTGAAAAGATGATTTTACAAGACTGTAGGTAGGATCGCTTATGAGGGTGTTCTCCAGTAAAGTGATTGGGTTGTTTCATGCCCGGAGTGCAAAAGCTAGGAGTACTTGGACTAGATTGCTGGGCACCATGAGTGAGGGCCTGGATCAATGTCAAAAGCAGGGTTGGAGCATTGGGCTTGGGAGCATTAGTGCAAACCCCTGGTCTACCACCAGTTGAGGTTTCATTGGAAGAATGATTGGAATCTTTGAATTCCGCAAGAGGGTCCGTCGGAGCATCCTGTGGAGGAGCCCAAGGATCATCAAGGGGTTCAACAGATGGCAATTTAGAAGGAGGAACGGGATCTAAGGGTTGTTGGGCCCAAGGAGTGCTGGTTCTCCCTACCCAATGGGTCTCATCATTGTAAGGGGCAAGGGAAGCGTTCCCGGTTGAGCAAGTATGTGACATCAAGAAAAAGAAGTCTACTATAGGTTGGCAGGCTACAATAGATGAGTTGAGTTAGTTAATTTACTTTCACAAGACCACCCCACGTACTATAGGGCAATTATTAGATGATTGTGAGCGCAAAGGAATGCCAAGTGCAAGGGCAAGTGCAAATAGCAAGACTCAGTTGCAAAGTGCGAACTTGGTTATGCCACTCAACAAATGGCAAGAGGAATGGAATGTTCCAAAGAAGGAAACTTCAACCTGAGTCCAATGTGATAAGTAGGTTGTAGCAAAAGGCGAGAAAGTATGAAATTAACTAACTGAGGAGACAATCATCAGGCAAGGGGATAGCCCTTATAAGGTAATCCAAAGTGACTAGATACAACCTGGTGATGAGCTAACTACAGTTGAAGCGGTGAGGCAATGAATGACAGGAACGGGATAGGAAATGAAGCAGTGGTACGGATCCAAGGTCATAGCGTAAGTGCGAGACAATAGAATCTGAGCGTACAATTGTATGACAAATTGCGACAGGAGCAAGTGACTTTGAAGGTAATGCAAATGAGAAGTAATAGTGTATGCAGGATAGGGACTAGTCCAATTGCAAACTGTACAGTAGTGATGGCTTAGTTAGACGTAGATGCGAACTAACAAACAATGCATGACCAAAGATGGAAGTCCGAGGCTGTTGATTGGCAAGGGAAAGAGATTTGATCTCATAATGGATGGCAGACCGGTATGGAGTTAACCGCAAAGTTTGCAAGTATATACTGAGTTGGTCGCCAAGATTGGAAGGTCAGGGCGAGCCAGAGGAAATAGCGGATTGCACCATTGATGTTGTGCATTTATTTGTGTCACGCTTTTAGACTGAGGGAGATGGTACTGAGGAGAGGACATGTCAAAGTGATGAAGACAATAATCCCTAAGTGCGAAGAGTGACTGGAGGAAACAGAAACTGCTCTCTTTTTCCACCAAGTATAAACTAGTTGCAAAAAAGGTCCAACCCATCAATTTCCCCATGCCCCTCAACCTTAATCCTCCTCTCATACACCCTCCCTTATCCCGCAATCCTTACTGTGATTTATCTCAATCTCTTGCTGGTCCATTTGTTCCTTGTGGTAGTGTCACTGAAGAACGTCTGAAGGTGGTCAAATTTGGTCCAGATGGATTTCTTCTTCCCAATGAGTTGAATTTGATCAAAAATTCTTTATCTCTGAGGGAAAAGTCTATTGCCTTCTGTGAAGAAGAGAGAGGTATCCTGAAAGAATCCTATGGTCTCCCTTACATTATCCCTGTAGTTGAGCACAATCCTTGGCAAAAGAAAAAGATTCTGATCCCTCATGCTAAAGTTGATGAATTTATCAAGTTGATACGCAAACAAGTCTGCACTGGTCTATATATTGAACAGTCAACTTCCAGTTATTCCAGCCCTGTTTTCTGCGTCCTTAAAAGTAATGGTAAACTTAGAGTAGTTCAAAATCTCCAACCTCTCAACAAAGTTACAATTAAAGACTCTGGTGTTCCTCCTGATACTGAAGAATTTGTGTAATCGTTTTCTGGGAGGGCTTGCTATGGTCTGGGCAACATCATGGGTGGCTATTACAAATGATATCTACATCCTATCTCTTGTCCTCTCACTACTTTTGATACTCCTCTTGGTCAATTCAAGCTTACTCAATTGCCTCAAGGTGCCACCAATTCAGTTGCAGTCTATCAGGCTCAGATGATATGGATCCTCCATGATGAAGTTCCTGATAATTCTGAAATCTTTATTGATGATGGAAGAATTAAAGTTCCAGTGGCTGATTATGATAAAAAGCTCTTATCTGTCAAACAACCACCCCATGTACTATAGGGCAATTCTTAGATGATTGTGAGCGCAAAGGAATACCATGTGCGAGGGCAAGTGCAAATAGCAAGACCCAGTTGCGAAGTGTGAACTTGGTTATGCCACTCCACAATTGGCAAGATGAATGGAAGGTGTTCAAAAGAAGGAAACTCAACCTGAGTCCAATGTGAAAACTAGGTTGCAGCAAAATGCAAGAACGTGTGAAATTAACTAACTGAGGAGACAATCATCAGGCAAGGGGATAGCCCTTATAAGGTAATCCAAAGTGACTAGATACAACCTGGTGATGAGCTAACTACAGGTGAAGCGGTGAGGCAATGAATGACAGGAACAGAATAGGAAATGAAGCAATGGTATAGATTCAAGGTCTTAGCGTAAGTGCGAGACAATAGAATCTGAGCATACAATTGCATGACAAATTGGGATAGGAGCGAGTGACGTTGAAGGTAATGCGAATGAGAGGTAATAGTGTATGCAGGATAGGGACTAGTCCAATTGCAAACTATACAGTAGTGATGGCTTGGTTAGACGTAGATGCGAACTAACAAACAATGCATGACCGAAGATGGAAGTCCGAGGCTGTTGATTGGCCAGGGAAGGAGATTGGATCTCATAATGGATGGTTGAACGGTATGGAGTTAACTGCAAAGTTTGCAAGTATATACTGAGTTGGTCGCCGAGATTGGAAGGTCAGCGCAAGCCAGAGGAAATAGCGGATTGCACCATTGATGTTGTGCTTTTATTTGTGTCACGCTTTTAGACTGAGGTAGATGGTACTGAGGAGAGGACATGTCGAAGTGGTGAAGACAATAATCCTTAAGTGCAAAGCGTGACATTATCTTGGAATTCAGAGATTTGTCAATTCATTTGGGAATACTCTACTACTTTGGAAAGGATTCTGTTTTGAATCAAGGAATTGGGCATGAATGTTTCTGGTTCCAAATTGGCTGATTGTGTCCCTGCTCTGGAAATTGTTGGCCATGTGGTATGCAAGGAAGGAAGGAGGATGAAACCATTCAAATTCAACGAGATCATCTCTTGGCCCACTCCGATCAATCCCACTGAAGTTAGAGGCTTTCCAGGTGTTTTAACTTATTTTGGATCTTCATTCAATATTTATCCAAAATCTGTGCCCCTTTGCGTCTTCTTACCAGGAAATTGTCACACGGTGGTATGTGAAACCATAAAAACTGCAAAGTGAACTGGCCTTTAAGCCATTTTTGTAGCCTTTTGGTTAGGCCTTGCCTCCCAGTTGGTTTGCAGTTGTGCGAGGTATGACAGAAACAAGCTGAATGGATTTGGACCCAAGCTTGTGAACATTTATTTCAGTTTATCAAAATGATTGTTGGTAAAGACATAGTGTTGAAGAAGATCTCTTATGGACCAGGAGCTGGCAGGATCAAGGTGGCTGTTGATTCTAGTTATCAATCTGTTGGGGCTGTTATTACTTAGGAAGATGAGAATGGTTGGGACCGTCCTGCTCTTTATGAGTCTTTGTTATTTTCAGATGTAGAATACAGATACTCTCAACCAAAACTGGAACTCTGCAGCGTGGCTTGAATGTTGAAGAAACTTCAAACACTCCTCTGGGGTAAACATTTCAAATTACAAGTAGACCCTTGATCCATCATTGAAATGATTAATTCTCCCAGCCTTCCAAATGCTCCTATGACTGGTTGGGTGGCTTTTATTCAGTTGTTCTATTTTTATATTGTTCACAGGCCTGGAAAATCTTTCACCATGCCTTATGGTTTATATTGACGTCCTTGGGGAGATAATCAATCAGATGTTGGAGTGGATTTTGATGAAGAGGAACCTATAATTCAACCTGTCTTTTCTTTCTCCTCTCAAGATTAATCTGGCTTTCAGTAGGGTTTCTTGTTTCAATTAGAGCCGTACCTTTCAACTCTCAAAAGACCCCCTGATCTCTCTGCCAAAGAATTTTGATCCCTTAAAAGAAAGTCCTCTAATTTCTTTGTCAAAGGTTCTAGGATTATGAAAAGAGGAAATCCTTGTGCTCTCATTTTTGTTACTATGAATTATAAGCAATATTCAATCCTTTAAAATCTCCATGAGGGCCTTGGTCATTGTGGGGAAACCAAAAATTATCAACAATTATCCAAAAAATTCTGGTGGTCATCACTGAAGAAATTCGTCTCTCAATGGTGTAAGATTTTTGAAGTGTGTCAGAAACGTGATATTAGGCGTCCAGCTGAAATTTTTTATCCTACTGGGGAGTCCACTGTATTTGGAAGGATTGCTATGGATGTGGTTCATATTAAGGCAGGTGGTGCTAAGTATCTCATTGTGGATAAAGATGATTTTTCTGGATGGGTTGAAACAAAATTCCTTAAGAATCTCAGCTCTGAATCAGTGGCAGCTTTCCTTTATGAGAACTGGAAAATGTGTTATGGCTTGACTTGATCTTATTCTACTGATGGTGGTTCTGAATTTGGTGGAAGACTTGCTGAAATGATTCAATCTCTCCCTGGAAAACATTGGGTTACTACTCCTTATTATCCAAAAGGCCAAGGTATGGTGGAACAAGGCCATGCTCCTTTGAATTCTGCTCTTGTCAAACTGGCTGGTGAGAGTGGAAAGAATTGTTGCAAATTTTTTCCTCTGGACCTCTTCTCTGATTGAATCTTGACTAAATGGACCACTGGATACTCACCTTAAAAAATCATTTTTGGTCAAAGGGCTTTCCTTCCTCTTGATCTTGAAATGGAATATTTCCTGGGTATCTCATGGTATCAGGTTTCCTCAACGACTGATCTATTAGTTTCCAGAGCCAAGAAACTGGAGCAAATTGAAGACATTTTTGACAAAGCTTATCAGAAGATGATGGAATCAAGAGAAAAATCAGTTCAGTATTGGGAAGATAAGAATTTAAATTGAATCAGGGATCCCTTAAATCCTGGTGATATAGTTTTGGCTTATAATTGATCCTTGGAGACTCAGTGGGGAAAGCTCTTTTAAAATCACTGGAATGGTTCTTATTGGGTGGTTTGTCAAGTCAGAGGTGGATACTATGTTTTGGAAGAATTGGATGGTACTCAGTTGGCCAGAAGGTTCTCTGCTGATGAAGTAAAGAGGTTTCCTTTTTGTGGGGTAATTTGTGTCAAAGTAAGTCCTCCCAATTGTGCACCACCAGGGTCATCTACTGCTTTTTTTTTGTTGTAAAACTCTGCTTTATACCACACAAATGAGCACTCAGGATTCCCTCTCCGTTTTATCCTGCCACTTCTAGGGCTCTCTTGGATGGATCAAGATTTTTTCCCCTCAACTCTTCAATCACTCTCAAGATCAAGAAATGGCCAATTTTTTTCTTTTCTCCTTTTATTAATATCTTCAAATCCAAGATGCAGACTAGGGAAAGCCTGTAAGTTGGGGAGAGATTTGGTGATCAATTTGGTACACCTCAAGAAAAGGGGCCAAATATATTTCTTTTCTTTTTATATATACATTCTTTCATCCAACAATAATAAAAACTAAAATTGTTGCTATGGGTACTCTTCCTTTTTCCTTCCTCAAACTTCTACCTGTCCTAGCGGTCTAGGGAAGGCCCATGGGTTTTCAAGTCCCATGGTATTGTGTTCAATTCCTCCCCTTTGTGCTTGGCGCCCAATTTTTTTGGCCAAGTGTGCACATGGTGTGGTGTCATCATATAGCCTCAGAGTGGGAACTGCGTTGGGGCCTGCGCGCTCAGCATTTGGTAGGCCAGGATCAGCAGTTGGGGTGCGTGATTTCTCAGCAGTGGCCGCTGTGGTCTTAGCAGCAGCTGCTGCAAGGCTCAGCAGTAGGCGCAGCGGGGCCAGCACACCGCTGTGGGTTGGGCCTGACTAGGGAGACGGGCCGCAACCCGCTTAGATATTTTACTTAGGAATGGAGCCGGCCCAACGATGTTCTTGGCCATTAGTTTGGGTAGGAAAGATAAGGGCAATCACAGGGCTATGTGCCTGGACGGCCATGCGCAAGTGCAAGCCAGTCAAAGGACCGGGATATTCAGACAGCGCGTTGGGCGGATAGGGACAAGCGCGGTGAACTTTGAGTAGCGTGCGGCGGAGAACTGCTCCATGGAAGGACAAACCCAATGTGTGTAATGGCAGGTGGGCTGAAGGGATAGGGTGTTACAGGTGTAGGGGTTAGGATTAGATTAGGGTTCTGGGTCTAGGGCTTCTTCTTCAATTTTTGAAAGATTGTTCTTGTGATTGTACCTAGGTTAGGGCTGAGGGAGAGGACGCAAAAGGCTGCCTCCCTCAGCGCAAGTTGGGGGGGGGGGGGGGCGCAGAAAGGAGGAAGGAGGAGGAATACAATCATCATCGCAGTCTCTCTATCTCTCTCTCACCCCTTCTTTCTCTCTGAAGGAAGCATCCTCAGACCTTAAAAACACTAGAATCATTGACTCTGCAACCAAATGACAACTTTGTGAGGGTCAACCTCTAAAGTTTCCACATCTGGGGGTCTGTCTGGGAACTCTTGATGCGTTCTCAGTCTCTCAAAGATAATGTAGGATGCTGAAAACAACCGCTCCAGGATCCAATTTCCTCCCTCCCTATCCTCTGCGCTTGACTCCAATTTCTGCTACTCAACCCCCTCCGCCGCCATCTGCCCATGTTCCCAGAGCTAGCGGTTTTTCTCCTCCTTTGGAGGGGTTGTTGGATGTGGGGGTGGAGGCCCCTTGTTGCGTGTGGCTAAGACCAAGGGACTTTCCTCATCTTTGGTTCAGCACCTTGGACGTGGAACAATTCCTTTCCAGGTTTGAAGGCATCATGAATTTGGAGGGCACTTTGGTGCCCAATCTGGGACACCTCTGGACCAGTATGGAAAAAGTAAAATTTTTATGAATTTTTTTATAGCCTCCATTTACATCCTCAAAAAAAAAAAAAAAAAAAAATTCTTGCTCTATCTTTAAATCTCTCTTGTAAACAGTCTACAGACCTCTTGTCTATAAAAGGAGGGGCTCTCCCCTGCCTTTTCCAAATCATCCAAGGGGAGTATGTGCATATGTCGCCCCCCTTTATCATTGAAATTGATTCCTCATCCTCATCCTGGGTATATCTATGATTGCCCCCCCTGATCCATTGATCCTGAGTCTTTGCCTCTTGGTGGGCTGATCCTTATCACTAACCAATAGCCTTGCTGGTTGAAGAGAATTCTGTCTGTTGGAATTCTTGAGTGTTCTATACCACTCCTTGATAACTTCCTCTGACCATACTGGTCTTTATCCCCCCTTGATCATCTTTCTGGAGCCAATCACAATTGATTGAAGAGGTCTTATTAAGCTTAAGACCTGGAGTGTTATACCTCCCTTTTTTTTTGGAGTTGAATTCTGCCAGCCTACTCTTGAGTTCCTTGAGAATTGTTGAGGTTATCCTTGCTTCAAATCAGTTTACTATTTGCTTTTAGAGCTTCTTAAACATAGTGCTTTGTCTTGTGCAGCCACCCTCAGTTATCTGGTAACCTTCAAGCGCTTGATTGCGGAGAGTTGGGCAGGTTCATTGAAAATCTAGAGTTTGTTTGGGTTTGAGTTGATCATTCCCAATCTTCTGCTGAAAACCAGAGTTATTAGATTGTGGGCATTGTTTACATACAACAGCTTTGTTCTTCAAAATTTAAAAAAAACTTTAGCTTCTTTTGTCCAAATTTTCCCCACATAATCTTGGCTCAGATAGTGCTGTTCCATTTCTACCAAACTAATATCATTTTTATCCTTTACTACTTGATTCCTCATTTACCAGGTCCTGGGCCTTGATATTTGTTACATTTAAATATTTTTGTAACACTCAGGAGGGCAGCCTAAACAGCACCTTTCCCCTCCACAGAACTTCCAAAGCCTAGCACCATTTTGAGTCTTACATTTTTTTCCCCGGGCCGGGATCAAACCAGAAACCTTGGGATTTACAGTCCCAACTTGAAGAATCAACTCCAAAATCCAATACGATCCTTTTCTTTTTTTTTCTTTCTGTCATCATTCAGATCTGATCCTTGGAGGCAACTTTTTCCAGAAGTAAGTCCTCCTGATTGTGCACCATCAGGGAGGATTCTTGTTGTTTTTGTGAAACTCTACCCTTGCCACGCTTTTGAGCGACCTTGGAACTCTGCTTTTTGGATCCCCTTAGGAACTCTGTCTTCAAATGGAATATGTTCCCTCCACTATGGTAGCAGCATCCTTGTTGGCCTGAGGGCTTGATTTAGGTCTGTGATTTGCTTACATCTTGTTCATGATTTTGTTGGATTCTTGGAAAGAAGGAGCATGGACTGGTTCAGTGATCCTGTGCTTTTCAAAAGTTAAAGCAGTTTGACCTTTCATGACTTTTTCTACCACGTTCCTAAGGACCATAAAAAAAGGGAGTTTGAATCAATTATTACTAGTAGTGATCATGGATCCAGAGTTGACCAATTCATCCCTAATCCTGTCCTGCACTCCTGGCAAAAAAGATTGGAAAAATCAAACTCAAATTTTTTCCACAGTGTCAATGTGATTGTTCCTGATAAGATAAGACTGAATAGGATCCCAAGACTTCCTGAAAGACTGATAATCAGAAGCTGAAGTGACACCACCATTGAAAATCCATTGAGAAACCAGAGCATCCAAGTCCTGTAAGGTAAACCTAGCCACATCTATTTTTCCCCAATAAGCCAACATAGCCTCCTTCAAGAGCCTCCAGTTATGAGTTTTGAATCCATCAAATGATTCAATCACTTCCATAACTTCATCAGAGGAGATAAAAAATCGTAACTGATAGGCCATATCATGTTCACCAGCACCATCCACTTCTGCAGCCATCTCATAGGAGTCCAAAAATTGTTCCACGTTTAAGATGTAAGCAAATCACAGACCTAAATCAAGCCCTCAGGCCAACAAGGATGCTGCTACCATAGATGAGATTACCAAGATAATTCAGGCTTTTGAGAATAAAATAGATCAGAAAATATCCTCTTTAGCTACCCCTAAAACTTCTGATTCCGTTCCTAAATCCACCTTAGTCTGCTATTACTGTCATAGGGAAGGCCATGGTACTGGTAGATGCCCTGAACTCCAGAAGGACAAGGAGGAGAAATAAGTAGAGCAGAAGGGAAATCATTTCTTTCTTCCTAATGGTGCTTTGATCCCTTTCAACTAATTTTGTCCAATCCCTCATGTGGTGGCTTCTTACCAACCACCAACTCCCAAGAAGGCATCTCAGGTCTCCCTGGATTTTCAATCATCCTGTGGCACTCTTCAGCCTTGGTATCCTCCAGATATCACTTCTTCTACCTTCTCTGGTACTTATCAAGCTGACCCAGCTAGGAAACGTCATGAGGAACCCAAACCTCACAAGTCTCCTTCTGTTCCGTCTTCAATCCTTCAAAAACCTGTCAAACGTCAATCTTTGCCTGAGCCCCCTCCCTCTGATGTGGAAGACATGGAGGTAGAGAGGGAACCACTCATGGAAAGGTTCCAGGACCACTCTGATCCTTCTCCTCCTCTTCAATCGGGTCATCCCCCTCAATCCTCTGACCCTCTTCCAGTACCTGCCTCACCTGATCTTCCTGCCTCCGCCCAGCCCAAAGTTTGTTTTGAGAGGGGAATTTCCAAGGAATACCCTAATGCTGTGGAAGGAGTATTAAAGAAAATTTCCAATCTCAAAATCCCTGATCTGTCTGTGGCTGAACTGCTGTCTATCTCTTCATCTGTTGCTGAAGGCATGAAGAAATGGTTTTCTTGTTGACATGTGGAAATTTGTCTGGATGAATTGAAGGTCTCTTCTGGCACTTTGATGGAGGACTCTGGAGGAATAGATCCCCCTTCAGATGCCAATCTGTACTCCTGCCCAATTGGATTTCTTCCCTGCTATCTTGGTGAATTGGCTAAAAAAGTTTCTCTTCTTGTGGATTGGGGTTCTCAGCTCAACTTAATCTCAGATGCTATGGCCTGAAAACTCAAGCTTAGCCCAAGGGTCAGTTTTACTTCTGCGGTCTATGGTATAGGGAATGAGTCATGTGAACTGGTTGGTATTTCTGAGGATGTTTCTGTTTGAATTTGTCAAAATATTTTTGGAACTTGTCACTTCTGGATCACTTGTTTGTAAGGTCCTATGATCTTGGGCCAACCTTTCTTAATGGATTTTGGTGCTACCCTGATTTTTTCTTATCATGTTGGGGAGAGAATCCTTCTCCCTGATGCTGATGGCAGGAAAATTGAAGTTCCACTTTGTTACTTGGATTCTGGTTGTTGGGAACAAGATTTCCCTGGTCATTCTCCCAAAACAATTCTAAAGGGAAAGCAGAAGGAGAACTCTCATTCCTCTCAGCCTCATTTTTTATTGGATTATTTGATCCTACTGATAGTTGTAGTTCCTCTCAGCCTCAGACTTCAACTTATGGATCAACTTCTGTTAAGTATTTAATGGCAGAGTGGAGTAATAAAAGTGTCCATGCAGGGAAAAAACCATGAGGATGTGGATAATCTCATTCAAGAGTAGGAAAACATCATCAAGTAGTATTTCTCTTGAGTTCCGGGCTCAAAAGAAATCATCAGAATCACAAAAACTCATAATCTCAGAATCTGACCACATATCAACCACAAAAACTCCTTCTCTCTTCAATCTACACCATCCATTGACTCCTACCCTCATTCTTTCTTTTTACTTTTCTTTATTCTCTCATCTTCTCTCATCAACTCCATCTTTGATCCCTCATTCATGATCCGTGTGCCCGGTGAGATCCCAGATTATTCTATCCTCATTATATATCTTGATTGTGATCCCAACTTACAAAAGCTCCTCATTTCTCAGTCTCATCTCACTATACTCTCTCAATGCTTCTTTGATCCTCATTTCCATTAATTCCAAAATCCTCAAAGCCTGCTTTTCCAGTTTCTAGCTCAATCAATCTCAATTATCTATTACGGTTAAAAGCCAAAACAAAGGATCTCTCAACTCTGCAAAACAAAACAATCAAGGAAACTGGAAAATGGCGGCCTCAGAAGGATTTCAACAAGCTATGCTGAAAACCGCTCTGGATACGATTCCAAGGCTAAGTGAGGACAACTATGGCGCCTGGAAAGAAAAGATGGACGCTGTACTGGATGTCTGAGGATGCGCAAAGGCCTTAAACAATGAAGTTTCAACTCTAGATGGAGATTTGAAAAATGAGATCAAACTTCTTATCATCTCCCGACTGGAACCATCAACTCATGACAACGTTGTAACATCATCCAAAAAAAACTTGGCTAAATAACTACGGAAGGCTATCATAGAGAAATAAGCATCATCTCAAGCATCAAATAGGGCAAGGATATTTAATTATTTCCTTTATGCAATATTCAAACCAGACAAAATTGAAGAATTCATAACAAGGATTAAGGTCTGCCTAAAGAAAATTTTGGAAGTAGGAATCAAACTGCCAAACAACATTCTGGCCTATCTCATTCTTTTCAAATTTCCCAAAAATATGAAGGACTTCAAGAGAAAAATCATGCACACAGACAAGGAGCTCTTGGAAAAATACGTGCTCAACCATCTCACGCAACTAAAAAACAAATCAAAAGCTCAAGGCTCACAAGACATACCAAACAACCAATCCAAGTTATCTCTGATGAATACCAAATCTTTGGCCGGTAATACTCACAACAGAGAGAGACAAAGATGCACCAAGGGGTGGCACAACCCTAAACAAGATAAGCTACATACAGCCAATAACTGCTGACATCTTCACCCCAAATTGGCCCCAGATTGGTGGAGAGAAGATCCAACAAAATGGAAGGCTTGAAAAAAAAAAGCAACCGCTTCAGCACACTATCTTGCATTGCTCACAACGTGGATTGACCATGGAGATCCTAAATACAAGTTCATAATTGAAAGTGGAGCATCATTGCACATGGTCAATGATAGCAGATATTTCATGGAAATGTCCCCCTGCAAAGAAGACAGTATCAAGAACCAAAAGAAAGGAGCCAAGCTGGAGAATAAAGGAAAAAGTACAGCTGTCTTTATATGGGGCAACTTCACATTGGAACTGTCAAATGTATATTATGTACCAAGTCTAACCATAAATCTACTGAGCGCGGGTGCACTAAATCAAGCAGGATGCGTATTAAAGGGCAAGAAGGGGAAATTTCAAGTTAAAAAGGACAAAAAACATCTGTTTGGTGGAAAAATAGTTGGTAAACTCTATATGTTAGAAACCCCAAAATTTGCTCAACCCAATGCAAACTCTGCAAACCTGGCCTACTCTTACAAGGAAAACTCAATGGAAATTCACCCAAATCATGGACGCGCCTCAATCTCTCGGCTTGAGGGATTCACCAGACATATCCCAGTGGAAATCAAGAAGAGATTTGAATGCATTCACTGCGTTAGAAGTAAAATCACAAAAACATCCTTCAAAGAAACCTCCAAACCGGTGAGCAAAGTTTTTGAAAGAATCCACCTAGACCTCATGGGACCTCTCAAGCCGCAATCAAGGGGTGGACATTGTTACATCTTAACTTTAGTAGATAACGCCTCAGGTTATATTGGCGCCTTTCCAATGGGATCAAAGGATGAGACGCCAGACATCTTAATAGACGTGATAGAAAAATAAAATAGGAGGAGAGGATATTATCTGACCAATGTGTGTTCAGATGGAGGCTTGGAATTTGTCAATCAAAAACTCAAGGGGTTCTACAAAAGTAAACACATACACCAGATCATATCAGAGCCCTATCACCCAGAACAAGCCAACAGGACCTTAATTTAATCCACCAGAACTATGCTCAATGACGTTAAACTTCCTGCAAACCTATGGCACAAGGTGATTAAGGCAAGTTCTCTTATGCTGAATCAAATCCGCAGGGACGGAAATCACAAATCACCTTGGGCAAGAATTCATGGGTAAAAATTAACTTTGTGCTTCTTGAAACCAATTGGAAACCCGTGTGTCTATCTCCTGTCTAGGCAGGAGAAAGGTCAAAAGTTTAAGGAAAGAGGGGAAGAAGGAATCCTTGTAGGCTTCAAACCTCTTCTCCGTTCATACAGAATTCTGACTAAATCTTATTCTATCATCCTCACCAAGCATGTCAAATTTCTCAAGATGGCAAATACCCAAAACTCAAATCTTCTTCTCTCAGAGGACAAAGTATCAGAAAACAACAATGAAGAGGTAAATAAGAACATGCACACCAATCAACCTCCAGATCCTGCTCCTGTCATGAATACCCCCGCATACAGGGAATATAGAGATCCAGTCAAGAATCATCCTCAGCAGAGTCCGAGGACAACTCCAACTCTGATTTGGTGCCGTCGGAGTACGGCAATCCTTACTCTCAGTCAAGACACTTGTCTGAAAGCCATCAGTCAGACGGATCAGATCATCAATATTGATCTCCTCAAATGGAAACAATAGAATCAATTCAGCCTCCAAGGGCCCTTTGGGACCGTTAATCCTTAAGGCCTCTGCAAAGGTATGGATTCTTTCACTACTATGATCCAAGAAACTACAAAGATGCTACAACTTGCAAAGAAGGAGAAAAATGGATCAAAGCCATGGACACGGAAATTGGTTGAATCAAATCATTAGAAGTCTGGGAAGACTATGATGGACTGGAACTGAAAAATCCTCTGCGGACATTCTGGACGTACAAACTCAAAGAGAACTGCCATGGCGACCCAATCAAGTATAAGGCCAGGCTATGTGTCCAAGGTTTTAATCAAATAGAAGGTTTAGATTATTTTGAGACCTTTGCTCCAACGGGGAAACCCTCTTCTCTTTGTATGCTACTTGTATATGCGTTAAATTCAAAACAAAAATTTTGACAATTTGATGTTAAGAGTGGGTTTCACATTCAAGAATAGACAAAGAAGTGATAATTTGAACTCCAAAAGGTTCAAATCATAAATCTTGTTTTCTCAAACTCAAGAAATTGCTGTATGGCTTGAAACAAGCCCCCAAGAACTGGTATGAGACTCTCACAACATGGTTCAAAGAGATTGGATTCCACAAATCAACATGTGATCCATGTCTCTACCTATCTGAAGACGGCTGATCAAGACTCTTCTTGAACGTGGACAACTTGATCCTGGTCAGAGATGGATAGGACTTCAAAAAGAAATTCCTCAGCAAGTTCAACGGGTCTGAAAGCAGAAACCCTGATAGGCTACTAGGAATGAAAATACAAGTAGAGCAGGATAGAATTTTACTAAGTCAACACAATCATATCCAACATGGGCTCAAAGAACTGGGACTATGCCACTGTAGAGATACGATCACACCACTCACTCAGAATTTTCTACTTAAACCCTCAACAAACAAAGAACATGAAGTATTTAAGGCTTTAAATATGAACTATTGATTGGCAATTGGGATGCTCAATCACATAGCATGTTACACGCCACCAGATATTAGCTTTGCAGTATAAAGTCTAGCAAGATTCAACGTCAAGCCAGGACTTCCTCATTGGAATGAATTAAAGAAAACATGGAAGTATCTGAAGACTACCAGAAATTGTTGCCTAAAACTCACCTGTCAACCAGAATCTGATCCTCTAAAAGTATACTTGGATGCATCATGGGCAGACAATCCGGACACACGCAAATCTCAAATGGGATATCTATGCATTGTATTTGGTAGTCTTGTCTCATGGAATAGCTGCAAACAATAAAATATAACATGGTCATCCACAGACGCAGAGCTCAACTCTCTATTTGAATTGTACCACAAGGCTACCTGGATAAAGGCTCTGCTATATGATATCTTTACTCAATCCATCAAATCCATCTCAATGAATATTGACAATAGTGGTTTAGAAGATAAAATAAGAAAGTTCAGCTCAAACTCAAAGACTAGGCACCTAGATCTAAAAACAGAAGGGATGAGAGAAGAACTTAAACCCAACAATATAAAACTGACGCTAGTGAAATCCTCAACAATGATTGCAGACTCATTGACTAAGTCTGCCTCTGCTCAAAGTATAGCTTTATTGTCTTGTTTCTTTTCTTTTCTTAATCCTACTGAATAGTTCTGTCATCTCATTGGGCATGGAGGAGTGTTAAGTATTTAATGGCAGAGTGGAGTAATAACAGTGTCCGCGCAGGGACAAAACCATGAGGATGTGGATACTCTAATTCAAGAGTACAAAAAAATCATTGAGTAGTCTTTCTCTTCAGTCCCGGGCTCAACAGAAATCATCAGAATCACAAAACCTCATAATCTCAAATCTGACCACAGAGCAACCACGACGACTCCTTCTCTCTTCAATCTACACCATCCATTGACTCCTACCCTCATTCTTTCTTTTTACTTTTCTTTATTCTCTCATCTTCTCTCCTCCTCCATCTTTGATCCCTCATTCATGATCCGTGTGCCCGGTGAGATCCCAGATTATTCTATCCTCATGATATATATTGATTGTGATCCCAACTTACAAAAGCTGCTCATTTCTCAGTCTCATCCCACTATACTCTCCCAATGCTTCTTTGATCCTCATGTCCACTAATGCCAAGATCCTCAAAGCATTATTTTCCAGTTTCTAGCTCAATCAATCTCAATTTTCTATTAAATTCAACCTCAGAGGCATATTTTTTGTTTTTCTCATCATCTCTTCCTCATCTAAATAAGATCAAAATTCAAAAACATAAAAAATCCGAAAATTCCAAAAATATTTCTTCTCTCTCTGGGTCTGTTGTATCTTCTTTTCTTTTTTCCCTTAAGCCTGATCAATTATCCTCTACTCCTTTTCTGAATCTCTGCAATGAGTCTAAACTAGATCCCAATCTCAATTCTTTTCTTGGTGGTTTTGGTATGAAGGAGTATGGTCTTAAGTGGAGGAAATTTGGGGTAGAAGTAAGTCCTCCCAATTGTGTACCATCAGGGGCCTCTACTACTGTCATTTTTGAAACTCTACCCTGTGCCACATATGTGAGCACCTGGGATGCCTTCTTCATTCTGTTATCTCAGTCACTTCCAGGACCTTTTCCTTGGATTGATCAAGCTCCCTTTTCAATCACCCTCAAGATCAAACGGGCATTTTTCTGTTTCAATTCCTCAGTTTTCTTATTTTATATATATCATCAAAGATACTCACATGCAGAATAGGGACAGTCTGTAAGTTGGGGAGAGATGTGGTGCCCAACCTGGGTAACCTCTGGACCAGTATGGAAAAAGTAATTTTTTTATGAATTTTTTTATAGCCTCCATTTACATCCTCAAAAAAAAAAAAAACTTTTTTCTTGTTCTATCTGTAAATCTCTCTTGTAAATTGTCTACAGACCTCTTGTCTATAAAAGGAGGTGCTCTCCCCTGCCTTTTCCGAATCATCCAAGGGGAGTATGTGCATGTGCCCCCCCTTTATCATTGAAATTGATTCCTCATCCTCATCCTGGGTATATCTATGATTGCCCCCCCTGATCCATTGATCCTGAGTCTTTGCCTCTTGGTGGGCTGATCCTTATCACCAACCAATAGCCTTGCTGGTTGAAGAGAATTCTGTCTTTTGGAATTCTTGAGTGTGTTATACCACTCCTTGATCCCTTCCTCTGACCATACTGGTCTTGATCCCCCCTTGATCATCTTTCTGGAGCCAATCAAAATTGATTGAAGAGGTCTTATTAAGCTTAAGACCTGGAGTGTTATACCTCCCTTTTTTTTTGGATTTGAATTCTGCCAGCCTACTCTTGAGTTCCTTGAGAAGTGTTGAGGTTATCCTTGCTTCAAATCAGTTTACTGTTTGCTTTTTGAGCTTCTTAAACATAGTGCTTTGTCTTTTGCAGCCACCCTCAGTTATCTGGTACCCTTCAAGCGCTTGATTGTGGAGAGTTGGGCAGGTTCATTGAGAACCTGGAGGTTGTTTGGGTTTGAGTTGATCATTCCCAATCTTCTGCTGACACCCAGAGTTATTAGCTTGTGGGCATTGTTTACATACAAAAGCTTTGTTCTTCAAACTTTAAAACAAACTTTAGCTTCTTTTGTCCATGTTTTTCCCACATAATCTAGGCTCAGATAGTGCTGTTCCATTGCTACCAAACTACTATCATTTTTATCCTTTACTACTTGATTCCTCATTTACCAGGTCCTGGGCCTTGATATTGGTTACATTTAAATATTTTTGTAACACTCAGGAGGGCAGCCTAAACAGCACCTTTCCCCTCCACAGAACTGCCACAGCCTAGCACTGTTTGGAGTCTTACAGCGCAACGGGCGCGGACAAGCTTTGGAATATTGTGCTCTTCATTACCAAGAAAGAGAAACTTTGGGATGTGGAGGAAATGGTTGGTTAAAAAAGGCAGGATTGGGGGAAGTTGAAAAGAAAGATGCTGGCAAGGTGGGGAAAGTGCAAACCCAAGTTCTGAGAAAGCAATTTCAAACAAGCTGCGGAGGAAGCAAGCAAGTGTGGGGGGTGCAATTTTGCAAAGGATTGGTGGAATATATGTCAAAGTTCAAGCCTATCTATGATTACTTGGCAAAGAACAAGGTTGTCCCAGGTAAAACAGGGGCTATGAAGCGGGCGTTTTTGGGAGGTCTTGCGCCTCAGCTCGGTTCTAGGGTACAGCGGTACCTGTATGATCACAGCTTGGTTAAGAGGTTGCTGGACGGGAGCATTGCAATCCTCCCCAATCTCTCGGTTATTTTTCAGGCTGTGGAGAGAAAAATTGACCTGGTCAAGCTCATTGCATACACGGAACAAACGTACCCAGCGGCCTCCAAGAAATTGGTTACAATCTTGGTGCCGGCCCCTAACTAAACCTTGACCGCGCAGCCCCCAATACCCTCTCATGCCAGACCGTCCCCACAAGCGCCGGGACCAATGGTTGGAAAGATGACAGAGATTCTGCGGGACATAAGGGTCTTCCTCAACCGGGCAGCGGCTCCTATGGCCTTGACTGCTTCAACGGCCCCAGGGGCCACTATGGCTCCAGTGGCTCCTGCTCAACTGTGCGCAACACGGCCTCATATGGCAGAAGGGTTAAAGCCTTGCAGAGGACACTCCGGGGCGTTTGGGGTTTGCACCTGTACGTACTGCAGGGAAAAGGGGAACTGGAAGTCAATATGCAAAAACCTCACCCAGGAAATGAACAAAAGACTTGTTTGCACATCCAGGATGACAAACATATTTCTGTCGGGCAAGTTGGTGGATTTGACTAGAGACCAGCAGCTGCCAATGATGCAAGTGCCGGAGCAGGAAAAGGTTCAGGCTGAGTTTGTTTGGGTATTGCTTGGAATCTTCACCGCACCTGGTACCTGGGAAGCACCAAGGGTAGAGGCAGAATTCAGAGCATTGGCGGAAAACAAACAGATCTCAATGGACATCAACGCCAAGGAGCGGCCAACAGCCCTGAAGCCAACCACGCGCGTACCGGCAATGGACAGACCTTTGACTCATTCCAAGGGGAAGAAGAAGGCTGCGGATATTGTCCAAAGGGTGATGGGAAACAACTCACCAATACCCCTGAACCTACAAGAGTTGGCGGCGGTGTCCCTGGCGGTTGTTGATGAGATGGTCCAGGTGTTGAAAGAGTGCGGTCAGAAACTAGTGCCAACAACAGTTCAATGGGTAAATATGGCGGAGGGGGAGTTGGATTGCAAGCCGTGCTGGTCAAAGTTGGTATCAGTCCCACTCACTTATGTGGCAATGACTATTGCAGGGTGGAAGGTATGGGCAATGGTGGATAGTGGTTCAATGGTCAACTTGCTTCCTTCAAGTTTGGTGGACAAGCTTGGCTTGGTGGGGAGGAAGTGTGCAATGAGTCTACAGGCATTGAATGGCCGCAAATGCCACATGGATGGGGTGGTGGAGGCGGAGGAGGTTGAAGTTGCAAAGTTTTTTAAGCTCTTATTGTTTCTCTTGGTAGAATGAGGTGACGTGATATTGGTTTGACCGTTCATGTTTGGGTTCCAAGCACAAATGGCTTTCAATACCAAGGAAGGAACGGAGGCTCTGACGGTCAAGGATTCATTTGGTGCGCGGTTTGAGACAACTATCTGCAATCACTGGAGAGGAAAATGGGTGCAGCGGCCAGCCGCTGGCAATTACGGGGAGTTCAACGTGGGGGCTGACTGTAAGGTTAACCTCACAGAGGATTTTTTCTTGTTGGCGGCGGTTACTGGAGCAGGCTCCGGCTTGGCGTGGGCGGCTGACAAATAAGGAGCGAGTGGAGGAGGGCGTGCGTAGGGCGCAGGTGTCAGAAATAAGTTCCATTCCTCAGTGTGCATTTCCAGAAGGTTCTAAGCTTCAAAAACCCTATCATTGTGCCACAGTCATGAGAAAAGAACAATAACCCGGTTTGGTTATTACTAGGACTCATGACAGCAACAGCCGGGTCTGGATGGCGTGGTGCAACGCGGGGAAGTAAAAACTGGTGGGGAAAAAGGTCCAGCCCCAGAAAAGGCTAATGCCGCAGGGGCTTAATAGACCCTTACAACCAATTGCGTGGTCCCAAGACCCATGGGAGACCCCCCTTAAGAAGAGTGGATGGGTAACGCGGTTGGTGCAAATCATGGATGAGCAGGTGGATGCCCTTAACTTTGGGCCAGTGGGTTGGTTGAGTACGGAGGAGAGGGATCTATTGGTATTGGTGTTGGTATTAAGGGAGAAGGCTCTTTCTTTTGGACCAGGCAAGCATGGGTTGTTTAAAGGCAAGATTGGGGACCCTTATGTGATTCCCACCATCCCTCATGAAACATGGAAAATCAATCCAATACCAATCCCTTGTACCATTTGAGAAGCTTTTCTGGAACTGGTACGGGAGGGTGTGAGGACAGGGCTTTACAAGAAGTCCAGGTCAACTTATTCTAGTCCTATTTTCACGGTTGTTAAGCAGGACGGGAAGTCACTAAGAATTGCTCATGACCTTCAGAGGCTAAACTTGTTCACTATTTGTGACATGGGGCTTCCTCCACGCGTGGAAGAATTCCTAGACTTGATGGCCAGGCGCGCTTGTTACAGTCTGGTGGATGTAATGGGAGGATACAATCAGCCAGAACTTAACCCGGACTTGCAGCTGCTGACAGAGATTTCAACCGGAATAGGAAGGATGCAACTGACATGGCTACCGCAAGGCGCGACCATCTCAGTGGCGGTGTACCAAGCCCAAATGTGTCAGCCTCCTGGATGCCAAGAACCTTGCTATCCTTTAGCTACCAGAGGTGATAGAGTAAATAATAAATATATTATTTAATAAATGCAGCAAAAATCCGTAGAATACTTGGATTAAGCTTATTGCAAGGTTAAATGGTTTGGTTATTGTTTATTTTTTTGAATCAATATGAATAAATTGATTATTAAATATTTATAGAGGGGCCACAATTATATTGGGGATCTTTAACACATCTCTTCAGGGATTTCAGTATGAAAACACGTAGTCCTGGTTACTTTGGGCTCTTTAGTTTAAAAAATATTTTTACCCAAAGATGATATGTATATAAAATACACAATGGAGTGGTAGGGCCTTGTAGCCAAGCTACCACGACAGAGAAAGGATAATAAGACTCACTGGTATGTTATTAAATCCTTTGGGTATCTGTTTGAGACGTTTACTGATGGGTTAAACCTGTATTCTGGGGTTGTAAGGTTGTTCAGCAGTTTTAATTGATAAAAAAAGGTTTGAGGACGGATATTACCAATCAGAAATTGCCATAAATCACTTAATTATCTCTTATAAGTACTTGATTACTATGGCACGGCGTCTGGATATGAATATTACAGGGTCTCTGCCCATAAATATCCTCAAAAGAGCTCTTTATTTATAGCTTTTGGAGTCCTAATATGGTCCTTTTGAGGGTTGTAGGTGCTCAAAGGGACGGACAATAAGTCTAGCAGGGTAACCAGAGGTATCCTGTCATGTGTTCTTGGTGCTATAGAACGGGTAGCATCTAATTCCTCAGGGTATGGGAATTATTCTACCTTATAATAGACATTAGGACGTGTGAATAACACTAATCTGTCCTATTTATATATTATTTAATTAATTATCCTTAGTAAATGTTCCCAGTAATTTAATAATTATATTAATAGAAATTTCTAAGGAAATTTTGATGTCAGGTAAGTTCTCATTATGTATTATATAACTGGAGTAAAAGTCATAATATTGATTTTAATCTTTATTTTCGAGTTCAAGTTGATTTATTAAGATAATTACTTAAAAATATAAGTCATGTGAATTCATGCAATATTTTTACATCATTATTTTTCTTAGTATGTCACAAAGACATTGATGTATAGCAATTCTCATAAAAGTATATTAAAGTATTTTAATATATTTTTAGAAGTTGTCATTTTCTTATTTTCGACATTCTTGGTACTTTGCATTATATTAAGTAA